>CM050169.1:158610739-159141540 GCA_027410445.1 Discoglossus pictus
ACTTGAGACATACTTCTTTGTACCCCTTTTATGAAGTTTTCGGATATGCTGCAATCTGTTTCTCTAATTGTACCACAGAAAAATCTCTTTTTCTCAGATATATATATATATATATATATATATATATATATATATATATATGTTAATCTGCTGTTTATACTCTTTTGCTGTATCCTAAAATGCTTTTTGGCCTATAAATGAATCCAGAACTGTAAGACATGTACTTCCCAAACCTATTATACCATAAAGGGTTAACAGTCTGTATACAAAGTCCCTTGCAATGTTCAGTTCTGACCTTTCACACAGTACAATAGGTTTTATAGAAATATTTGCATCATGTTCAGGTGTGCCAAGAGCCTTGGTGACTCATCATGTACTGATTCCTGCTCGGGATATGATGCCACATCATGTAAATAAGGCACATTATACACAGTGGTTAATGCAGTGCTACTCTGGCTTGTTTCCCTGGTGGTCCAGTGGTAAGGATTCAGTGCTCCAATCAGGGAACAAAGAGCTCACACCACCCTGAAGCCATGCAGAGTTGGGACTGGTCAGTACTTGGATGGGAGACCACCTAGTAATACCAGGAGCTGTTTTCTATGGCCCACTGGAGAAGGAACTGGCAACCCACTGCAGTATATTTGCTATTAATACCAAGTAGATCAGCATGGTGTGTTACGGCCCATGAGGTCACAGACAGTCGGACACGACTGAACAATGCACACACACACACTCTGAATTGGGGTATTTAAAGGAAAGGAGTATTTCCATGTCTGCTGTTTTTGTTTATTTTATTTGTTTGACATTTATTGTTTATGAGCATACATACTAATCAGATATGAAAAAAATTAAACAAAAAATAAAATAAAATTAGTTTATAAACTATTAAACTTATTGTATTTATTACCCCAGCAGTTTGCTCTCCTAAGTAAAGTTATGCTGTTGCTTCATAAAAATGTTCAATAAGCTATTGTTATTTGATATCCATGCATCCCATCTACTTTATCCTCTAATCTGCTCCTTAAGAATTACATGGACATATTATATGTACTCTAGAGCAAAGTGTGCAAGTAAATCATACTATTATATGGGCGCCTCCACAGACAATAGACTTGTGAGTGCTTAGGTATAAGCTGGAAATTAAAGACACATCACTTATGACCGCACTATGATAATGTGCTGTAACTAACAAATAATGCATGTAAACTTTTGATCCATGTGACCTTTCCTCCTTTTAAGTGATAACACCAAATTTAAACTTACAAAAAGTTATTTCAAAGAAACATAGGCTTGCTCAAATATTGCCATAATGCATGGACCGAAGCAACAATATAAAGAAAGTAATCATATTTAAAGTTAAACATCTTAAAACCTATGTTAATCCCATGAAATATTAATTGGGAAAAAGACTTGCTGAGCTAAAATAGCCATAAGCAACACTAATTAAAAAATCACTTAACAGGGGAAACTAAGTAACAGTTAATAGAGTTACAATTAGTTACTGAATCTATTCACCAAAGCACTTATAATTTGTAATATAGAAATCATTACTGTGTTTAAAGTACCCAACACAGTAGAAATATTAAGTGCTAAAACGCACAAATTGCTGAACTACCTATCCAACTTGGAAGTGCATATCCCATTAAAGAGCTTCAAGTAGAAATCAAACTCTCGGGAGAGATATATGTTATGAGAGAACACTAAAGTATATGATAATCCATGGATTAAATATAATTAAGGGCACGATAAAGTCATCAGAGTACATTATTTTTATTGTTTACTTTTAATACAGTTCTTATTAAAGGGTATGTTTTAAAATAATACCCTAAGGGCTTTGCCAAAAGGTATTTCTATTTTCACCTGTCATATTTGGTTTAAATTTGTTATACAAATACCTAGGATACAAAAATTCCTAATAAAGACAAAGGGCCTCATTCTATTATCAGCCGTAGGAGATGCGGGGCCGCAAGGACCGGCCGCAAGCTATTCTGCTATTCTATTCCCTTCCGGCCGGGGATTCAGACATGCTTGCGGCCGGCGCCTTGCTATCCCTTGCGGCCGCACGCAACGGAGGAAAGCCTTTGATCTTAAACGGCCGCAAGAGTTTCGGCCGTAAGAAAAGCCTGGTTGCTATTCAATTGCTCCGGGAACCCTCTCTGCAAGGCTAAAACCGAGCCACAGCTTACTTGCAGCAAAAAGGTCCCGCAGGCACACAATTAAGCACATTTTAAAGCCATAATAAAGCCATCCTGCACTCTTATGAGACTATAAAGTGATTGTAGGTGTTAGCATTAATAGCACAACATTCCCCTACACTCAAATGCGTAAATCATTTTTATTTTAATTTATGTCACATATCCATGTAAAAAGTCCAGAGGGCTTGGAGCACCTCAGACCCGCCCACGCTGCGGCCGGAAAATAAACAGTTAATGTAATCTCGGATTTGGGCTGATGTGCAAGCTTGAGAGGGGGTTTCTATTAATCCTCATGTCCCCCATAATGATCCCTAGCATTTACAGAGCTTTACAGTGCCGTCTTTAATTTATTTTTGCATTTAAAGATTTCTGAGCTTACGGCCGATTGCAAGATATACGGCCGGCCGTAAGGGGATATCCTTGCGGCGCCATATAATTGAATTGCAAGGTAACGGGAGCCCCGCAAGGAATCGCAGCTTTGCAGACGATTTACGGCCGATAATAGAATGAGGGCCAAAACGTCTAGGGGCCTCATTCTATTATTGGCCGTAAAATGGCAGCAAAGCTGTGATTCCTTGTGGCCATCTTCCGGCCCTGTGTAGAGCTATTTAAATGGACGGCGCCGCAAGGATATACCCCTTACGGCCGGCCGCACATCATGCAAACAGCCGCATGCGTTTTTCCTGCGCCTGTAAATCTTGTTTTCCGTCCGCAAAGTCAGAAAACTGTAAATGCAAATATAAATTCAAGATGGCACTGTAAAGCTCTGTAAATGCTAGGCATCATAATGGGGGACATGAGGATTAATAGCAACACCCTCTCAAGCTTGCACATCTCCCAAATCCGATATATCATTTACGGTGTATTTTCCGTCCTGTAGTCCCGCAGGCTCGTCCTTGTTAAAACCTGTACGGGTTCGGAGGTTGAAGGCCGCAAACTCAAAGCATTGTAGAAGCCAATATATATTCAATCCAGCACTGCAAAGTACTGTAAATGATGGGGAACATAATGGGGGGGCATGAGGATTAATAGCAAAACATTCTCAAGCTTGCACATCGCCAAATTGTACTTTGATTTTAAAATCCGTCCAAGTCCCACGGACTTCAATGATGAAGCCCGTAGCTCGTTTATTTAAGCCCGTAGCTCCTTATTCAAACCCGTGCGGGCTTGCATGATAGATAGAACACGAAGATTGAACAGGAAGTTAAATATCTTTATTTGCGGATTTGAGAGTAGGGGAATGTTGAGCTATTAATTCTAAAACCAAACATCACTTTCACTTTTAATAAAAGTACAGGATGGCTTTTCTATGCTACGACTTGTAAGTAAGCCCTTTACGACGCGTGGGTCTATTTTACCCATTTACGGACTAGAAGGAGGCTAATCCCGCAGCCTTTGCGGGTCTGATGTGCTCCAAGCCCTCGGGACTTTGTACACGGAAATTTGACATGAATTAAACTAAAAATGATTTTCAGATTTGAGTGTAGGGGAATGTTGTGCTATGAATGCCAACACCTCCAATCACTTTATCGTCTCATCAAAGTGCAGGATGGCTTTATTTAATTGGGTGCTAGCGGGACCTTTTTGGTGCAAGTAAGCTGCGGCTCGGTTTTAGATAATTACGGCCATGACGAGAGGGTTCCCGTAGCAATTGAATAGCAACCGGGCTTTTCTTGCCGCCGAAACTCTTGCGGACGTGTAAGATCAAAGGCTTTCCTGCTGCGCGTGCGGCCACAAGGGATAACAGGGCGCCGGCCGCAAGCCTGCCGGAGCCCTTGGCCGCAAGGGAATAGAATATGCAAATAGCCTGCGGCCAGGCCTTGCGGCCACGCATCTCCGACGGCCATTAATAGAATGAGGCCCTAAGTCAGCATTTTATATGCGACAGCTTAGATGTTGTACAATATCATAGCATTGGTGGTACATGGAAGGTTTCTCAATTACACTAGGGATTAACAGCCTTATTAAATTGCAATTTGGCAAATCTAAAATGCTCCATATAAGCACAGAGCATCATTTTTTTACAGAAGTTTTTAGTTCGTGAAGACCTTACTTTTGTATAGAAGTTCACTAAGAAATTCTGTAAAAGAATATGCTCTGTGCTTATATAGAGCCCTATTCAATTGGCCAAATCATAATTTTATAAGGCTGATAATATATACCTATGTATCTATTTTCTTGTGTGTATTTTATTAAGTGCTCAAAAGATCTGCTTTTTTTCTGCTAAAATCTTACAAATAGTTCATAACTTTTTTATCCCCTCTGCAGCTCGTGATGATAGTGTACTTAGTAGTACAGAAGTTGCACTCATAGTCACCAATCACTGGTAACAATTTGCAACCTGCTGCTTGGGAGATGTCACTGGCTAATTTGAAAGACTGCACTTCATAGTCTGTGTATTCATGAGCTACAGCTGGCAGACCCAAACAGGATCACATTGTATGATTTAAGTCAGAAAAAAACAAAACTTTTAAGCAAGTCTTAATAAATTAAAGTACATAAAAGTAAATAGATACATAGTATATTATATTCATAGTGAAATCCAGAAACCTTCCATGTCTGTATATGTCTCTTTACCTTTATTCTTCTACCTAAAGATGTTGTTTTAGCTTACTTCAACATTTTCCCCTCATTGTTTTTTTCTCTCCAAGGTCTTTTCTCCCGGCAACACATATTCTATTTTTTTTTAATCTTATAAGTAAATATAAGTTTATTTATTCTCAGAATTATATATTTTTCTCTATAAAATGACTTTTTTTCAAAATAGTCGTTTTTTTAACAATGGTTAGACAAACTTTTTAATTTGTACAGATGTGTAAAACCTAAACTTCATCATGTTATTGCTACAACCAACTGATAACTGTATGTCTTTACCTTCAAGCCAGGGGAGATGGTTATCAGTTTGGTATACTGTGTTAAAAATAAAGAATGAGCTTTAGAACAAACATATGTAAGTAAACAAATCTTTGCTTTGTAAATCTTTTTTCAGTCACTTCCTCACTTGTCGGAGATGTGGGAGTTCTAAAAGAGCCACTGTAGTTAAAAAAAAAAGCATAATTAGACAAGGATAATACATATTAGGAAAAACACATTTTTTAAATACTGGAGGAATTCTTGATATTTTGAAGGGTGTGTGTAATAAGAACATTTATATTTCTACAAGAGCCTTAATTGCAGTTCACATTGCAACCCCCTGCTTCCTCAGCATGAGTGATGGAAAGAGTAGGTGTCAAATATTAATACTACAGCAATCTAACAAATGTCCTATCTGTCTTCCTCTTTCCTCCCCTGATTGATAAGGTAAGCAACCCCTTAGTCTTCAAGCTAGCAGGAAGTGCAGGTATGAGACTAAACTATAGAACTTTGAAAACAAAAGTTTAGATTTGTCACTAAAAATACTATTCCTCTCATTAATTTCCTAGCTGCTATTGTTGTTGATATGGTACATACTTCACAAACATTCCATTTTTTTTCTAAAAAACAGCAGTCCTTTAAAAAGCCTCAACACTCACGGCATGCTGTAGTACAGTTCTATAACAAAATATTCCTTATTTCAGAAATGCATTTAAAAAAATGTAATTTCACTTGTTAAATTGATTTATTTTTTACTTCTATTCAGATTTTTCCCTTCCCTGGCATGTTATCTTCAGCTAGTATAATTTTTGGTATGTAAAATATTTTCAACAAGATGGGGGGAGATTCAAATTAAAAAAACTCCTCTTGGCTGTCTCCGCCCTAGCCCTAGGCCTGAGAATAGACAGGGTGATGGTGTAGGCTTCCTAATGTCCCATTGCTGCACCTTTACTGCATACTTCATGTTTCCTCGTTCGGCTCTTTTGAGGCCCATACAATGAATCTTTTCTTACCCATCTGCATGCTGCAATCTTTTCTTACCCATCTGCATGCTGCAGTCATCTGTCATCCTCCCAGTTCATTTGCTTCCACAGTTTTCAATCTGGCTGCCATACTTTCTTTCCATTGATGTGTCAACTACTATTCTACGAGACTTCAACAAACCTGATGCACCCATTTTGTTTAGACTTCTTTCTCTCACTTCCTCACTTGGGGCCTCATTCTATTATCGGCCGTAGGAGATGCGGGGCCGCATAGGCAATTTGCCTATTCTATTCCCTTCCGGCCGGGGCTCCGGCAGGCTTGCGGCCTGGGTGCTATTCTTTTGCTCCGGGAACCCTCTCAGCAAGGCTAAAACCGAGCCTCAGCTTACTTGCACCAAAAAGGTCCCGCAAGCACACAATTAGGCACATAATAAAGCCATCCTGCACTCTTATGAAACGATAAAGGGATTGGGGGTGTTAGCATTCATAGCACAACATTCCCCTACACTCAAATCCGCAAATAATTTTTATTTTAATTTATGTCAAATATTTGTGGACAAAGTTAATGAAATATTGGATTTGGGCTGATGTGCAAGCTTGAGAGGGGGTTGCTATTAATCCTCATGTCCCCCATTATGATCCCTAGCATTTACAGAGCTTTACAGTGCCATCTTGAATTTATTTTTGCATTTAAAGTTTTCAGACCTTGCGGCCGGTTGCATGATATGTGGCCGGCCGTAAGGGGGATATCCTTGCGGCGCCGTCTATTTGAATTGTAAGGTAAAGGTAGCTCTACACGGGGCCGTAAGACGGCCGCAAGGAATCGCGGCTTTGCGGCCGTTTTACGGCCGATAAAAGAAAATTACATTTTAGCACCAAATAAGAGAATTGTCATTTTTCTCTCTACCTGGCTCCCCAGAAATCTACCTTTCCAAGCAAACCTGCCACCTATAGTGCTCACATCTACAGTTTGCTGATATCAACTGACTTAGTTGTTCATTATTCAGTATGACACACAGCTACCTCCTTACCCTAATCCTATTTTTTATTTATATATTTGTAAGTGATTTAAATATTACGGAAAAAACAAACAACAAGATTTACATATAATCTATATTTAAGTGTGGCAGAGCTAATCAATCTTCTTCTTGAAGCTGTTACTTTCTAAAAACATCTAACATTCGCCTCTGAGTCATCCTCTGTGGTAGGGAATAGTTTAGTTGGTAGATGTTATGGGAAGCCGTGCCCTACTCTCTCTACCTCTTTCCTTGGTGTGGTGGACACCGAAGCAAACTGAATCCACAGGGCTCATGAGATATGTATTTCCACATTGGAAGCTGAGTATCACCATGGATGTTGGTCTTTCTAATCGGAGCTCACCAGGCACACTCCAAAGTGCCACCAACTGCTACAGAGAAGGGAGCCAAACACAACAAGAGCCACTAGGACAAATCCAAGCCCCAACTCTTGTTGACATTTTATACATTGTTCAGCCCCTCCATATGGATATCATCTGGCAGCCATCTTAGATCCACCTTCTTCTTCCTAGATCTAAAACCTCAACCTACTACTAGTTACTCATCACCCCCACTCCTATTGTATGACTTTCCTATTTAGCATGTAAGCTCCCAGGAGCAGCGACCTCCTCTTCTTTTATACTAGTATTTATTATTGAATTGTTATGTATCACATTCTCCTTGTATACAATATATTTTCCCATTTGTATATTGGACTGTGTAAAATGTTTGTCCTGTATAAATAAAGGGTAAATACTAATAACACATATGGCTCAGTTCATCTCATTAATTGGGCAATATCACAAGGTGACATATTTTTGAGCCTCATGTTCGCGTCACCTCAGTATCCTTAGCAACAGTGCAAACATCATACATTTTGTATTTCTGTTGTAAAAACAGATGTTTTAGCCTGCTAGGTAACAACCTGTCTGCACAAAATCTCTTCATGACTGTCCTCATGCTAGTTTAAAGCTTCACATGTCAAAAACAGAGAAACGACTTTTCTCTCCCTATGCCACAAGCCCCATACCCAATATCTCCATTACTATTGGAAACTCATCACTCGGAGCCCTCACTGCCTTGGAGTGATACTGGACTCTGCACTTTCCTTCAAGCCAAACATTCTCTGTCTAAAGCCTTCAGATTTCACTTAACGAACTTCACTAGAATTCACCACTATCAAACACAAGACAATTGTAATACACTCACTTTTTGTACTGGATATAGAATGGAGGGTGTTTGTATCCATTTTCTATCCACCAGTTTTTTGGGAACTCAAAAATGATTCATTTTCTGACATAGATTGGCATAGTGCATTGGCAAGGCCTGCACCGCACTTGAGTTGTAGTAACTCATTTTTGGATGTCATGGGCATTGTTTAGTTTAGAAAAATTACTATTACAATATCTACACAAATGTAACAATTCTTTTAAAATGTTTTCTGGGTGACTGCGTCCCATTTTCTTGCTGATGACATTATTTATTACCTTCGTCGTATATTATTTGCTGCTTTAGATTCAATTTAGATAAACTTAACACAGCAACCTAGCATGAGTCATTACCTCAAATACGGTTTCAAATCAAGGGCAGCAACTAGAAGCAAAATTAAAATTAATTTAATAAACATCTCAGAATAATGTCTAGCCCACTGACAATATCCAGTCGCTTTGTTGCATTACTGTGGCACAAACAACTAATAAAATGCGTGGAGGTTAATTATGTTATTATCAGGAGAGCTGAGCACGTTATCTTCTAGTAACTCCAGAGATTAGATAATGATTTTAAACAAGCTTAATGAGTTTATTATTAATAATATGTAAATACATATGAGCTGGATTCTTTTTTAATGCCATGTAACCGCACCATTGCAAATATTAGGAATATTTTATGATGTAACATTGAACAAAAATAATACCTGGGACACATTTGTTTTCTGACACTAATTTATTTAATACCTTTTTTCAATTTGGCACCTGGCACAAATCTCTCAAATTTTAAATAGGAATGTTTTGCAGTTCCACTAAATTGAAATCACTGATTTAAAAATGAAGTTTGATATCTAAAAGGCTTTTCTTTCAGGAAGTTTATAAAAAAAATGTTTTGGGTAATTAAACGGACAACAAAAAGTAACCAAAGAGGTGCTGATTTCAAAACTCATTATTAATTTTAATGTGTCCATAAAATTATGCACACTCTAAAAAAGTGTAGCGATTTCTCTAAATAGTGACCCAAAACTAATGAAATGTGTGACCTTGAAATCTAGCTATACAGTTTGCATTAGTTATTTCAGGCACTTTGCCAGTGGTGGGCAACACGGGCCCAGGGACTGCATGTCCCCTTTAGGAAGTTCTCTGTCCCTCTTCAACAATCCATAGCTCATTATATTTCTCTAAAACCAGCAAATAATACACAATTGTACTGCTAAATACTTCTCCTCAATATCTATACCTCTACTACCAATTAATTCATTTTCTACAACAATTTTACCATGTTGCTTTGAATAAAAAAAAATGTCATATTTAAGGTAGCATATTTAAATGAAACAGGTTGCCTGTCAGTGATGTAGCGACTCTGCCAGTGCAAAATATGTAATCGGCATCTAAGCTACACATGCACTATGTAAACTGAAAACGACTTAAAACGAGGAAGTATTTCCCATAGGAATCAATGTAAATGGAAATGTTCCTTTCCGTACACCAGATTTTTCAAATTTTCAAACATTTTATTTTGCACAAAACCTTAAACCTAAACAGTCATTAGTAAACAGCAATAATTACATCACATAACAGATCATTTAACTGCACTTTAACTGTACTGAGATCAATAGCAGAGAATTTAACTCTACAGTTTTGAGAGGACTTGAAGGCACAATGGGAAAGTGGCAATATAGAGGAAAAGAAGAAAAATATAGGTTATTGCTTGGAAGGGGAGTCCTCTTTCATTGCAACATCAGACACTTGCACAAGGGATGTATATACTTTAAGTCCGTTAACACCACTGCACCCTGCTGGAGACTGTTATGTAGGCGGTTTCACTAGAAACCTATGAAGGGAAACTTGCTTCTGCCTTCATAGCATAATCCTTCTCAAGTGAGACATTTCTTTATCATTAAACAAGACCACAGCACGGCTTGCTTGAGCTTTTTGTAATTCAGCCCATTTAGCACACATTTCTTTGAGTGCAGTAGGTGCTTCCTCCCTTCCCTCTTCTTCACCCGAAGAAAGTTCATGAGCCACTCCCTCTTACTGCTCTCTCTGAAGTTGCTGCCGCTTCTCAGTTATGAGCTCTTTTCTGTGCTCCTCCACTAGCTCTTAGATGTATTCCTTAGTCACCTCCAGGCCCATTCACTTGCCCAGATACACAATGTCCTCCACTATTCTGCTAGGTTCAGCCTCCAAGTTTACCAGAGCTACAGCTTCTGGCCACAATTTCCTCCAGCCACAGTTCATGGTCTTGTGAGAGATCGCACGCCAGGCCTTATCTATCATAGTGACACAGAAGAGGATATTGAAATGCTCCTTCCAGAACTCTCTGGGTGTCATCTAAGTATCCAAGGTCACCTCAAAATACCTCTGGAAGAGGGCCTTGCTATACAACTTCTTAAAGTAGGAGATGACCTGCTGATCCATGGGCTGGATCAGAGGAGTTGTATTAGGGGGCAAGAACTTTACAGTTATGAACTTAAAGTCCTCCAGCAAGTTCCCTTCTATGCCTAGAGGGTGAGCAGGAGCATTGTCCATGATTAACAGAGCTCTCAGAGGCAGTTCTTTCTCCTCCAAATATTTCTTCACAGTTGGGCCAAACACTTAATTCATCCATTCAGTGAAGAACATTTTGGGTACCCAAGCTTTTCTGGTGGCCCTCCAAATGGCACTCAATTTGTTTTTTTGTAAGTTTTTTTCTCTTAAAAACTTTGGGGATCTCACAATGAAAGTACACTAGTAGACGCTTGATTTTTTTTAAATGCTCACTAGCATTCCCGCACACCAACAGAGTTAGACTTCTCTTCTTGGGTGATGTAGGATCTGGTAGGCATCTTCTTCCAAAATAACCCAGTCTCATCACAGCTGAACACTTGTTGGGGAACAAAACTCTTAGCCTCTACATAGTCTCTGAACTCCCTGAAAAAGGTTTTAGCAGCTTTTTTTTCAGCTCTGGCTGCCTTTCCATGCCCCATCACGCTGTGAATGCCAGTTCTCTTTCTAAATTTCTCAAATAACTGTGGCTTTAAATTCTTCACAGCTCTCACCACTTGCTATCGGCTTGGATTTTGTCAGATCAGCATGCAGTTGTTTAACTTTCTCTCATAGAAGTGCCTGGGAAATGTTATCACCTACTAACTTTGTTAATGGCTTCCTTATTTTTCAGAATGAAAGCGATTGTTGTTCTTAGCATTTTAGCATTATCTCTCTTTTATGTTGTATGGCGATTTTCTGTTTTTTTTTCCTGATGATTGGTAACCTTCTTTGAAGTCATGTTGTAGGGACAGGCTCTTTGGGCTCTTGCAGGCACAAGCTCGATTTGGGCTCTTGCAGGCACGAGCTCGATTTGGGCTCTTGCAGGCACGAGCTCGATTTGGGCTCTTGCAGGCACCAGCTCGATTTGGGCTCTTGCAGGCACCAGCTCGATTTGGGCTCTTGCAGGCACAAGCTTGATTTGGGCTGATTTTGGGCTCTTGCAGTTCAGGATGAATTTTGTGCTGAATTTGGGTTCTTTCAGCCACTGGCGACTAGAATTATTATAGGCACAGGCTCCTCCTGCTGTCATAATTGCAGCAGTCAAGATTGTGCTTTCAGTTTCTCAAGTGTGACATAACCAAAAGTAGCGACACAAACCAAGGCCGAAAATTTCACGAGGAGACGCGAAAACAACTTAAACCCAGGTTCCACTATATACAATTACACAGGACCTCAGAGTTCAGCACTATGATACATTTTATTCTTGTTAAAAATATGTACTAACATATATTAATAAATAAAAATGTATATATTTGAAATACAAATATGAGAAACATCATTAAGTAGAAAATGTGCTGAACTGTCAGTTTTCCTTCCTCCCTGCCCCTCACCCACCCACCCCTATTCAGATTCAATTTATAGAACCATGAAATCACCTGACCTCCCTACTTTCAGATTATATTATCTCACCAATAGGGGTCAGAGAACTTATTGCATACAAGAGCACCTCACCTAAGATAACTCCCCTCTTCTACTATATAAAAATCTTTCTAACTTTGACTTCTTCTTGACCCTTGTTTTCCTTATATGTTACTCTTCCCCAGGTCTCTGCCTCTCCCACCCCCTTTAGATTGTAAGTACTGAGTTTCATGTCTTGTAGGGTGCTTTGGAAAAAAGCACTTTCTACAAAGATATTAAAGATCAAAACAGGGCCCTCCATTTTCTGAATTTGTTAATATTGTATTTTACTTTTTCTTATACCTTGTACAGTGCTAAAAAATATGTTGGCTCGATACAAAAAAAGTTAATAATAATTAATAAAATAATAAGTAATTTTGACGAGGCCTTACTTATTAATGAATGCATTGCTCATTTGGAACATTGTGTTTATTTTTTGTATAACCAAGTAATTTTAATATATTTGAGTGCCAGATATCTGAGGCATCCAGCTCATTCATCTGTAAAAAGGGAGGGTTCACCTAAACACAATTTTCTCTTATATGAAAATTTTCACTTATAGAAAGTTACATAATTCTGTAAAAATATAGCACTTGTCTTTTTTTGGTACAAGCCCTCTGTATGAGAACTGCTGAGGATCAGAGCATGAGTATCTGCCACAGCTTATTACCAAGCTACAGTTTGATTGGCCGAGCTGGCTCTTGGACTTTTGTCTTAATTGGCTCACAGAGCTCATTATCAGTGATAAAAAATAACCTTAAAATAATAGTTTCATTTTCATTTTACATAGTCTTTTCTAGCAGTGTTCTTTAATACAAAATGCATTAATTTTAGGTGGAACTTGTATTTTAAGGAATCCCATTGAGTGCAATAGGTCACAGAACACCTTTATTACTCTATGGAAACACACTTATTGTGATGGCTTATAAAATACATTCTTTGTAGCTTCTCTTCAGATAGACTGACACCTAATTTTAATATATTTTTTTCAAATCCTGCCTTTTTGGGGGTTATTTCTGTCAAGCCCTCAGCAGTGCAAAGTCTTTATCAGTTATGAACATAGTAGTGAATGTGATATAAATCCACATATTCTCTAAAATCTACGGAAGTGATAGCAAATGTTGAGCGTGATCCACTCTTTGGTCTTGACATTCCTGGTTGAGAGCGACTGTTCACTGCGTCAACCATTCAAAACACTTCAATGCTATGTACAAATATTGTACTGTTTGTTTTTCACAGAGCTAGATATGGTTTTAAAATAGGTTCACTTTTGTAGCTAACTGATTCTGTGATTATTACACGTAGTGTGTGTATGGATTGTTACAATGCTCTGGGTCTCAAGATTTTTCACCATCACAAAGAAAGCCTTTGGGCCGCGGCAAATAGGTACAAAACCAAGAAGGTAAGGCAAGTTTTATGCTGGACTGAAAAGCAAAGCTATTTTTTTCATTATGCAAATTTTGTTGTATTGTGAAATTGAACTAAACCCCTCTGCTAATAACTGACATGTGTAATTGTATAATTGAGCTGAAAATAATTTTTATCTCATACCATAGTATGGTTCGAGATTATATATATATATATATATATATATATATATATATATATATATATATATATATATATATATATATATATATACATTCACATTTCTCTTACAATCTTTAAAATATTTTCCAATATGAAAAAGCATCTTAGTTTTCTCAGTAGAACGGTCACAAACACATCAAATATATATATTGTGCTCTATTAAAGTGCTTTACTAGTGCTATAACCAATATAAATTATACTAATAATGTGCCAAAAAACTAAAACAGTTCTCATGTGGGAATATGACGAAATGGGAGCTCAGTCCCACATGTTTCTTTTACCCTCCGGAGTTCTTCATTATTATCATCTTTTGGTATAATTTATATTTTAAAAAATGATTTCATTGTAAGTCGAATTTTAATGTGTGTGCAGATAAATATATATATTCACACTATGCAGTATTTTTCCCAGTCCTATTTAGGTGGGCACTTCACCCACCTAATTAGAAGTGTCACTCGGCTTGAGAAGGTAATAAAACACAAAAACACATCGTAGAGCTATATACCCACCGAGCTATTCCCTTATGCCACCCGGCTGGTTAAAATTTCTGGGGAAAACACTGATATGGTAGTCCCCTGGGATGCTCTCATTTTTGTTTCTGTAGTCTCCCATCTTTATCAGTTAGATGAAAGATACCAGAGAACACCTAGAAGTAAAGATTGATTGAACATAGAAGAATTTCAAATCACTTCAGTGGACATCATATGTTACAGTATTGGCTAAAACCCCGGTTATTTTAATTAATTGGTGTATTATATTGTTGATATATAAAGTAGTACCTCTATATTCATGTGTCTCTATATTGCTGAAATCCAATATTATTCAATTTTTTTAGGCAAAAATCCATTATTAGTCAATTTTTTTTAAAAACATAGTACATTGTACAAGGTCTTTGCTAAATCGAGTGCTAGTGAATCATTGGGAAAGGGACAAAAAAGACATTGATCACCAGAATTGTAGTCACGTGATGTTTTAATGGAAAGTGATTCCCCTTTTCAATAATCATTCTATTGTGTGTTTATGTAATATATATATATATATATATATATATATATATATATATATATATATATATATATATACACTAGCCACTTCCCCGTCAAATTATATTGGCAAGCCTCGCAATGCTGTTGCTTGCCGCACATTGCAAGCCTTGCCATGCGCAGCAAAGCCTGGCAATACGAGCCTTGCTATGCACGGCTTCTCTCTCTCCTTCCCTCCTTCTGTATCCTCTCCCTCTCTCTACTCTCCTTCTCTCTGCGAGCCTTGCTATGAGCGCCTTCAGCACCCATTGCAGTCCACGCAATGAGCGCCCATTGCAGGCTTTCCGTCACAAATGATGGGATAATATTTGATTTTTCTCTTACCCCCTCCCTCCCCTGTGTCTCTTTCACCCCCTCTCCCTCCCCTGTGTCTCCCCCCCCCCTCTCCCTCCCCTGTCTCTCTTTGCCCCCTCTCCCTTCTGCGACCCCTGCGGGCCTCTGCATGCACTATGCGCGTGCGCAAACCCACTACTTTGCGGGCTTCTCCCCCCTCCGGAGCCCATTTCGGCCCCGCAATGAGCGCATTTGTCGCTCATTGCAGTCCTCTCCCCCCTCTACCTTCTTTGCTCATTGTGGGCCTCGCAATGAGTGCCTTCGGCGCCCATTGTGGGCCTCAAAATGAGCGGCTTTGTCGCTTATTGTGGGCCTCGACACACGCTATGTACATGCACATCCTGCAACTTTGCAAGTGTTGCACACAAACTTGGCATTTTTCGTGTTTTGTTGACTCACAACCTGGAACTGACATGGATTGTCTGAGGATTTGCATTATTTAATTTACAGAACATGCCCACAACTTTGAAGATGTTTTTTTTTTTTTGTGAAGCAAACAACAAGTAGGACAAAATAACAGAAAAAGTAAATGTGCATAACTATTCACCCCCCTAAAGTCAATACTTTGTAGAGCCACCTTTTGCATCAATCACAGCTCCAAGTTTCTTTGGGTAAGTCTCTATGAGCTTGCCACATCTTACCACTGGGATTTTTGCCCATTCCTCCTTGCAAAACTGCTCCAGCTCCTTCCAGTTGGATGGTTTATGCTTGTGACAGCAATCTTTAAGTGTGACCACAGATTTTCTATTGGATTGAGGTCTGGGCTTTGACTAGGCCATTCCAACACATTTACATGTTTCCCCTTAAACCGCTCAAGTGTTGCTTTAGCAGTGTGTTTGGGGTCATTGTCCTGCTGGAAGGTGAACCTCCATCCCAGCCTCAAATCACGCACAGAGTGGTACAGGTTTTGCTCAAGAATATCCCTGTATTTAGCACCATCCATCTTTCCCTCAACTCTGACCAGTTTCGCAGTCCCGGCTGCTGACAAACATCCCCACAGCATGATGCTGCTGGATGGTGTTCTTTGGGTGATGTAATGTGTTCGGTTTGCGCCAGACATAGCGTTTTCTTTGATGGCTGAAAAGTTCAATTTTTGTCTCATCAGACCAGAGCACCTTCCTCCATACATTTTGGAAGTCTCCCACGTGCCTTTTCACAAACTCAAAAGGTGCCAATTTGTTTTTTTATGAAAGTAATGGCTTTCTTCTGGCCACTCTGCCATAAAGCCCAACTCAATGGAGCGTACGGCTTATTGTCGTCCTATGTACAGATACTCCAAACTCTGCTATGGAACTATGCAGATCCTCCAGGGCTACCTTACGTCTCTGTGCTGCCTCTCTGATTAATGACCTCCTTGCCCAGTCTGTGAGTTTTGGTGGGCAGCCGTCTCTTGGCAGGTTTGCTGTTGTGCCATGTTCTTTCCATTTGGTTATGATAGATTTGATGGTGCTCGTGGAGATCATCAAAGATTTGGATATTTTTTTATAACCTAACTTTGTACTTCTCAACAACATTGTCCCTTACTTGTTTGGAGAGTTCCTTGGATTTCATAGCAGTGTTTGGTTAGTGGGCCTCTTGCTTAGGTGTTGCAGCCTCTGGGGCCTTTAAAAAAAGGTGTGTATATGTAATGACAGATCATGTGACACACAGGTGGACATCATTTCACTAATTATGTGACTTCTGAAGGTAATTGGTTGCACCAGAGCTTTTTATGGGCTTCATAACAAAGGGGGTGAATACATACGCACATGCCAATTTTCTGTTTTTTATTTCTAAAAAATAGTTTTATGTATATATTTTTCTCATTTTATTTTACCAACTTAGACTATTGTGTTCTGATCCATCACAAAAAAATCTTTGCAAGGCACTACTTTTGCAAGGCACTGTATGTATAATTTGTATTTATTTTATTATTTTGTTGTATTTTGTTTTATATTCCATTTTGTTCCCTTGTCCTTTGTAAGGTCGTTGCATGAGTTTGTGAAATGCAAATAACCCCAGTTGTTATGGTGTACTGATTTGCAAATTATGTCCTTGTTACCAATAATAACTCAAAGTGATTTACCTGGTCATTATCTGGGTGTTCAGCAGATTCATTTCTTCAATCAGGTACACAGATTTTGTATTACTGTTTCTTGATATTAGATTGTAAGGCCCTCATTCAATTGCGATTTGGCCAATTGAATAGTGCTCTAAATAAGCACATAACATATTTTTTTAAAATACGTTTTTAGTTAGTGAAAACCTTGCTTTTGGATAGATGTTTACTAACTAAACACTTCTTTAAAAAAATATGTTATGTGCTTATTTAGACCCCTTTTCAATTGGCCAAATTGCAATTAAATGAGGGCCTAAGTTTGCAAGTTTTCAATCTTTTTAACATGCTTTTGGGTAAACACAATGTATGTTTGATTTTTAGCTCAAAAACAGGGCCCTACATTTTTTTTTTCATTTGTTAATATTGTTGTTGACTTGACTTACCCCTGTATAGTACTACAGCATATGGCCTCTATTCAGTTGTCCAAATCACAATTACATGAGCCTGTAAATGTTACTGATATTCAATTGGCCTCTTTTACTTACTCGCATTCCAATTACGAGTTACAAGCTCAAAATCACTGCGATTGTCAAAATCGTAACTCGATCCTATCTACTCCTTTGATGTTTCAAACCCGTAAATGTTACTAGTGCTAAAGACGCAAAGTCCATCTTCAATTACAACTATTCAACAGCCCGCAGTTGCCTTCAAACCTGTAAATGGCAAAAGTATCAAAAACTTCTACGAGTACTAGATAGGACTCGCAAGTGGGTTAAACACCAGTTTGTAACACTGTAAAAGCAAATAAACACACAATACTGTACTTTAAAATAATGGGAAAGGCATTAGAATTAATTGCAGTCTCAAGCTCGCAAATCTGCAATAAAAAATAAAAAAATTATTACATTTTATTTCCGTGTAATCAAGGAGTTAATACATATCATGGAACCCGCATGGTCTAGAACAGTTGCTTTATAGATTTCGACATTTCTGGATTGCGAGTCTGATTGCAGATTCGACTTCTAAACACTAATTAATTGTAATATAAACTCTATGTTTTCATTTACCATTGGCTCTGTCTAAAATCTAACTTATGGGCTTGCTTAGTTGATCATGATTATTCCTTGAAACACTACTCACGGGTTCATGATTTGCGTGTTGGGGCGGTGAGCATGTAATTACGGGTTAGTGACAATTGCATACCTCTACATGTTTAGAAAAATTGCAGCCAAAAGTTTTTAAGGAATATAAAGGTAATTACGGGCTTGCAATTGAATAGGGCCCTATATTGGTGCATTACAAATAAAAGAAGTAATATATGAAAAAAAAAAATATGAGAAAACCTTCAAGGGCATCCTCCAGAAGAGTCGTCAGTCTCAGACTAATAATGACATAATTTGAAATGTAAATGACTGACGGAAAAAAACATATAACTTGTACGGTTACTTTATGAAAAAACACTGAAATTGATATTTAAATATTAAAAGCAGAATGTGTCAAACTAAATAAAAGATATTACAGGAGAAATATAAGCTTCCTCTGGGATAGAACATACATCTTATGATATTATATAGAACATTTCCAGATATAAGCAATTCATTAAAAATATATAATCATAAGCAAAGCAAAGAATAAAAAAACCTATTGTATCCAAATTGATATTCAAATATCAATGAGTTGTAATATTATTTCAAAGGTATTTTGCAAAGAGGTTAAACATACTTACATACGATATGTCAGAAGTATATTGTTTAAAGGTTAAGAATTGTATTTTCCTTCCGAAAAAACAACAAATTAGACCATGGCAAAGATTCAATATTGAAATTGGAAATGTAATACAGTATATGGATAAGGTTTATTAAGTACAGTTTATGCTTAATTATGCTGTATTTAATTAAGTTGTCTCTTAATATTTTATGTTTTATATAATAACTGTGTCTCTTTCAATAAAAATTTAATTTAAAAAAGTTATTTTTATACTCTGCAGCTTTCCGTTTTCATGCAGAAATGCATGTCTATTTTTTTTTTTTTAAATACAAGTCATTCAAATATGTGAGTTACATGTCCTTTTAATTTGCTTTAGTGCACTGATTCCTCTATTTTGTTAGATGCTGATTTCATAGGGATCAGGAATTCCATAGTTATTTTACAGGACCGCTATGGTATATGTTTAAAATACACTACTTTTGGGAAGTACACTTAAAAATATGCAAATTGCTTTTAGAATGGAAAATAAAATAACATAGCCTGTTATATATTACCTTTTAAATGCAATTATGCTGCTGTGATGTCTGCTATTTTTGTTTCTAGGGATTAGCTTCCTTAGGCTGGAAGAAATGTTGAATATACAGGAAGTTTCTGTCTGCAGATTGTGGCATCTACAACTACCAGTACAATCATTAGGTGTAACAGAAAGTTTGTTAGTTTACAACGACATGGACAGGATCTGCTTATGAGAGCAAATAGATCTTGGCAGTAATGAAAGGACATTCTCTGAGGTTAGAAGTAAAAATATTTCACCTTATAGAAATAAAAGGGTTCTTAATAGTATGGGTGGTTAAACTGTGGTATTCTCTACCAAAAGAGGTGGTGACAGCGGATTCGATAGATAACTTTTAAAAGGGATTGGATATATTTTTAAATAAAAAGTGCATTCAGTGTTATCCTGAATAATAAGAGAGGGAGTATTGATCCAGGGAGGAATCAGCTCACCAGTATCTGGGGTCAGGAAGGAGTTTTATTTTTTCCCCCTTTTCAGACAATTGGCAAAGTTTCACTGTTTTTTTTTTTATGCCTTTCTTTGGATCAATTAATAATTAATCCTCATATTGCAGAGGAGATCCAAAAAGGTTGAACTTGATGGACTAAAATTATTTTTTTAACCCTTAATTACTATGTAACTGTGTAACTATGAATAATTAAATATAAAAAGGTAAAAATGATTTTTTTTTCTAAGAACATTTTTGCAGTTATCAAAATGTAGTTATATAAAAAAATCGATAGAAAGAAAATTGACCACTATGGTTCTTTTAGGCCTGGCATACATTGACCACTATGGTCCTTTTAGGCCTGGCATACATTCACCACTATGGTCCTTTAGGGCTGGCATATATTTGCCGCTATGGTTCTTTAGGCCTTGCATACATTGACCACTATGGTCCTTTAGGCCTGGCATATATTGGCCGCTATGGTTCTTTAGGCCTGGCATACATTGACCACTGTGGTCCTTTAGGCCTGGCATACATTGACCACTATGGTGCTTTAGGCCTGGCATACATTGACCACTGTGGTCCTTTAGGCCTGGCATACATTGACCACTATGGTCCTTTAGGCCTGGCATATATTGGCCGCTATGGTTCTTTAGGCCTGGCATACATTGACCACTGTGGTCCTTTAGCCCTGGCATACATTGACCACTATGGTCCTTTAGGCCTGGCATATATTGGCCGCTATGGTTCTTTAGGCCTGGCATACATTGACCACTGTGGTCCTTTAGGGCTGGCATACATTGACCACTATGGTCCTTTAGGCCTGGCATACATTGACCACTGTGTTCCTTTAGGCCTGGCATACATGGACCACTATGTTCCTTTAGGCCTGGCATACATTGACCACTATGGTCCTTTAGGCCTGGCATACATTGACCACTGTGTTCCTTTAGGCCTGGCATACATTGACCACTGTGTTCCTTTAGGCCTGGCATACATTGACCACTATGGTCCTTTAGGCCTGGCATATATTGGCCGCTATGGTTCTTTAGGCCTGGCATACATTGACCACTGTGGTCCTTTAGGCCTGGCATACATTGACCACTATGGTCCTTTAGGCCTGGCATACATTGGCCGCTATGGTTCTTTAGGCCTGGCATACATTGACCACTGTGGTCCTTTAGGCCTGGCATACATTGACCACTGTGTTCCTTTAGGCCTGGCATACATTGACCACTGTGTTCCTTTAGGCCTGGCATACATTGACCACTATGGTCCTTTAGGCCTGGCATATATTGGCCGCTATGGTTCTTTAGGCCTGGCATACATTGACCACTGTGGTCCTTTAGGCCTGGCATACATTGACCACTATGGTCCTTTAGGCCTGGCATACATTGACCACTATGGTCCTTTAGGCCTGGCATACATTGGCCGCTATGGTTCTTTAGGCCTGGCATACATTGACCACTATGGTCCTTTAGGCCTGGCATACATTGGCCGCTATGGTTCTTTAGGCCTGGCATACATTGACCACTGTGGTCCTTTAGGCCTGGCATACATTGACCACTGTGGTCCTTTAGGCCCTGCATACATTGACCACTATGGTCCTTTAGGCCTGGCCTACATTAGCCGCTATGGTTCTTTAGGCCTGGCATACAATATAATGAAGGTGTTCCTTCAAGTATATTAAAATGACTGAATAGGCCAATTTCAGCAAGCTGAGAGAGAGAGAATATATATCTGGATCACACACAGGAAGCAGTTCCATCTGCTCTTATGATAATAACCCAGTTGCTATAACAACACCAGCCGCTTGGCAATAGCTGAGGCTCACACTGCTTTGCATTGTAATGTATTATTATTATTCTAACGTGTGTGTTTGAGACATGGCTCTTACATCAGAGTGACATCACAGCTTTATGCAAATTCGCAATGAGTACATCAGCTCGGGTACACCCTGCAGCCTCACTGACTCACAGCACTGGCTGCCTTTTCATGCCAGTACAATTGTGCTCTTTCTTCCTGACTACATGGAAAATGTACTTACAAGGTATTACCAAGTCTTTTGATCATTTTTTCATTGTTTTATGTACAAATTACATTTGTGATGAGAACATTTGATTAGAATAATGTAATTATATATTGGAAAGAGTTTGCAAAATAGACTTCTATATGCCATTACAATCTACTAAGTAAATTGTAAGGTCTTCAGGGCAGGGACTATGTAACCCATTGGTCTTCTTTATTTTAATTGCAGTTATCTTGTGATGTAATTGTTGATGCTTTGTCTTTGTAAAGTGATGACACTATAAAAATACATACATAATGTTTTGAATATAAAGTCAATGTTATTAACCAATGGAAATGACAGGACATATACTTGTAAGGGAATAAAAAATGCCCGGGGCATATATAAGGTAGTGCTGAGGATTCCTTACCCTTTGTTTAGTTTTTTCGGGTTGAATTGGAATTTATTTGAGACTCCCATCGGGGGTGTGTGGGTGGTAGGGGGGACAACAATATCTAAAATTTAGGAACCAGGAAGATTTTTGGGGGGAACTGGACAGTGTCTTTTGTAGAAGCCTCAAAGGAAGCCCTTCACATATATATCATACCTAAGAAAAATATGGAGGAGCCAGCAGTACAAATTTTAGAAGCTCATGCTCCAAGGAAGTCTCCACCCCTGTATACATTTGAAAGCCTTGAGTCTAAGAGCATAATTACATAGTAGTTACATAGGCCCTCATTCAATTGCAATTTGGCCAATTGAATAGGGGTCAAAATAAGCACCAAACCTTTTTTCTTTTAAAGAAGTTTTTAGTTAGTAAACATCTATCCAAAAGCAAGGGTTTCACAAACTAAAAACTTCTTTAAAAAAATATGTTATGTGCTTATTTAGAGCCCTATTCAATTGGCCAAATCGCAATTGAATGAGGGCCATAGTAATTAAGGTTGAAAAAAGACTTTCAGTCCATAAAGTTCAACCTGTTAAGATCTCCTCTGATCTGCAATATGCTGATTAGTTATTAATGAATTAGTTGTTAAATAATTATTAATAGTATAGTATTTGAGGATGAATAAAGAGTTAGTCCATCAAGTTCAACCTTTTTAGATCTCTATTGATATTTTTAATTTGTGGACTATTTATTATTAATTTTTAATTGATCCAGAGTAAATGTTATAAACCTAGTTTTTCATTAGAAAAATCAAATACAATACCTCTGAAGGAGTATGGAGGTATCCGTTGTACTTTGCTGGCAATTCATGTGAGGTTGAAGGGGAATGTTCATATAGGTGTATGAAGCTGTGAAAAAGATACAGAAGCTTGGAGCTGACGTAATGAAGAAGAGTGGAAACTTGGACTACTAAAGGATACAGGCCAGTAATTGTGATTTAACTATTGGAATATTTTTGTTTTTTGCTCCACACAAATTTAGTTTGATGAGCAAAAAAACAAAATTGAGGTGCTCAATCAGCGGACAAACTAACTTTAATAGGTTAGTTCTGTAGACATGATAACCCACTCTGAGAGCAACCTCATTTAGGTCATTGTGCCCTTCACAGGGAGAAATATCCTGTAGTATATCAGTCTGGGCTCACTCACTAGAGTGGTCCAGCCCCGAAATACCTTTAGGCCTGGCATATATTGGCCGCTATGGTTCTTTAGTCCTGGCCTACATTATAATGAAGGTGTTCCTTCAAGTATATTAAAATGACTGAATAGGCCAATTTCAGCAAGTTAAGAGAGAATATATATCTGGATCACACACACACAGGAAGCAGTTCCATCTGCCCCTATGATAATAACCGAGTTGCTATAACAACACAAAAATTAAATGGTGGAATCTTGGGTGCCAGCAAAGCGGTTTCTCCAAATCCAGTTGCTCTGTTGATTCTGACACACAAACATAAAATGGAGTTCTTATTGATTTATCACTTTTTGGTGTTCCTGCTTAGCACGGTGCGTCCAGACTGAATGCACTGCTATTGTCACTAGCACCTGCTCCTCTTGGAGAAGGTGCTAGTGACTGTTTCTTCTATTCTACCCTGAACAGAAGAAACAGCAAACCCCAGACGTACGTTTCGGTCTTCATTGGGCCTCCTCTGAGGTGTAGCTGATAACTTCCTAAGGCACCATGAGCAAGGGGTCCACGTCTGGATTTCCCTAACACCCTTAGGGAGACTAATCTCTAAGGGTCATTTGAATAAACCAAAAAGCAAAATAGAGGTGCACGATCAGAGAACGAACTAACCTTAATAGGTTAGTTCTGTGGACATGATAACCTACTCTGAGAGCAACCTTTTTTAGCTCACTTGTTCCTTTCACAGGGAGAAATATCCTGTAGTATATCAGTCTGGTCCCACTCACTGGAGTGGTCCAGCCCCAAAATACCAGACAAATCTACCCTGAACAGAAAAAACAGCAAACCCCAGACATAATCTCCTCCTACAGAAAATTACAAGTAAGCATGATGTGGAAACATGTCTCCTAACATTTGAAAGTATTGCCAATAGGGAAGCTTGGCACCAAAGTCACTGGGTCAAAATTATTATCCTTATGTTGTGAAGATCAGAAAGTTTTTATTGTTATGGATGTAGAAATGTCAATGTATTATGTTGATCTGAAAGCAGAGATCCTTGACAGAGTTGGCATTATCACTCATGGAAGTTTTTGCATATGAAAAACCTGCATGGTTATTGCAAGGAAGAGCTATAGTATAGGAAGGAGCTTCCACTTTCTAAACGCTAGAAGAAAAGACACAGAAGTGTGTGCAGCTGGTTTCAGTTGGGAAAAGAGAGACGCAGAGAGAAGTGTCCAGGTGTCAGAAGTTGGGAAAAAGACACAGAGCTGATGTTTGTTTTTAAGAAGAGTGGAAAACTGCACTTCTAAAGGATACAGGCCACTAATTGTGAATGGACTATTGGCATGTTATTGTTTTTGCTCCACCCAGGTTTAGCTGAGTGAGAGCAGATCATTAGGGAACTGTCTATCCGTATATATAGTGCTCCAGTGGGAGCTAGGCCTGCTGTTTTCTTTGATTTTATATGTTTTGATTTATTATGGCAAATAGATTATTTTTAAATCTGAAATAGCATTAAAACCGTCAAAGTGCCAGGAACAAGGGTGCAAACCCAGTGGAGAGTGATAGCTTATGTCTGTATGTCTTATTAGCAAAAGTTTTGCTGGCTCCTAGATTTTAAACAAATTTGTCAAGTTTTGCTATATAGAAGTTTTAGAGGATCGGTGGCCTACTGCGGTTTGTGGAGGTGTTACTAACTCTGATCTGCCATTTTTAGTAAATACCAAATGAGAAAAATCAGTGTAGCTCTACTATGATATCACTGTTTTAGCAGCAACTTAATAGCAGAAAGTTCAAAACGTTTTTCTGACCCCCTGTTTACAGAGGTGCTAATCTGTAAACATATGTCTCCTAAAATCACCTACATCCATGACAAAGAAATGTAGGATAGCCTCCTAGGCAGATTCCCCTTTACCCTCTGGACACCCTGGTCAATCTGCTGAAAGCTGCAGTGATAATTTCAAATGTCAGCTTTAAAACTAGGTTGTATCTTTTTTTTTCTTTAAATACTGATTTTGTTGCTAATCAGTAACAGGATAAACAAATGAAACCATATTGTACGATCACTACAGTGATCATTTATTGGTAGATACTTATAGGCATCCGTTTTAGTGCAGATTTATTTTTAAACAAACATTTAATAAATACTTAGGGTTATGTCACATTAGTACAGGAAAAACTTTACCTGAGACAAAAATGTAAAGGACTACTGAAGTCTTCTATGCATAATGTGCTCTTTTGAAAAACTTGATAATGGACAAAATGTTTTTAGAAAAATAAAAAATAAATAAAGCAGTTTTATATTGTATTACACTCTACTTGAGGTAACCTGGCTACAGATATGATTTCCATTTAATTATATTGAAAGGGCTGCCACAGTTACATGAAACAGTATTCAATAGAATTTGAAATTACAATCAGATCACACTCTCAGGTGTCAAATCACAAAAGCAAATGAAAAAAAAGGCCTTCCACAATAAAGAAAATTTGCATATAATAATTAAAATAATATTCCCATTATTAAAGGAATATGTAAGTGAGCTGGTTTATTAATGCATCTGATAGTGGAGAATTTATAGTGTCTGAAAAAAAAAATACAAAGTAACAGTTAAACCATTAGCCTGAAGTCTGCTGATTTTCTTGCTTTTGCAAAGCGTTTTCTCTCAATGTTGACACCCCCAGACATTCCCTGGGATTATTAGCATATTTCATACAATGTTTCTTTTTTGCCTGGGGATTTACAGACATGCTCAGTTATCACCTGAAGTCTGCCCTACTGTGGGAAGTCACATGATGTCAGACACTTTCCTTTCCTTTAGTGTAATTTCCTTTCTTTACTGAATATGTAAAGCTGTGATATAATTTATTGAGCTCTGTAGTGAGCATTGTCTAATGCAGTGTTATTTCCTGTGTTATGTCTGTGAATATTGTGTAATGCTGTGTTATTTCTTGTGTTCTGTCTGTGAGTATTGTGTAATGCAGTGTTATTTTTTGTGTTCTGTCTGTGAGTATTGTGTAATGCAGTGTTATTTTTTGTGTTCTGTCTGTGAGTATTGTGTAATGCAGTGTTATTTCTTGTGTTCTGTCTGTGAGTATTGTGTAATGCTGTGTTATTTCTTGTGTACTGTCTGTGAGTATTGTGTAATGCAGTGTTATTTTGTGTGTTCTGTCTGTGAGTATTGTGTAATGCAGTGTTATTTCTTGTGTTCTGTCTGTGAGTATTGTGTAATGCAGTGTTATTTCTTGTGTTCTGTCTGTGAGTATTGTGTAATGCTGTGTTATTTCTTGTGTTCTGTCTGTGAGTATTGTGTAATGCAGTGTTATTTTTGTGTTCTGTCTGTGAGTATTGTGTAATGCAGTGTTATTTCTTGTGTTCTGTCTGTGAGCATTGTGTAATGCTGTGTTATTTCTTGTGTTCTGTCTGTGAGCATTGTGTAATGCAGTGTTATTTCTTGTGTTCTGTCTGTGAGTATTGTGTAATGCTGTGTTATTTCTTGTGTTCTGTCTGTGAGTATTGTGTAATGCAGTGTTATTTTTTGTGTTCTGTCTGTGAGTATTGTGTAATGCAGTGTTATTTCTTGTGTTCTGTCTGAGTATTGTGTAATGCAGTGTTATTTCTTGTGTTCTGTCTGTGAGTATTGTGTAATGCTGTGTTATTTCTTGTGTTCTGTCTGTGAGTATTGTGTAATGCAGTGTTATTTCCTGTGTTATGTCTGTGAGTATTGTGTAATTCTGTGTTATTTCTTGTGTTCTGTCTGTGAGTATTGTGTAATGCTGTGTTATTTCTTGTGTTCTGTCTGTGAGTATTGTGTAATGCAGTGTTATTTTTTGTGTTCTGTCTGTGAGCATTGTGTAATGCTGTGTTATTTCTTGTGTTCTGTCTGTGAGCATTGTGTAATGCAGTGTTATTTCTTGTGTTCTGTCTGTGAGTATTGTGTAATGCTGTGTTATTTCTTGTGTTCTGTCTGTGAGTATTGTGTAATGCAGTGTTATTTTTTGTGTTCTGTCTGTGAGTATTGTGTAATGCAGTGTTATTTCTTGTGTTCTGTCTGAGTATTGTGTAATGCAGTGTTATTTCTTGTGTTCTGTCTGTGAGTATTGTGTAATGCTGTGTTATTTCTTGTGTTCTGTCTGTGAGTATTGTGTAATGCAGTGTTATTTCCTGTGTTATGTCTGTGAGTATTGTGTAATTCTGTGTTATTTCTTGTGTTCTGTCTGTGAGTATTGTGTAATGCTGTGTTATTTCTTGTGTTCTGTCTGTGAGTATTGTGTAATGCAGTGTTATTTTTTGTGTTCTGTCTGTGAGTATTGTGTAATGCAGTGTTATTTTTTGTGTTCTGTCTGTGAGTATTGTGTAATGCAGTGTTATTTCTTGTGTTCTGTCTGTGAGTATTGTGTAATGCTGTGTTATTTCTTGTGTTCTGTCTGTGAGTATTGTGTAATGCAGTGTTATTTTTTGTGTTCTGTCTGTGAGTATTGTATAATGCAGTGTTATTTCTTGTGTTCTGTCTGTGAGTATTGTGTAATGCAGTGTTATTTCTTGTGTTCTGTCTGTGAGTATTGTGTAATGCAGTGTTATTTTTTGTGTTCTGTCTGTGAGTATTGTGTAATGCAGTGTTATTTCTTGTGTTCTGTCTGTGAGTATTGTATAATGCAGTGTTATTTCTTGTGTTCTGTCTGTGAGTATTGTGTAATGCAGTGTTATTTCTTGTGTTCTGTCTGAGTATTGTATAATGCTGTGTTATTTTTTGTGTTCTGTCTGTGAGTATTGTGTAATGCAGTGTTATTTATTGTGTTCTGTCTGTGAGCATTGTCTAATGCAGTGTTATTTCTTGTGTTCTGTCTGTGAGCATTGTCTAATGCAGTGTTATTTCTTGTGTTCTGTCTGTGAGCATTGTGTAATGCTGTGTTATTTCTTGTGTTCTGTCTGTGAGTATTGTGTAATGCAGTGTTATTTTTTGTGTTCTGTCTGTGAGTATTGTGTAATGCAGTGTTATTTCCTGTCTGTGAGCTTTGTGTAATCCTAGTCATCCGGTGTCACAGCTGCTTGCTGATTGTCTGAAAAGCGAATCAGCATGCGCATGTGCTGCAAAATGGATATCTCATTAAAAATTGAGATATCCTTATGCAAATCACAGTTGTTGGGGGTGTCTAAATCACCCTCAGCACATTTTTTTATTATATTGCAAAAAGGTTTGCAGGTTTATTGCAAACTTTTTTTGCTAGGTGGGTTATGATGCATTTTACAGGATGCATTCATAACCCACCTAACTTACATATACCTTTTTTAAGACTAATCATTCTCTGGAATTAGAAATAAGACAATTTATTGGTCAATTAACTAGAGGATTTTGAATCCAAGCTTCACATTGATACAGTTAAAACACAGCAGATATTCTGAATGTGTTATAATTGAATACTATAGCTAATAACAAGTACTTGATCAGTCAAATGGTAATTCGTCTAATCCGGGTAGATACTCCCTGGGATCTGCACTTGCTCTTTACATTTCATGTGGTTTTAGACTCACCACAATACAGCCAGACCAGAAAGACTCATTGACAGCTAAAATGGCAAACTGCAATATCATTTTTATTGTGATAATGTCATTTAATAAAATACTTATTACATGTAGTATAAATTATAGCATATTTAGACACTATGCTGTGTCACTTTAAATTAATATGTGTTATCCATAATAACCTTAGATAAATTAACGTTACAACAGAGGGCATTTCTACAGCTAATTAAGCATTCACATTACTCATACACAGCAGTGACAGAACCTCTGGTAAAGCCATAAAACACACAATCCATTCTAAAGGGCTCTATATAAGCTCAGAGAATATTTTTTTAGAAGTTTTTAGTTAGTGAAGCCCTTGCTTTTGCATAGAAGTTCACTAACTAAAAACTTCTGTAAAAAAACATATGCTATGTGCTTATATAGAGCCCTTTAGAATTTGCCGAATTGCAATTTAATAAGGCTGTATATCTACAACCTCTCCAAACTAGTCTCCTAAAGTGGGAATCTGACTCCACATACTATCTTTTAAGTGATAATACCATTTTACTTTCATTTTAGTATTTTATATTTTCAAAACATCTAGTTGGTATTCAAATTTAATGTTTGATGTAATTCTAAAAATCCTGAATTTTATATATATTCTTTATTTATAGGATTATGCGTCCTGATGATGCCAATATTGCAGGAAATGTTCATGGAGGAACTATTCTGAAAATGATTGAAGAGGCTGGAGCCATCATAAGCACAAGGCATTGTAACAGTCAGTCTGGGGTAAGTTATATATGTAAACTATATATGTATATGTGTATATATATATATATATATATATATATATATATATATATATATATATACAGTTGCAAGCAAAAGTATGTGAACCCTTTGGAATGATATGGATTTCTGCACAAATTGGTCATAAAATGTGATCTGATCTTCATCTCAGTCACAACAATAGACAATCACACTCTGCTTAAACTAATAACACACAAAGAATTAAATGTTGCCATGTTGTTATTGAACACACCATGTAAACATTCACAGTGCAGGTGGAAAAAGTATGTGAACCCCTAGACTAATGACATCTCCAAAAGCTAATTGGAGTGAGGTGTCAGCCAACTGGAGTCCAATCAATGAGATGAGATTAAAGGTGTTGGTTACAGCTGCCCTGTCCTATAAAAAACACACACCAGTTCTGGGTTTGCTTTTCACAAGAAGCATTGCCTGATGTAATTGATGCCTCACACAAAAGAGCTCTCAGAAGACCTACGATTAAGAATTGTTGACTTGCATAAAGCTGGAAAGAGTTATAAAAGTATCTCCAAAAGCCTTGCTGTTCACCAGTCCACGGTAAGACAAATTGTCTATAAATGGAGAAAGTTCAGCACTGCTGCTACTCTCCCTAGGAGTGGCCGTCCTGTAAAGATGACTGCAAGAGCACAGTGCAGACTGCTCAATGAGGTGAAGAAGAATCCTAGAGTGTCAGCTAAAGACTTACAAAAGTCTCTGGCATATGCTAACATCCCTGTTAGCGAATCTACGATATGTAAAACACTAAAAAAGAATGGATTTCATGGGAGGATACCACAGAGGAAGCCACTGCTATCCAAGCAAAACATTGCTGCACGTTTACAGTTTGCACAAGAGCACCTGGATGTTCCACAGCAGTACTGGCAAAATATTCTGTGGACAGATGAAACTAAAGTTGAGTTGTTTGGAAGAAACACACAACACTATGTGTGGAGAAAAAGAGGCACAGCACACCAACATCAAAACCTCATCCCAACTGTGTAGTACGGTGGTGGGGGCATCATGGTTTGGGGCTGCTTTGCTGCGTCAGGGCCTGGACGGATTGCTATCATCGAAGGAAAAATGAATTCCCAAGTTTATGAAGACATTTTGCAGGAGAACTTAAGGCCATCTGTCCACCAGCTGAAGCTCAACAGAAGATGGGTGTTACAACAGGACAAGGACCCAAAGCATAGAAGTAAATCAACAACTGAATGGGTTAAACAGAAGAAAATACGCCTTCTGAAGTGGCCCAGTCAGAGTCCTGACCTCAACCCGATTGAGATGTTGTGGCATGACCTCAAGAAAGCGATTCACACCAGACATCCCAAGAATATTGCTGAACTGAAACAGTTCTGTAAAGAGAAATGGTCAAGAATTACTCCTGACCGTTGTGCACATCTGATCTGCAACTACAGGAAACGTTTGGTTGTAGTTATTGCTGCCAAAGGAGGTTCAACCAGTTATTAAATCCAAGGGTTCACATACTTTTTCCACCTGCACTGTGAATGTTTACATGGTGTGTTGAATAAAAACATGGCAACATTTAATACTTTGTGTGTTATTTGTTTAAGCAGACTGTGATTGTCTATTGTTGTGACTTAGATGAAGATCAGATCACATTTTTTGACCAATTTGTGCAGAAATCCATATCATTCCAAAGGGTTCACATACTTTTGCTTGCAACTGTATATATGTATATATAAGTTTCCTGAGTTTTAAATGTTTGATAAGAAACAGGCAGCGATTATCAAAAAAATAAGTGTTATATAGAAAAGTCCAATGTACTTACAAAGTTATAGACAGGAGAGTAAAATACAGCTTTGCACACCCACATGAAGCTTACATAACCAAGTACACTGAGGAAAGCAGACATGTACAGAGTTTGACCTTTCAAAGGAAATACTTGCTGCGGGATGGAATCACATGTTTTGATGGGATCTGCGCTCACAGCTAAATCAGAGAACAAGGATAGAGAGAGACTAAATATCCCAGACTGCAGACTTTGCAACACAGCAACCCCAGAGTTTAATGCAAATGTATCGGCTAAGCTCTGTTTTCTCCTGATTGTCCAAAATGAATTATGTTAATCTTAGCAGGGATTTTCAGGGGTGTCGACATAGAAAAGCTGCAGTTTTGAAAACTGAAGGGATTTAGCAAACATCAGGGTGTGTTTGTAAAAGTTTATTTTGGTATTTTTTCATGCAAAAAATGTTTTTACACACTACTGATTCTTCTCTATCGGATGCATTCATAACCCAGGATACTTAGATATGTATTTAAGAGAATATTTGTTTTCCTTTTCTAAATAAATTTTGTCCATATAGAGCCCGATTCAATTGAGCAATTGTAAGTTACTGGAACTAATTTGCTATTCAATTTGGTGTTTTTTTTGCGAGCCAAAAACGTCTTACGTCTTACGGCCTTGAAAACTTTGCGGTTGTTAAACCCGGGACTTACAGCCTCCTGAAGCCTTTGATCTTTTACGTACGCAAGAGTTCTGAGCTCTAAAATCGCAAATCGCTATTCAATTGTTACAATTCTTCAAGTCCGCAAATGTTTTCACACCCGTAAACGGCAAATATAGAAGAAAATTCTACGAGTGCCAGATAGGACTCGCAAGGGGGTTAAAGACTTACCCGTAGCACTGTAAATGCAAATAAAAAATCATAACTGCTCTATAAATGAGGGGGAAAGCGATGATGGCCATTAGAATTTATTGCACAACAGTATCAAGCTTGCAAATAGTCATTAAAAAATATTGTTTTTTTTAATGTTTAATTTCTGGGTTATATTGATCTTGGGAATCAATGAGGTAATAAATATCAGGCCACCCATATGGACTTGGCATTCATTTTTATTATTTTGTATTTTGCGGTTTTGCCAGTCCAGTCGCATATCGGATCCCCAAACGCTAATTGATTGGCATGTAACCTCCATCTTTTACTGCCCTAATGATGACAGTCACATTTTCTATTGGCTTTTTTTTAATGGGTAGTTACGGCCTTGCTTAATTGATCATGTTCCTGCCCTGAAAATCTACATATGATTGCATGGTTTATGGTTTTGGCTTTCACTTGCGGGCTTGTTCAATTGAATAGCACTTGAATTGTAGCAGAGTTCAAGCCCACCGCACACCCGCATACGGCCTGTATACCGCGAGATCTGTATTATCTCTGCTTCCTTGTCGCTCTAATTCCTGTAGCTACCAAATTAGTCTTGAAGGAATTTTAGGATTCAATATAAAGATCATATTATATCTAAATGTGTATTATTCTGAATTGCTGCATCATTTATGTCTATAATAATATTTTTTTATGTTTTTGTACAATTTCTTGACATTGTTGAACCAGCCAAAACAGCTCAATGTCTGCTGTGCTTCTGAAGACTTTCTGTCTGAAGCTGCTAACCTAGCAGTTATTTTTGTTTATCCTTTATTTACAGCAATTCACAAATAGCCTTGTAGCACTTTTTGTCCTCTGTCATCAAAGCTGCCACATTTGACATTAGGTAAAATCAAGGAAAAATCATCTTTTCACTAGTATAGATGTATAAACCTTATCCTGACAAAGGAACAATCAGACTTCTGATTCTGAAACTAAAACATAACTCCCTACAGTAACAAATGACCTACTTATATACCTAGCTATTATTGAGAATCTTTTTTCTCTACTTATCCCCCGGCTTCCTTTGATACAGTTGATACACCTTTTCTTGTTTTTCTTTCATGATTACAATGCATCGTTATAATAGTTTTGACGTATCTTCTAACCCACTAATCAAGGCTCAGTTTGAAATCCCATCATAACACCTTTTGTCTGTGGCTCACCCAATAACCTCTAAACTGTGAGCTCTCATATATGACGTTTGTACAGTGAACCAAAGCCGTCCTATGGACAAGGCAAAATACCACACGTACCTCCAAATGACACAATTGTAACTGTGCAGAATACCCTACGAATATATTACCACATGGGAAAAAAATCAGTCTATAACACATTGGGAAAGTATATTTTCCTATTCCATTCAATCCGAACCCACTTCTGTCACTCTTTTGATCTTTCCCACTCACAAATGCACACACAGCTTCTCTCACAAATATACAGCTTCTCTCATACATACCATTTTTTCACACATTGTTTCTATTACTCACACATGTATTCTCTCATATGTCTTTTTCAAGCTAACACTCACTTTTAAAAATACAAAGAAACTATCAAACATACAGACACTCACTCACACAAATCAGGCTGTCAAAAATCAGGGTGTTTCTCTCTCGCTCACATACTCTCAGGCCCCACACTTTGACCCATATTCATCAATTGACACATTTGAAATCTGCAATTGTGCCAAAGGAGTATAGAATTTGCTTTTGAAAGAGTGCCAATAATGGTTTTCAGTTGTGGGTAACATCTGCAAGATGCGTTCTGGGCATGACCGGCGTGGCACTGGGTCACTGGGAGGGAGGAAGGAAAAGTGAGAGCGGAGGCAGAGAGGGAGAGAGAGGAGGAGGAAGAGATGGAGGGGGAGGTGTGAGAAAAGGAGGGTGTGAGAGGGGGATAGGGTGAGAGAAGTGAAGGGGTGAGCGCAAGGGAGAAGAAGAGAGAGAGAGGTGGGAGCCAGTGAGAGAGGGAGGGAGGAAGGGAGAGTGAGAAATTGAGAGTGAGAGAGGAGAGGTAGAGAAAGGGAGGGGGAGAGAACACAGAGCGCAGAGAGAGGAGACGTTGGACAAAGAGAGATCGGGTGCTCAGAGAGCGGGAGGACGCAGAGAGAGCGAGATAGAGGGAGTGGGCGCACAGAAAGAGGGAGTGGAGAGGGAGTGGGCGCACAGAAAGAGGGAGTGGAGAGGGAGTGGGCGCACAGAAAGAGGGAGTGGAGAGGGAGTGGGCGCACAGAAAGAGGGAGTGGAGAGGGAGTGGGCGCACAGAAAGAGGGAGTGGAGAGGGAGGGGGCGCACAGAAAGAGGGAGTGGAGAGGGAGTGGGCGCACAGAAAGAGGGAGTGGAGAGGGAGTGGGCGCACAGAAAGAGGGAGTGGAGAGGGAGTGGGCGCACAGAAAGAGGGAGTGGAGAGAGAGTGGGCGCACAGGAAGAGGGAGTGGGAACACAGGGAGAGGGAGTGGGCGCACAGGGAGAGGGAGTGGGGGCACAGGGAGAGGGAGGGGGGGCACAAAAAGAAGGATGGGGAACACAAAGATAGGCAGCACAGACGGAGACAGACAATTGAACATAACATATGGTACAGTTTAAGATGGGCAAGTTACTAATTTTGTAATAAAGCCTGAATTGGTTTGAGTCTAGAATGCTATCACTAGAAGCAGGTTCATATATTTTTTTGAAAATGAACTGAATATCTTATTTAAGGTTCAAGATTCAAAATAAGTAAAACATATTTTTTTGCATGTTTAATTTTTCAAATAATTTTTTGCCTTGTGTGTGTTGATATTCAGATCTGAGACTTTTACGAGTTGCAATTTTGTTAATATTTTCTTTTGTTCATTTTCAGATAATACTGAAAAATAAATGTGCTGTTTGATGAATGTACTCCTACCTATATTCCTACAGCTGTTGGCATTTATTCTTTAGCAAATAATGTACTCCCAGCTGAATTGTTATTTTTAGTCAAGAGATAGCAGATTTATATTACTGTGATTTAAAGTGGGGAGGTGTTAATTTGCTTTCTATGTGATCCTTTCAATTGCTATTCATCTACTGAAGAACTCCAGGTGTCCATGACACATTCTTTGCAATAAAGCTTCCAAAGCTATGTAAAGTATTGCTGCAATGCACAGAGCCCAAAAGTCACTTTTTTATGTTGCAATCCATATGTCACCATAACTCTGGTATACATTATAGAAGAACAGTGGGGAAGTAAGGGTTTTTCTTGACGTTTGTTAGACATTTGGATGATACAGTAATACTGGGGTATTAATTTGTGTCTAGAGGCTGTGAAGCTAATAGAGTAAACCTTGAAATTCTGGCACTCTGGTACCCTGGAAGAGTCTTTACCAGATGTCTAGTCGATATAATGCAAGCCCAAGACCATAATGGAAGCCAATCCCTTGTATTAGAGAAATTATCTTAAGTGCAATATTCTCATCTCCCAAAGGCCTTTCACAAACACCAATACCAATACCAGGAGACCTCTTATCCTTCAGGCCAAGCGTATTCAATGGTTAAAATGCAAAACTTTTAACAGGAATTTGACAGCTTGGAGATTCCATTGGCCTTCTTATATTCTACTTTGAAAGAGGACAGGTTTACCCCTATGTTAATGGCATTTTGTATTTAACCATTTATTTTTTTAAATGGAACTCCTTGTTTGTTGTTGAGGGATAAATGGGAAATTTACTCAGAGTAGGCTAGCCGGGGATTTAGCTGTAAGCTTTCACCGTTTGCCCCATCCCAAGACAGGCTCCGTTGTTAGAGTTGAGGGGATATTGGCAAGTTCTGGGGCTCCTAACAAGTAGAGCCCTTCAGCTAGGAGGATCTTTTAAGATCACAGTGTGTGTGTTCTTGGGCACATGGAGACTAGCAGGATTGGTATTTAGGATACAGCGCTGTACCCTAGACTTATAATCTCCCTGTCTTAGTTCTCTCTAACATCCACCTAGATTCCCATTGGTTTTAATCAACGTTGTTTTTTGATCAATAAAGTTTCCCGTACGAGTGGTGTTAAGCACCATGGAAATAGCGATTTTTTATTTTTTATAGTTTAATAACTGGAGAAGAATAAAACTCACACATCACCCCTTTCCCCTCAGTGGCCCAGAAGCAGACTCCTTGTATCACTCAATGCAACATTAATTCTCCAGAAATGTTAATGCTCTTCTCACACACCCAGCTTCCACCAATCAATCATGGACCCCTGCAGGGTCTAGCAGAGGTATCAAAATGTATTTATTTTTATAATTAAAATTAAGTTTGCTATATGAAATTTGTGCGTGCTTATTTATGCTTTTAGTCAGACTTTTCGTTGTCAAACAGCTCTAGTGGTTTTTAGCAGAAGATCCTTCTGCCAGTGCCAGTCTCGGAGACCTTATTAATCAATCTTCTGGAACAGAGAATGATAGGAGAAAATAGCTCTCTAAATAATCCACTTTCATTAGTCACAGTTACCAATAGATTATTGATGACATTTTATCCATTAAAATGTACTCCATTCACGTCTGTGATAAGTCAGATAAAGATACCACGTGTGGTATCACCTGTTTAAATGTTCTGCATCTCCGTGCGTAATTCTGACGAGCATTGGAAGTTAACTAGCAGGTCTCCAGATCAAAAACTTGAGAACCTGTTCTATGTGATTATAAGAGACCTTAGGTTATAACAGAGTAATAGTAATTTTTCATCTATTAATAAAAAATCCCATAAAGGAAATGGCTTAAGTTCAGAAAAACAAAACAAACATCTATGTAAACAAGCTAACTAAACCATAGGAACAGCCTGACAAGCCCTGGAGTCACTTTATGGCTCTACAGTAAAAGAAACCAGTTCTCTTTACACTGTCCACTTTCAAAAATACTTCTTGCTGCCGCTTTTAGCATTGTTCCTCACAAGCAGACGGATGGGGCACTGGCCTGCCCTTCTCTCCAAATTCCACTCCCCAGGGTTCCTTAGCACAATTTTTGGCAGACTTCTCCTTTTGGTAAAATGACACTGTCTCTTTACATGGCAACTTTTCCGTTTGTAGGTTTCTTCAGAATTTTGTTTTTTTTAGAGCTTCTCTTTTCTCCAAAAACAGTATCCAGGTTGTTTGTCTCAACTTTCCCCAAACACAAGTGCAGCTATTTTTGCAGCAACACTTCTCTCTTAGCAGTCCCTGCTTTGAGCAGATTTATAACACTTTTAGTCTTTCTCTCAGCAGCTTCAGGTACACAACAAAGATAGACCACACCTTCATTCACAAATTCCTTCCTGCCTGATTCAGGTGCAATTACTGACTGAGCTGCATCTCAATAAACACGTTCTGCTTTAGACTGGACAGGTTAACACAGATTTGTTGCCTCACTTTATCATAGTACTAGGCTGACCATAACAGTCTTGATTCTATTTTTTTCAGTTATATTAATGATTAGTCCGTACACCATCAAAGCTCATCACATATAATAGTTGTCAAACTGCGAGTTGTTGTCACGCTTGCGAGCCTCGCAAAGCGAGCCAAGCCATTGAGGCACGAGCTCGCAAAAAATATGACTTTAATGGCCAAGCCACCGAAATGGAAAAGACAACGAAAACACACAAATATGCCTCAAATCCACTTGCCCACTCACACACAGCACAAGGGGAGAGCCAGAGAGCCTGTGAGTGAGGTTGCAAGTTAATTTGAGGCATATTTCGTCTTTTTTAACAATCGAAAATCGCTGAGAAAAGAAAATGGCGGCAGAAAAAACATAAAAATTCTGAAACAAGATGAAAACCAGGCTCTACCGGACCGGGCACACAAAACTTAGAAAATACACAACTGCAAAGACAGTAACGCTTACACCAATGACGCCAGGCACGCGGGACTTTGAAAATAAAAACAACGGCAGTCAGCAGAGACACAGAGGAGAAGGACAGGGGGGAGATGGTGGAAAGAGACATGGCAAATTGCAAGTTGCCGAGACCTGTAATGAGCGGTGAAGTAGATGGGAGGAGAGGCTCGCGATGAATGCAAACAGCATTGCCAGGCTTCAAATTGTATTGGCGTCATTGTTTGAGGGGCAATTCGCTAGTTAGATTATAATTATCATACATGTCCATAATCCCTTTCTAAACTAAAGTATCCAGTGGCAATATTTACTAATAGCAGTTTTGCTTGAATTTTATACTATATTTTTCCGACATCTTTTTAAAGAACCCCTGTGCAATGGAAAACAGATGTATATTTGAAAATCTTGAATCTGACTAAGAGCATAATTAAGCAGGGAAAATGTCATTGTTTGTTTTTAATTATTTTTAATTTTCGTGGAGACGGACGTTGGCTTGTCTGGCACAAAACCTCTGAGAACAAACACTCTGCAACCTTTGTTGGAAGAACACGGTCTGGGGAATGTTTTCTTGGCATTATCTGGGTCCACCCATATCTCTGGAAGGCACTCTCAACCAATTTGGGTTATTTATCCATCCTTGTAGATCAAGTACACCCATACATGCTGATTTCCCTTTGGCGGATGGGATCTTCCAGCAGGACAATGCAACATGTCATATGGACAGAATTGTCTGGGACTGGTTGGAGGATCATGACGAAGACTTCCAAGTACTTCCCTGCCCTCCATGGAGCACTTTGATTGCCATGTTCACCGTATGGATCCTCCAACACACTCTTCAGCAGCTGTCAGATGCACTGAAGTCTGCATGGCTCCAGATACCCTTGCCAACCTTCCAGCATCTTATTAACTCACTATCCCGCCATCAAGCTGCTGTCCGTGCAGCCCACATATTAGCTGGTGGTACCTAATAATGTGACTGGACCGTGTAGATAAAAACACACTCCTGAGCCAGCAGGAAGTTATGTAACAAACACAAAATGGATTCTTCAAAACAGAAACAGACTCAGTCCTCCAAATCTGAGTTTCCAAACATTTTTTTGCAGTGTCTATGGATTACACAGCTACTAATGTTGTTAGTTTGTAACATAGTTCAGAAAAAAAAGTGCCTTTATTCTTGAAACAGTGGTCCTTAAGTTTATCTGACTGAGGCCCTCATTCAATTGCGATTTGGCCAATTGAATAGGGCTCTAAATAAGCACATAGCATATTTTTTTAAAGAAGTTTTTAGTTAGTGAAAACCTTGCTTTTGGATAGATGCTCACTAACAAAAAACTTCGTTAAAAATATATGTTATGTGCTTATTTAGAGCCCTATTCAATTGGCCAAATTGCAATTGAATGAGGGCCTTAGTTATTTGTTTTGACTTTATTATATTCTTGCTTTATATAAAATTTCTGTTAGTCACAAATAAAACGCTCAATACTTCTCCAGGTTATCCTCAATTTAGTAGTAGTTTATATGTATTTTCTCACTGTGTCCACAAGGTGGTGCTCCCGTGTTAAATTAATCTACAATGTTTGTAACATACAGTATTTGTGAATTTAGACCCTAGAATGCTTTGATGTTTAAAGCTATATTGATAACATTATTATACACCTGCTTTCACCAATACCGCTCTACATCAACTAACTGGAAACCAACAGAAAAATCTATACATCTTCGTTTTCTGTATTGTCATATATAACATATTTACGCAAATTTAGTGTGCCATTGAATCTAATGCGCACTACTAATTTGGAACCTATGAATCAAAAAAACTTTTTTTGCTGGCAAATGTAATGCACTGTCTGTATGCCAGGCTCTGTGTGCCACTGTGCTGGGGCTCTCTGTATGCCAGGCTCTGTGTGTCACTGTGCTGGGGCTCTCTGTATGCCAGGCTCTGTGTGTCACTGTGCTGGGGCTCTCTGTATGCCAGGCTCTGTGTGTCACTGTGCTGGGGCTCTCTGTATGCCAGGCTCTGTGTGTCACTGTGCTGGGGCTCTCTGTGTGCCAGGCTGTGTGTGTCACTGTGCTGGGGCTCTCTGTATGCCAGGCTCTGTGTGTCACTGTGCTGGGGCTCTCTGTATGCCAGGTTCTGTGTGCCACTGTGCAGGGGCTCTCTGTATGCCAGGTTCTGTGTGTCACTGTGCTGGGGCTCTCTGGGTGCCAGGTTCTGTGTGCCACTGTGCTGGGGCTCTCTGTATGCCAGGTTCTGTGTGCCACTGTGCTGGGGCTCTCTGTATGCCAGGCTCTGCGTGCCACTCTGCTGGGGCTCTCTGTATGCCAGGTTCTTTTTGTCACTGTGCTGTGGCTCTCTGTATGCTAGGCTCTGTGTGTCACTGTGCTGGGGCTCTCTGGGTGCCAGGCTCTGTGTGTCACTGTGCTGGGGCTCTCTGGGTGCCAGGTTCTGTGTGCCACTGTGCTGGGGCTCTCTGTATGCCAGGTTCTGTGTGCCACTGTGCTGGGGCTCTCTGTATGCCAGGCTCTGCGTGCCACTCTGCTGGGGCTCTCTGTATGCCAGGTTCTTTTTGTCACTGTGCTGTGGCTCTCTGTATGCTAGGCTCTGTGTGTCACTGTGCTGGGGCTCTCTGGGTGCCAGGCTCTGTGTGTCACTGTGCTGGGGCTCTCTGTATGCCAGGTTCTTTTTGTCACTGTGCTGTGGCTCTCTGTATGCTAGGCTCTGTGTGTCACTGTGCTGGGGCTCTCTGGGTGCCAGGCTCTGTGTGTCACTGTGCTGGGGCTCTCTGTATGCCAGGTTCTGTGTGTCACTGTGCTGGGGCTCTCTGGGTGCCAGGTTCTGTTTGTCACTGTGCTGGGGCTCTCTGGGTGCCAGGCTCTGTGTGTCACTGTGCTGGGGCTCTCTGTATGCCAGGCTCTGTGTGCCACTGTGCTGGGGCTCTCTGGGTGCCAGGCTCTGTGTGTCACTGTGCTGGGGCTCTCTGGGTGCCAGGCTCTGTGTGTCACTGTGCTGGGGCTCTCTGGGTGCCAGGCTCTGTGTGCCACTGTGCTGGGGCTCTCTATGCCAGGTTCTGTGTGCAACTGTGCTGGGGCTCTCTGGGTGCCAGGCTCTGTGTGTGACTGTGCTGGGGCTCTCTGTGTGCCAGGCTCTGTGTGTCACTGTGCTGGGGCTCTCTGGGTGCCAGGCTCTGTGTGTCACTGTGCTGGGGCTCTCTGGGTGCCAGGCTCTGTGTGCCACTGTGCAGGGGCTCTCTGTATGTCAGGCTCTGTGTGTCACTGTGCTGGGGCTCTCTGTATGCCAGGCTCTGTGTGTCACTGTGCTGGGGCTCTCTGTATGCCAGGCTCTGTGTGCCACTGTGCTGGGGCTCTCTGTATGCCAGGCTCTGTGTGTCACTGTGCTGGGGCTCTCTGTATGCCAGGCTCTGTGTGCCACTGTGCTGGGGCTCTCTGTATGTCAGGCTCTGTGTGTCACTGTGCTGGGGCTCTCTGTATGCCAGGCTCTGTGTGTCACTGTGCTGGGGCTCTCTGTATGCCAGGCTCTGTGTGTCACTGTGCTGGGGCTCTCTGGGTGCCAGGCTCTGTGTGCCACTGTGCAGGGGCTCTCTGTATGTCAGGCTCTGTGTGTCACTGTGCTGGGGCTCTCTGGGTGCCAGACTGCGTGTGCCACTGTGCTGGAGCTCTTTGGGTGCCAGGCTCTGCGTGCCACTGTGCTGGGGCTCTCTGGGTGCCAGGCTCTGTGTGTCACTGTGCTGGGGCTCTCTGGGTGCAAGGCTCTGTGTGCCACTGTGCTGGAGCTCTTTGGGTGCCAGGCTCTGCGTGCCACTGTGTTGGAGCTCTCTGGGTGCCAGGCTCTGTGTGCCACTGTGCTGGGGCTCTCTGGGTGCCAGGCTCTGCGTGCCACTGTGCTAGGGCTCTCTGGGTGCCAGGCTGTGTGTGCCACTGTGCTGGGGCTCTCTGGGTGCCAGGCTCTGTGTGCCACTGTGCTGGGGCTCTCTGGGTGCCAGGCTCTGTGTGCCAATGTGCTGGGGCTCTCTGGGTGCCAGGCTGTGTGTGCCACTGTGCTGGGGCTCTCTGAGTGCCAGGCTCTGTGTGTCACTGTGCTGGGGCTCTCTGGGTGCAAGGCTCTGTGTGCCACTGTGCTGGAGCTCTTTGGGTGCCAGGCTCTGCGTGCCACTGTGTTGGAGCTCTCTGGGTGCCAGGCTCTGCGTGCCACTGTGCTGGGGCTCTCTGGGTGCCAGGCTCTGCGTGCCACCGTGCTAGGGCTCTCTGGGTGCCAGGCTGTGTGTGCCACTGTGCTGGGGCTCTCTGGGTGCCAGGCTCTGTGTGCCACTGTGCTGGGGCTCTCTGGGTGCCAGGCTCTGTGTGCCAATGTGCTGGGGCTCTCTGGGTGCCAGGCTGTGTGTGCCACTGTGCTGGGGCTCTCTGAGTGCCAGGCTCTGCGTGCCACTGTGTTGGGGCTCTCTGGGTGCCAGGCTGTGTGTGCCACTGTGCTGGGGCTCTGGGTGCCAGGCTGTGTGTGCCACTGTGCTGGGGCTCTTTAGGCTGTGTGAGAGATGGTGGTGTTGTGGTATGTACTGAGCTTTTCTTTTTGCCATCAAATCTAGTGCCCCATTCTAATTCAAGACCCGATATTCTCTGAAAAAGGTGGCCATTAGATTTGCGTAAATACGGTGTGTGTGTGTGTATGTATGTATGTATGTATATGTTTATATTTGTGTGTATACAGTATATATATGTATATATGTATGTATGTGTATATATATATATATATATATATATATATATATATATATATATATATATATTAATTATCAGTGTCCTGCTTTCAATCTTTTTCAGCTAGAGTCTTTTCAGTACTGTCTCCTGTTATGTTATAATAGCAAAAAATGCTAAACTTAATAATCCAGGCTTGGAAAAAGGTGCCATTTTGATTAATTTGGCTATTATTTCATATTATATGTTGTAGTAGGAGAATTACAGAGCAAGTAAAACTGTGTTTTGTATTCTTATTTTAAAGCTACTCATAACAAGGGAAGTGATTTTGAGTTTGCAGATCTCCTTTCTTTTTTTAACGATACTGATGTTCCACAATGAATGTCCCTTTTAGTTGAGCTGGTACCAAAGTTGCTTACCGCACAGCAGACTCGCATCTTGGGTTATGTTATGGGCAAAGAAATGATAGAAGGAATTAATTATGAATATACTTTTACAATGCCTATAAAAATAAGGGAGAACACACAGTGTGATCAGAAATCCGATACACAGCAGCTGAATACACTCCAGCTCAATGTCATTGCAATTATTTAAACTATAGTCTTATCTGAGTTTAGAATTTGAATGAATATATTGTTTTGCCTTATTAAAATTCAGTATGTCTTAATCTTATATGTGTAATCTTATTCTATTAAAGAGTTTCATGGATTATGAATGCATCTGATAGAGGAGAATCAGTAATGTATGAAAAACATTTTTTTAATGAAAAAATACCAAAATAAACATTATTACACTTACCCCAAAGTTGGCTAAATATCTTGCATTTGCAAGCAGTTTATTTTAACACAGTTTATAGGTAACACCCCATTAAATCCCTTCGTTTTGGACAATCACAGGCAGCTAATATATTGTATCAATCTGTGATGGCAGTTTGTGTAGGAAGGAATCATGGGATGTGTAGTTCCAGCACAAGGAAGCAAGGAGGAGCGAGACACTGATTTATAGATCTCTGTATTGTTCTGCTGTTAGCCACTATCCTTCATTGCATGCTAAAAATAAGATTGCTAGACTTCAGATCCCTTTTCCATGCAAAACATTATTTTCCAAAATGGTAGATTCCACTGCAGTATAACAGATTGTGAAAGATAATAAACTAAAGGCCATATTGTTTTGTTCTTTACTTTTTTAAACCATTAACCCATTAGAGATGAGGATATTTTTAAATGTAAGATACAGTGGTCTTTTACATGCCTGAGAATATTTGTAACTGTACTGTCTTTTTTTGTGCTATTTTCTTACATACTGTCTGACTTCATATGCCATTAGTGTATTAAACTTCTGCAATGTGATCAAAGTACATACAATGACCAAATCCCAGTGTGTGTAATATCAGTGATATTTTGGTCTTGCCCTAGGAGCGATGTGTGGCCGCACTGGCCCGTGTGGAACGTACAGACTTCTTGTCACCAATGTGTATTGGAGAAGTAGGTCATGTCAGTGCTGAAATTACCTACACGTCAAAGCACTCTGTGGAGGTTCAAGTTAATGTTATGGCAGAAAACATTTTAACAGGTACGTGTGGCTGTGTCTGTATAAATATTGTAATGCATCAATGAGTTCACATTAGCGCTATCATACAATGGATGAATCTAACAGAAGGGAGGAAGTAGTAGTCAGATCACCATATGGCTCGCTGCTGTCAACACAGCCAAGAAAAGCAGCCTCTACAAAAATAAAATATATCAGATAAAAAATATATTTTATAAGAGACTATAATATATTTATCTGGTAATGGGAAAACAACTTTAAATAAAAATGTTATGTATGTATGTGTATATATATATATATATTATATATATATATACTAGCGAATTGCCCGTCAAAAAATGACGGCAATGAAATTGTAAATGAGCTAATGCTGTTTGGTGTATGATACTTTATTAATATATTATTTATTTTATTAATATACTTTACCTATTTTGAAGTAATATATGCAAGAAGCATTCTGTTGAAGAGCTGGCAATCTGTTTTGATGTTGCTGCAGCATTAGAGGTGTGGAGCTGCTGTGTAAGCGTGATGAATGTGTGCAGTGTAATAGTGTGCGTGCGCGAGGCAAATCCGTTAGCGTAGCTCTGTACTTCCGCATTGTATAAGGTAGTGTCTAAAATGTCGGCTAATGTGTGGTATGCGGCTGTGGTGGAATATCCGTAGATGTTTTGTGGTGTTTTGCGTGTTTAGACGGCTGTAGCCTTGTTTACGTTTTGTTCGTTGGCCATTTTTTCTCTCGCTTAGGTGATTTTTGGGTGTTTAAACTCCTAAATTTCGAGTTAAATCGAGGTGTAACTTTACTTGCAGAGGTCCTGGGTGCACCACCACCTGGGTGCACCACCGAGCTTATATGTTTGTTGTGTGTATTTATTGTGTTTGTAATGTGTTTGGGGTCGCGCAGGTTGCGTCCTTGTTTTTTAATCTCATAGGTGTTTTTCGGCAATTCCGTAGGTGTTTGGTGGTGTTTTGCGTCTTTAGACTGCTGTAGCCTCGTTTTCGTTTGTTTCGGCGGCCATTTTTTCTCTTGCTTAGAGAATTTTTTAGTGTCTAAACTCTTTTTTTTTTAGTTAAATTGAGGTGTAACTTCAGTTTTTGAGGTCTTGGATGCTCCCTCTTGCTGTAGGTAAGCTTTTTATGTATGTGTTGTGTGTATTTATTGTATTTTTTATTTTTTCATGTGCGCGGGTTGCAGACGATTTTGGCGAGGTCGTAATTGGTTGTAACGTGTCTCGTACTTTTTTGCGAGGTCCGCAATTGCGGAAGCCCACAAGCGTAAGCAACAACTCGCATGCTCACAACTATATATGTGATATAAAGAGTAAGGTAGCCGTGAATGTCCAGTAATCCAGTTGAATAATCAGAGTATTGCAGTGAATAGTGATACTTTTTTTATTGGACAAACGTATTCATAATAAAGCGACGAGCTTTCGAGAGATAATGCCTCTCTTTATCAAGTCAAAAAGTGATACTGATACAAGTATGAACTAAAAACAGTACGCGGAAAAACAAGAAAGATAAAATTCATTGGGCAGAGTTAAGGGAGAAACAGACCAGCATTGTGAATAATGTCCTGATAGGTCAGTTTGTAAGTCTATAGATCAGGTTGTAGATAAGAACACAGCAAAAGAAAAATAAAGTGCAATACTGTATGTAGCTTACAAAAGCAGCAATAGAAGGGGGGGGGGGGGGGTAAGTGGAATGTGTTAGCTATAAGACATTAAGATAGTGGGCCAGAAAGCCTAAGTCAATGTTAATGCCCAAATTCTTTGTATTCAAAATTTTAATCATTTCTAATTCAAAAGTTTTCCACTGTTGGATAGTTCTGAAATTCCCTCTGAGTACTTTTATTTTAAGGTTCTGGATGGAGTGATTCTCCTGGGTGAAATGGTGTCCAACTTGAGTACAATAGCTGTCTTCATGGTGCTTTTTGATGGAGCTTCGGTGGAGGTTCATTCGCATGTGTAGTTTCTGGCTGGTTTCCCCAATGTAGCACCCCCCTACGATACATCAAACGTAGTGTACATAATACAATGTACTGTATGTGAAAGGGGGTGCTAAATTGGGGAAACCAGCCAGAAACTACACATGCGAATAAACCTCCACCGAAGTTACAGAGCTAAATTCGAGCAGGGTGCAAGATACAGGCTTGAGACGCAAATCCGTGAACCATTTGTTGACTGTTGGATGCGCGGCCGTGAACGTGATCAATTCGTCAAACTTGTAGTTATGGGTTTAGATGGAGCCAATGGCAAGAGAGATTGTCAGAATTACGTCACTGAAAAATGGAGGTGGGATTTCAAAGTCCTACGGGTTTCAATTACGAGTTACGTCCGAACCCACATTCCAGAAATGATGCAATATTGATAAAGCTGTATATATATATATGATATTCTATTACATGCGAGTTCCATTATATGTATTAACACATTGATTGCCGGGATCGATATAACACGGAAATTAAACCTGAAATAAATTATTTTTTATTGCTTGAGAATATTGTGCTATTAATATTAATACCTTACATCAATATTGCTTTAATTTAAAATACAAACAAATAAAACTATTTTATATTGCAGATTTGCGAGCCTGAGAATGTTGTGCTGTTCATTGTAATACCTAACATCACTTTCCCTTTCATGATTTGTGTGGTAGTGTGTTTATATTTGCATATACAGTGCTACGGATAGGACTTTTAGCCCCTTGGAGGTCTTCTCTAGCACCCGTTGGCTTCTTGGCTCCATTTGCGGGTTACAGGGTTTAACGCCATTGGATTTGTTGCAATTTTGCGAGCAGTTAAAATTTCGACATCCTGTAGGGTTTTATCGTACCTAACCCTCAAGTCGTTTGTAGGTAGCTTTAAGAGGTCAATTTAATAGCCGTAAGTCTTACGGGCTATGTTAAGAGCTTCGGTTTTACACGTTAGGGGGATTTTTTTGCATAGATAGTGGTTCTACAAATGTAAAAAAACCACACTTTTAATGATTATGGAAATGCATCAACAAAGTCAAGAACCTGTAATTGGGGTGTGTGGCACTGCATCAGTAGAGCTATGGGATTCTAACTCCATCTAGACCGGTTGCAGCCTAATCTCACATATATATATTTATATATATATATATACATATATATATATATTTATATATATATATATATACATATATATATATATATATATATATATATATATATATATTTATTTATTTATATATATATATATATATATATATATGTATAACATTTGTTTTCAGAAGGAAGTCGACATATTTTCAAAAGCAGTTTTATAAGGCTTAATTTAAGAAAACACATATTTAGGCACTCATCTTGCGGTAAAGAAAACCACTGTTATATTCAAAACCTGCTGTTTTAAATGCTTGATAGAAAATGTGTGAGTTTATTGTCCTAAATGTTTAAGGAAACAATCTAACTCTCTATCACATGGTGTAGTGCTCAACCTTGCCCGTTAAGAAACTCTTTAATACAGTTATATAGTTTAAATAGTAGTGTTGAGGTTGAAAAAAGACTTTTAGTCCATTAAGTTCAACCTTTTTAGATCTCCTCTTATCCGCAATATACAGGTGGTTAATTGATCCAGAGGAAGACAAACAGAAATAAAATCTGCAATTGTCTCCTTCATGACCTCAGGTACCGGCGATTTGGACTTCTCCCTGGATCAATACTCCCTCTCTAATTGTCCAGGATAATCCTTAATGTACTTTTTATTTAAAAATATAATCTCCAATCTCTTTTTAAAGTTATCTATTGAATCCGCTGTCATCGCCTCCTTTTGGTAGACAATTCCAAAATGTAACCACCCTTACTGTGAAGAACCCTTTTCTTTCTTTAAGGTGGAATCTGTTTACTTCTAACCTCAAGGGATGTCCTCTTGTCAGTTGAAAAGCTCTTGGCACAAAATGTTCACATGACAAAGCTTTATACTGACCTTGGATATATTTATGTGTCTGGTTGTACATTTAGATTCCTGCTAATATGACTCAGTTTGATTTGTTTATTTATGTTAAGTCTGCACAGATATGAGCTATTGTGAGATCTCAATAATAAACTTGAAATGCTCAGTTACTTACAGCAGAAGTGCACATGGGAATAAACAATCTAAAGGACCTTGGGATACTTGTTTAAATAGAGATTAGAAAACAATTTGTAAAATATGGAGCAGCAAGACATATAATGAAATGAGGTTGTGCAAAGTATAATCTTGGTTATCCTTAGATCTCAAGATGAATCTTCTGCAAGAACAGAAGCCTGTTAGATTATCTCTGTAAAGCATGTGAGTAATTTAATAATATGGGTGGAATTGAACAACGCTAATAGCTAAGTCATTCAACAAGCGGCAGCCCACCCTGAATTATACTTGATTTGTGCTTAAGCTCTGCGTTTGCTCATAATGAAACCATATGTACTGTCTACAAGTTCAGTGAAAGTCATGGAGAGGCATTAGAGGAGCAGGGACTCTCTGTTCTATGATGCGCTTATAAGAATATCTCTAAGATCTTAAACCATATAAAGAAACACAAACAGATTTCATGGCATATAAGAATCATTAGGTCCATCTAGACCTCCCATTATATGGTTTAATAAATCATCAGGACAGCCTAATATTTATTGCAGGCATTCTTTAATTATTTAAATGGATTTGTCTTCCACTGGAAGGCTGTTCCATTTATCTACCACCTTTTTCTCAACTTGTACCTACGCACATGACCCCTAAATATTCAATTCAACTTCACATTATGACATTCTATTTTCTGGTAGATGTGTTTTTCCTGAACTTTATTATATCCTTTGATATATTCTATATATTTATATAAAATTATCACTTTATTACTTTCCCTTCTGTGCTCCAAATAATTTTATTATAAGTTTTATATTTTAAGTCGTGCACCATTTAAGACACCTTGCTTTGAATTGTTTCTAATTAACAGCTATATCCTGTATATCGCTCCACATGCGCTATGCGAAACCGCACTAAATGGGGAATTGAAGGGCTCAACAGCGCTATGGCGCATTGGAGAGTGCTAACAAGGGATTTAAAGGGCTAAATAGCGCTAAACAGGGATTGATGGGGAAAATAGTTATATATATTGAATTGGAGCGCTAAATGGAATTAAAGGTCTAAACAGCGCTATAGCAAATCAGTCCCTAGGGCAAAGCAGGGGTTACCTGTATTAATATATTTTGGGATATTTGTGAACATTGAAAACTCACAAAGTTTCGATTTAAAAGTATTACAATCTTGTAAGGTGATTTGAGAAAATGCCCTATGTACATACAATTTTAACCTAAATGAGAATGCTCTCTATTCTATTTTCATGTGTTAATATTGTATTTGACTTTACCCCTGTTTAGAGCTATGGAATATGTTGGCGCATAATATAGAAAGAATAATAATAATTGTAGTCCAGGTGAGGTCTGAGTAAGATCTGACATTATTAGTACCTCTCTTTTCTGTTTCTAAGTCATTTTCCAATACAACCAAGCATCCTATTGCATCCTATTGACAATTCCTGCAGCTTTGTTGTTTGGCAACTTTTTAATAACTGCATGAAAAACAAGATATCAGAATGTACCGCTTTACCCCTCTTCATTTTCATAAGGAGAACATGACTCTTCTTCTTACCATTGACAGCAATATAGAAAATAGTCCTGATAAACTGCAGAGTGTGAGGCTTTTTCTCCAACTGAGGGAGGGTACAGATGTGGCATGCCAGTCCTACAAATAAAGGTAGCTTAAAAGATGTATGTGATGCTTAAAACTTGCATGACATAAAATGTCCAATAATTCTTTAAATGGACTCTGAACTCATGAATATTACTTTTGCATCAGCATATGGAGCATTCAAAATAAAGTAGAAAATGTAAAAAAAAATCCTTTGAAACTCTCACACTTTTTTTTGAATGATGCAGTGTTAGCTTTTACAGCACTCTATCAAGTCCTAGCAGCTCTGCTAGAAATGTTAAGCTTAATCGGGCAAGCTCTCTGGTCCAAAATGGACCATAATATACAAGATCCATGTTTAGATACTTTTTTTTTTTTTTTACTGCAACTGTAAACTCCAAATGTGGGCCTAAGAATGAGCTAACATTCATTTCTTGGTTGCAGTAAATAAAGTGTATTGGCATTAGAATGTGCCTGTGATTTTGGTGTGAGTATAGGAAGTTACACACAGCCATTAGTGAGGACTGATTAAGAATGAACTGGGATATATATGTAAATACAGTAATATATAGAATATCGTCATCGTTGAGACCTTTAGGCATGTCCTACTCTCTGTGACCATGTGGAGTCAGCACGCCAAGCATATGTGTCTGTTTCCGGTTGTGCTTATCCATATGGTGTTCTTGGCAAAGATACTGGAGTTGGTTGCCAGTTCCTTCTCCAGTGGACAGCGATTTGCCTGACCTCTCTACTATGACCTGCCCATCTTGGGTGACCCTACATGGTATAGCTCACAGCTTCATTGAAGTACACAAGTCCCTTCACCACGCCAAGGTAGCGATCCAGAAAGGGAAATAAAATATACAAACATATTTTTTTCACTTGGTCATTAGCGCTTCTGATGAGGTAGAGCACTAGTGATAAATTCTATATCCCTTTAATCTTATAATGATTTAGTAATTTCCTCTAAAAGCGTTTTAGGTAGATTTTTACTTTCAAGAAATATCCTTTATCGCTTTTGGCTACAATATTTCCGCCTCTACACCTCATCAGAGTTACTCTGGCTGGGTTGGACTGTTCTGAATTGCTGTTGGACGGTTTAGATAAACTAATAATATTTTCCATATATTTGCTGTAAAGACTATTATCCCAGTTCCTCTCTGTGCACACAGTTTACAAACCTCTCTCGATGCACACAATTTCTCTCTCGCAGAAAATGAAGCAGAAAAACTGTTATGTCAGTAATTCTAAAGATGAAATAAACGACGGTATAAAATGGTTATGTGCTGACATTCTGAAATAACACAGTCTAACCCCAAACTAACTGCTGCTCAGATTGTTTTGGGGAGGTCGTTTATATAACTGGGAATTGTAACAATCACTGCGGGACATCAGATTTAGAGATTTCCTACGCTCCATTACCCACACACTCAGACTGGGAAAATAATTATACACATAAAGTGTAACATTTAAGAAAGCAACTAAAACGCAAACATAAAGTGCAAACAAATAATAAAATACCACTTGGCTCTTATACTAGTGTTTTGCTTATCCAATGAAGCAGAATAATTGAATATTGGCGATATGATATAATGATAATGTTTTTTTATTGGAATCTCTTATAATGTAAAAGATGCTTTTTAGGAGGGATATGTTCTCTGTGCCACATCAGAAAAAATACTGAGCTGTTGGATGATATTTGCACTGTTTCTTGCATTGAGGTTTGTATATTTCACCCAGTAGATTCGTATCGCTTGTAACCGGGAAAAGAGAGGTACAAGGGCCATATACCTCACTGTAGGTGCTGTTTTATGGTGTGAAAATGCACAAAATTGTATGTTAAAATGATTTTTTTTTTATTACACGAATAACACCCACAAAATCTAAAATATTAGGTTTGTTTGCAAACACACTCAGCCCCATTAAATTTGAAGCCTGTAACGGCATCGACAAGCCCGCAAGATTTCAAAGCCTTACAGGTTTCAATTACCAGTTTCAATCGGACTATGTACATCCCATAAGGTTTTTCCATCCTTACCCCGCAAGTCGTTAGTTGCTTTACGGGGCCAATTTAATAGCTTTAAGGCTTGTCGGCTACGTTAAGGACTACGTTTTTACACTCTGAGGGAATTTAATAGGGCTGACTGTGTATCCTGCCCACTGACTGTTCCATTATTAATAACATATGTTGACTGTGCAGCAAAGGCACAGTGAGCACAAAAAATTATAATAGTTTACCCTGAACTCAGGAATGCAGCAGGAGATGTTAACCCACAACTGTTCTGTTTATGTTATTTCAGCCTTCTATTCTCTGCACAGAGGAATTTGTGAATGGTTAACACTTGTTTTTGCTTATGCTTGCTGCACAGAGCTGTTGCTGTGGGTCTGTCTAGGGGCAGTCAGTGATACATGTAAACATAGTTTTAATTTATGAATCTTTCTGTGTAAAATGCATGTATTTCCGAAATTCAAAAAGTATTTCAGTATGCTTTTGAGAGATCTTTACAGTGATGTGGTCCGAATTATCTCCGATCCCCGATGAATAATATTAATAATATTAATAATAACAATACTATAATGGCTCATATGTGGTAATAATAATACACTGTGATATTATCATAATAATACCCCTGCACTGTAATAATAAGTTGCAGAACTATTGTGCTCTTTCTTTTAATTTAAACAAACAACAAACTCACATTGGGAGCTCATTCTTAAAGGCATATGTAAGTGAGCTGGATTATGAATGCATCTGATAGAGGAGCATTACTATTGTGTATTAAAAAAAAATGCATGAAAGAAAACAAAAATATACTAGCCTCACAAAAATAAATTCTTTGGGGGTGATGTTTACACCCCCAGTATAGGTCACTGCGCTTGAGCGTTCGTTAGTTTAAAAATGTACCTTCGCATGCGCGAATCTGTTTGGCGTTTCAGCCAATCAGCAATGAGGGGTAACTTCAGCTGTGACGTCAACACCGCTTTCAAATACCGCCGATCGGTGCTCTGAGGTTTCAAAACTCACTAGTGTAGTAAGGGGGGGAATGTGCAATGGGGAGCAGGAAAGGTGCAAAGGGGGCGGACCACACTCACGTGTGTCTGTGTGAATGCATGTGTCTCTGTGTGGGTGTCTGTTGCTCTCTTTGTTTGTGTCTGTCTCTGTGTAAGTGTGTGTCTGTGATTGTGACGGGGCAATTCCCAGGGGCTGGGGGAGGTGATGGGGCAAATCATTGGGGCTGGGGGAGGTGATGGGGCAATTCACTAGGGCTGGGGAGGTGGTGGGGCAATTCATTGGGGCTGGGGGAGGGGATGGGGCAATTCACTGGGGCTGGGGAGGTGATGGGGCAATTCACTGGGCTGGGGGAAGTTTCACCTGGGATGTTATGTACAAGAAACGATCAGCAAATGAAGGGACACAGACCTTGTTCTGGTTATTTAAGAAATCTAAAGGAAAGAAAAGCTACATCTCAATTCACAGATGAAAAAGATACAATGTATTATGTATGCTTATTTTTGCTGGGATTTACAGGGGGTGTCAACATTGAAAGAAAACAGTTTGCAAATGCAAGAAATTCAGCAAACTTTAGGGTAACTGTTTAAATGTTTATTTTGGTACTAGTAACTTGTCTGCCAAAATTGATGGGATATTTATTGTCTGTTGCCCCCCCTCCGTGTCTCTTCCCCTCTCTCCTCCCGTCTCTTTCCCCCTCTCCTCCCCTAAGTCTCCCCCCCTGTGTCTTTTTCCCCTCCCCTCCTCCCTTGTGTCTTTCTCCCCTCCTCCCTTGTGTCTTTCTCCCCTCCTCCCTTGTGTCTTTCTCCCCTCCTCACGTGTTTCTCTCCCCTCCCTCCCCAGCGCGCAATGCTAGCACCTCACATTGTCATGCAGTGCGCCACACGCATAAAAGGGGAATGCGCGCACGCAGCTTACGCTGCACATTGCTTAATACTTTCCATAGTCTGTGTGCGCTCCTGACTGGAGCGTTACACACTATGAAAACTTTATTATAGGTGATTTTTTTTCATGCTACATTTTTTTCATACACCACTATTTCTCCTCTATCAGATGCATTCATAATCCAGCTCACTTACATATCCTTTTATGGGTTGTCTGTAAGTCTGGTCCTCTGAAACCAGGGGACCACTTGTACTTCTCTATTCTCTATATCTCTGAATGTTGTGTAGTATAAAAATTTCACTATATACAGCAATATGAAACAATCAGCACAGACATTTTTAACTCTGAAATAAAAGTGATCTACATGGGTAACAAATACATGAATGTGTAACATTCCTAATCATGCATACATTAGATGGTATGGCAGAAGCCAGGAGGATCCACTGAATGGTCATTTGTGATAGTGTTTTGCCGACCCACAGGGGAATGGTATGGGAAGGCATGAAAACACATTAGATTTATTTGCACAAGTCTCAAATCCACAAATATGCAATAAAAAATATTATTTCTGAGTAATATCGATCCCAGGACTCACAGGGTTAATACATCTCATGAAACCCGCAATGGACTAAAACCGATGATCTAATGCATTTTATAGGGTGCAAGAGTGCTTGATAGCACGATCAGCAAATATTACTTATAGGCACTAATTAATTTGTAGCCTCCGATTGCAGATTGCATGCAACTTCCATGTTTTACTGACCAGTAAATTATGGGCTTGCTTAAATTTTTTGTCAGATTATTTGATCACTCCCCCAGAAATCCTACTTAAAAAGGCAGGGTTTACGTGTTTAGGCTGAATTGCAGGCTTGAGTCAATAGAATGCATTTAGAGAAAAAACGCCTACAGCCAAAATTACGGGTTAGAGGCATTTGTGGGCTTCTAATAGAATAGGGCCCAAAGTCAGGGACACATATATTGTATTTTCCACTGCATCAGTTTCAGCCACTAGAGGGAGATTGTTACACAGAGCTCCATAACTCCACTGGTGGGTCCTGACTGTTCCAAAGCAGTTCCTGGAGGGTTAAAAAGAACATTTTTAACCATTGCAGAACTCCTTTTCCATGCAAACAAAAACTTTAGTACTGTTTAAAACCTGCTCATATAAATGTGTGATTGCAAATTTGTGAGTTCAGTGCTCTTTTAAGGTTTTGACTGCTTGAAGAACATGTAGGTCAATCACAGTGACTTAGGTAGTCAATTACTCAACTGTGCCAAAACTTGGCAACCCTTGCCAACCCTTGCCATAGCCAAGTCGTTTTAACATATCAGTGTCCCTGAATTGAGAGAATGGAGCATAAAGCTTTTGATAATGAATTTAGCAAAAATATTTCTTCCTAAATTTTTTGCTATCAACTTTATATAGCTTTACATAAAACACTCTTTATGCATTCTGGATAGCTTGTCAATCGAAAAACCAAACAAACTCATTTTATCATTTAAAAATTGCAGAGTTTTCTGGAACAAAACTTTCCAATATCTGTTCCTCACTGAGAAATCACAGAACAATTTAGGAAATATGGCAACTGGCATTTACCCATGCCTTCACATATAAAGAAAACTTTATTAAGATCTGCTTACAAATTGTATATATACTAGTCACTTGCCCGTCAAAAATGCCGGCATAATATTTGCAAGCCTCTCAAAGCTGTTGTTTGCCACACATTGTGAGACTCGCCATGTGAGGCAAAACTGGACAATGCAAGCCTTGCTATGTGCGGCTTCTCTCTCCTTCCCTCCTTCTGTATCCTCTCCCTCCATCTTCTCCCCTCTTCTTCTATCTCCTCTCATTGTGGGCATCCCATCACAAATGACGGGATAATAGTTTTCTCTTCCCCTCACCTGTGACTCTTTCCCCCTCTCCCTCCCCTGTGTATCTCACCCACCCCTCCTCTGCTTCCCCTGTGTCTCTTTGCCCAACCCTTAGCAGGCGTTCTCTCTCCCCACCTGTGTCCTCCCTCACTTTTCCCTCCTTTCTCCTTCCATCGTCTGCGAGCCCTGCAAAGAGCGCATTCGGTGCCCAATGCGAGCCTCACCATGCGCTAAGCGCATGCGCAACTCTCTACTTTCGGCGCCCTTTGCGGGCCTCGGCATGCGCCATGCGCTTGCGCAACCCACAACTTTGCAAGCGTTACACACAAACTTGCAGTGCGACAACTATATATGTGATTAGATAATTAATATAAATATATATATATATATATGTATATATATATATGTTATATATGTGTGTGTGTATATATGTGTGTGTATATATATATATATATAGTGTATATATATATATATATTATATAACCCCATACTGATGAGATCCATTAAGATTGATACTTTGTTGTGGGTAGGTCTCCTAGTTTCTGCATCCATCTCATGCTATGCCCAAAGCTGTGTAATAAAGCAATCATATGCCTAAAAGGAGCCATGTATAAAGTGGGACAAGTATGGTGTTCTCATTTGCATATCCCCACCTAATTTACCAGCGTGCCTTTACTTGACTTTATTTTTTGGAAGCCTATATACTTTATTATTAGACACACAAATGGGATCACAAATGTATTATATATATATATATATATATATATATATATATATTAAGCAGATGCCTCACCATATATGTATGTACACATGGGTGTGAAATTATATAAATATAGTTCTATTTTTAGCCATCTTGTGAACCAGTTTCAGTACATTTGGATTGGCAGATCTGATTACTGGGTTCACGGCATGCTTTTCTAACTATACTGCACTGTTTGCTATGAACCTTTGCCTTCAGTTTTATCTGAAAATTCTCTTGCTAAGCAATAGTAACCATGGCAACCCATTTTCATCTTCACACATGGCAACTGTGCCTGGATGTGTGATGATTGCTCAAACATCGACATGCGTTTTATTTTATTGCTGTGTCTTCACATCTTCTTTTCCACCAAATCCCTTGCTTGACCTCTCCCAGACAGGCCAAGATTTTCCACAGTAAGAGAAAGCCCAGCTCTGATAAAGTTTACTTTGAAGGCTTGTTATCCAAGCAGTGACTACAGCATGGAACATCTCACAAAAACTTTGATGTTTCATAAGAGGTGCAGCATATTTTATTTAAAGTTATGCTGTGCTGAAATTAGCTACTTACATTTGTTTTCATTACACATTGAAGTGTGGGTGGAATATGATGAGATGTCTGGACCATATGGCATATTTCTGTAGCTTTTTTTAGCACTATTTATCCAAAGTGAAAATAACTTTTTAAGTTCTTGCCTGAAGCAATAGCATAGAGGTTGGGAGCCTTTGATGGGAGATGGGGAGTTGTACCCCCTCAATCTTTTTAATTACAGATGCATAAACAAAAAAGGAGAAATTACTAAGTGGAAATATATATATGTTTTAAAAATGTGAGTGTTTTTTTTCTTTACGAAGAGATGCATAGTGATGCCTTGCTGGTCCCTGCAGACATCCATGATGCATTGGTGAAGGCTGCTGTACATGGATGCAGTTATGCTTAAGACTCTCTGCTTAGGAGAGTGGGCAGGGCAAGTGGATAGGTGTCGGATACGAAAAGCTGTTCCCCAGTTTTAATTATGTATCTAATCTCCACCCCTCCCACTGATAGATATAATCTCAAAATTATGGGCTAGGCAAATACAATTTTTTCTAGTTTGGTACATACTTAAATATGTTAGTCCCCCCCCCCCCCCCCCCCCCGGTCTCTTCCCTCGCTCTCCCTCGCCGGTGACTTTCCCCCCTCTCCCTCCCCTGTCTCTCTCCCTCCCCTGTCTCTCTCCCTCGCCTGTCTCTCTCCCTCGCCTGTCTCTCTCCCTCGCCTGTCTCTCTCCCTCGCCTGTCTCTCTCCCTCGCCCTTATCTCTCCCTCGCCTTTCTCTCTCCCTCGCCTTTCTCTCTCCCTCGCCTTTCTCTCTCCCTCCCCTGTCTCTCTTCCCCCCCCCTCTCCATCCCCTTTGACTTTTTCCCGTGTCTCTCCCACCCCTGTGTCTCTCGCACTGCTCTCCCCCACCAGCACACCTCTCCTTCCCTCCTGTGTTTTCTCCCTCCTATCCTCTCCTCTCTCCGCCCCTCTCCTCTGCGAACCTCACAATGAGCGCAATCCGCAAATTTCGGCGCCCATTGCGGGCCTTGCAATGAGTAGCCCATTGTGAGCTCCACAATGAGCGACTTTGCCACTTATTGTGAGCCTCAGCATGCTATGGGCACCGAAATGCGCCAAAACTTGTGAGTTGCGTATGCGCTTTGCACATGCGCAACCCGCAACTTTGCAAGTGTTGCACACAAATTCGCAGTACGACTACTATATTGTTAAAGAAAAAATGAAAATCAGTATGTTTAGACAAATATTTATTTCCCCGCATAAAATCCTTCATACCATCAATCCTTTACCCTGATCTCAAGATTCCCTTCTTCCTCTGTTCACTGTCTCTTGTGTTTTTTTTTTTTTATCATTGCTTTAATGTCAACAATGCGTCCGATAAAGATTGAATTCTAGAACTGAGCAAACTTGCCATGCAATCAGTCTATGTACTATTGATTTCAAATATTAGTTGAGAAGGGCTTTAAACATATTTATACACTATTGTAGTATGATGTAAATACAGCTTGTCCATTGTTAATCCTTGAAAAGGATCCCTCCATCTTTTACACACTGTGGAGGGTATGGAGCATATTTCTCTACAGCTGCATAAATGTGTTGATTGATAGAGATACCCTGTGCTGTACATAATGTAAATAAAGAAAAGTCATTCTGAGGATCACATATAATAGTTGTCATGCTACGAAGCGAGGGACGAACTTGCAAAAATAAGACCTTAACGGCCGAGCTGCGCACAATGGAAAACATTAAAAAAAGACTAAATACACACAAAAATGAAATAAAAACCTTACCCAAAGCAAGGAGGGACACCCAGGACATCTGGAAGTCAGGTTACACCTCAATCCCCTAAGCGAGAGAAAAAAATGGCCGCCAAAAAAAAGAAAACTAGGCTTCACGACCCCTAAAGCCGCAAAACACCACCAAGCTCATACGACTTTTACAAAAAGCTGTACGAGGTACAAGATACACTATTAGCAAGGACGCTAAATCATCCTCACTTGCGCACCACATACACATTCGCCGCCATTTTACAACACTAACTTACAGAATGTGGAAGTACACAGCTACACTAACGGTTTCCCCTCGCGCACGCACACTATTTACACTACACACTGCACACATTGCTGACACTTACACCTCAGCTGAACAACACTGCAAATCTACATTGTATGCTGCAGGAACATGAAAACAGATTGTTAGCTCTTCAGCACATTGCTCGCTGCATATATTAATTACAAATAGGTAAAGTATAATAATTTATGATTTCATTAATTAATTAGCATGAAAAACTACATATAAAAAAAAAAATAACCCACAGTATCGCAATAAACGACAAAGCCCTTTACTGTGTGCCTCACAAGGAACGCCAACGGTGCTCATAGGACACAAACTACACCAGGGGAGAGGCTTACAATAATCGCAGAAAGGAGATCAGCGAGGACCTTACAATGAGCGCAAAAGTGCCTCTCATAACAAAAGATACACCAACCGAGAGGCTACCAATGAGCGCCGAAACACTTACTGTCTGTGGCAAACAGCATTACCTGCCTTACAATTTTATTGCCCCGTCATTTTTGACGGGCAAGTCGCTAGTACATACTTATTACACATTTCAAGGAGACCTGTTTCCCATGGAATTTTCAGGAAAAAATACTGTTTAAAGCAGCTAAGAAGTCTGGGTACTAACATACAAATGTTGATTCTTTGCATGTTTAAAGTGGATAGATGTAAATAGGTGGCATGCTTTGAGCCTTATTTGCATGTTACTACCCATAGTCCTTTAATGTAATGTTTACTGTGGCAAAGCAGGTTTCCTGGCCTACTTGAGATATGTAGTTGTGGTTAGAATAGCTATTCTTTTCTTTCTAAAAATAATCTCCAACATGACTTTGTGAATTTAACAATATTTTAGAGCCAGAAGGAGATATATTTTTACAATCCCAGGTTGCCAGTTTCTTTTTCTTTAACTTAAAATATGATCATAACACTTTCTTTTTTAGCAGTAACAATTTATATTGCACATATGCATCACTGACTGAACAATTATTTTTAGTATTTAGTACTAGCATTGGATTATTAAATATACCATTTTTGTTATCATGGTTCATTTTTCTTGCCACGTTACAGTTTCCATGGACAAAATCTACTGTGTATTAAATGGAAATTTATACATGATATCTGGTACATAATTTATTTATAACAGAAGTGTTAGATGAGTTCCATTGCTTTATAGAAGAGCCGGCTATTGTGTCACATCTTGTATAAAATTGATACAGAATGTGTTAAAAAAAACTGCAACACTAACCAATTAGGCCCAAAATAACGTGCTTCAGAATAACCTTTTTAACAGTGCATTGTACCAGCCAGCCCCCACAGCATTGCAGCATAGGTGAGATACTGAAACTCACAGAAAATATGACAATCTCTGTCAAACTGTGCAGGGTATTTCCACAGACAGTTGTCCTTGAAGCTTTGGGAGAAAAATAACTTTTTTTTAAAAGTGCTTATTATAAACTGATCTTATTGAGCTAGGAAAAATTATCCTGCTACATTTAATTCCACAAACTATTTTGATACAAGCTGTAAAACATTTAATGGTGTATATTAAATATTATTTTTTTCTAAGAAGTGTTTGCTCTGTATTTATAGCCATAACCTTGATTCATGCTTAAGTTTCTATCATGAGTGAAATGTTTTGATGAGATCAGCACAGTTTGTGATAGTGATAGACAAGTCTTGATTGCACTTCGACCATGAATAATTTATGGTAAGTATCAGTATGCTTAGAACCTCGGGGTTGAGAAACTGTAGCTGGAAAGCTGATTCATCTGTTTCTTCTTCAGTGCACGGCTAGTGGAGAAATTGTCATTTAATTAATGCCATGCGTTTGATGTGTCATATTGACATCTTTTGTGAAATAGGTTCCTTGTATAATTTATTCTTCTGCTGGTAGCCTAGTTAAACTTTACCCTGGCCTTAACATTTTATAGCAGCAATCTGGTAATTATAATGTATACTGTTTCTATAAATGGGCATACACTTGAGTATTGGTGGGAAATGTGATGCCCTCCAAGGCTTTCCATATACCTTCAGTAGTATATCATGGTATAACATGCCATTCTCCAAAGCACACATTTTCTATTCTTTCCTTTAAAGACATATCTAAATTTCCTGGATTATAAGTGCATCTGATAGAGGAGAATTAGTAGTGTTTGAAAATATTTTTTTCCATTGAAAACATACCTTGAAGTTAGCAGAATGTGTTGTAATTTCTGACAGTTGAAAATTAGAGTTGACAACCCATTTAAACCGAGGCTAAGTTATGGGAGCATACAGCATTCGATAATGAATTTATCAAAAATATTTATTTATACATTCTTTGCTATCAACTTTATATAGCTTTACATAAAAAACTCTTTATGCATTCTGGATAGCTTGTCAATCGAAAAAACAAACAAACTAATGTTATCATTTAAAAATTGTAGAGTTTTCTGGAACAAAACTTTCCAATATCTGTTCCTCACTGAGCAATCACAGAGCAATTTAGGAAATATGGCAACTGGCATTTACCTATGCCTTCACATATAAAGAAAACTTTATTCAGATCTGCTTACAAATTGTATATATACTAGTCACTTGGGTTTGGGTTGCGACGTGAAGTTTGCGAGGGTCGCAGTTGCTGGCATGGAGCGCCTTCGGCGCTCCATGCCAGCAACTGCGGCCCTCGCTTTGCGAGGTCCTCAGGTGCTGGCATGGAGCGCCTACGGCGCTCCATGCCAGCAACTGAGGCCCTCGCTTTGCGAGGGTCCTCAGTTGCTGGCAAGGAGCGCCTTCGGCGCTCCTTGCAGCAACTGAGACCCTCGGGCAGTGCCCTCGCTTTGCGAGGGCCGCGGGCTCGCTGCGCGAGCCCGCAGCGTTAGCAACAGCTGGTACGCTCACAACTATATATGTGATACTGTTTCTATAAATGGGCATACACTTGAGTATTGTTGGGAAATGTGATGCCCTCCAAGGCTTTCCATATACTTCCAGTAGTATATCATGGTATAACATGCCATTATCCAAAGCACACATTTTCAATTCTTTCCTTTAAAGGCATATCTAAATTTCCTGGATTATGAGTGCATCTGATAGAGGAGAATCAGTAGTGTTTGAAAATATTTTTTTCCGTTGAAAACATACCTTGAAGTTAGCAGAATGTGTTGTAATTTCTGACAGTTGAAAATTAGAGTTGACAACCCATTTAAACCGAGGCTAAGTTAGCATAAAATTCATAATTTGTTTTGGCCAATCAGAAAGAAGCACAGGCAGCTGAAACATTTGTATCAAACTCTGGGGTTCCTGTTTGTGATGTAAAGCAGCCTGGGATATGAAGTGTGGCACCATGTTAGAAGGTGCTACGCATTTTTATATAAGAGTCTCTCTGTGCAGCACATTCACACTTGATTATCACCCTGTAGATTGTCAATTCCCTGCATAAACTACTGCTGCAGGTGTTTTTTCCTTCCTCACTCTTTTTTGCAGAGCTAAGTTGCTATGTATTTTCATATAACAGTCTCCCTGTACAACACATTCACACTTGATTACAATCCCTGCAGATTATCCATTCCCTGCATCAACTACTACTACTACTGCTGCTGGTGTTTTTTTTCTCTCTCACACACTCACTCACCCACTTAATCACCACTCTATCTATCTTTCACTCTCTCTGGTGACAACTGCAGCTCTCCCACACACAGAACAGCTCTGTCTGCTGATCTTTGGTAAGGGGTGGGGGCAGCACAGCAGAGAGCAGACACAGCAGCCAAAGCAGGTGGGCGGGTGGGGCTTAAAGCAGTGCTCTCCTATTGGCTGAGGAAGACACAGCAGATGAGTGATGGGTTAAATCCATGCTGATAGGGGGGATCAAGTGTCTGTGTAGGCGTCAACATAACCATTAGAGGGATTTTAAAATATTAATACAAATAAAATGTTGTATGAAATGTGCTGTATAAATGGTGTACAGAAATGTAATAATCCAGCTAATTTAGATATGTCTTCAATGTACTATATCACTTACTCTCAGTATATACATTCCTTTTTACAACCATTTCCCTTCTCTATCTTACAGGGAATTTTGAAATGTTTTTTCTGTGCATACATAGAAAAGATTAAAAGTACTGTACAGCCATTTAAATAAATAGTTTTCCTAACACTGTAGCTTTATTCCCTCCATAACTAGCCAATATTTTACCCTGATTAATAAAGTTCAGTGAACGAAGTTCACTAAGGTTATAGAGGTCATAGAGCATGCTAGACATAGCACCCTTGTTGCATCACTCAAAAAGAGCAATCCTGGCCACATTGGCTAAGGAAACTTCATTATAACAATGGTATTAGTTCAACTATCTGTCTATTATTGTATTGGTACATTATGCATAATATAACAAAAGTCAATTTGGACTATAATTTATGCAAATATAATTATTTGTTATAGGTTATGTAAAAGTGTATTCCCTGAATTACTTTGAGTTATGCTGTCTTCTTTGTTGTGTGATTTGTATTAGAGTACATTTGAAACCTTATAATAAACGCAGTATATACATTTATATTATTCTGCATTCACACAGACTTCTTTCTGTATCATGTACACATTCCACAATAAGAACCTAGCTTCAATAGGTTAGCTGAAACGTGAGCAAGAGATCCAACATAGGGAGATGGCTGGTTCCATAAAATACAACTAATTCTAACTTACTTGGTTGAGGTAGGAATTGGTGTTTATTTATGGCTTTTCATTTGTCCAGGCTGACACTTATCTTCTCCTCTTTGCTAATTACTGCTATTGTGTTTCGTTTTAAGCTCTTGCATCGTTTTGAGCATTAAACAGGGTCCCACAAAGAAAAAACAGTGTTATAGCGAGGCATAGCGTTCAGCAGGGATCGGTTAGCACAAAACTGAGATATAGCAGAGTTTAGCACAATGTGGGGATTATACCTATACAACCTTCAGTATTACAAGCTATCACCTCCACATACATGGGCCTACTGCTGTGAACTCTGCAATCTTGCATCTGTCACCCTCCTGTCTCACAGTCTACCCATACCTTCTTGATTGTAAGCTCTTTGGCGCAAGGACTAAAACTGCTGCACAAAGATGTCTGGTAACACGTTTGTATCATACTTGTAATCTATTGTATATGAGCTTGCATTTCTACTTACATTAGAATTAATAATAATACTTTGTTTCTAAATGTTTAATAACAGATATAGCTCTTCTTTCTTTATTTTTGATGTGTTTGAGTCTTCGTTCATTTTTCTCTGTTCATTCAAATGAATAAATAAACCATAAATGTTTTTGTTGAGCTCAAAAGTGTGTGTTCAAGGGTGTTCATCCTGTCCAGAGATGGGACCCATAGGGCAGAGGTTGCAAGAAAGAAGGCAGTCTTGTGGAAGTATTTCAAGTACAGTGACTTGCAAAAGTATTCACCCCCCGTGACTTTTTCCCTCTTTTGTTACATTACAGCCTTAAGTTCAATGTTTTGTTAATCTTAATTTTATGTGATGGATCAGAACACAATAGTCTAAGTTGGTGAAGTGAAAAGAGAAAAATATATACATAAAACTATTTTTTAGAAATAGAAAACAGAAAATTGGCATGTGCGTATGTATTCACCCACTTTGTTATGAAGCCCATAAAAAGCTCTGGTGCAACCAATTACCTTCAGAAGTCACATAATTAGTGAAATGATGTCCACCTGTGTGCAATCTAAGTGTCACATGATCTGTCATTACATATACACACCTTTTTTGAAAGGCCCCAGAGGCTGCAACACTTAAGCAAGAGGCACCACTTTTTGTCCACCAAAGAAAACGCTATGTCTGGTGCAAACTCAACACATCACATCACCCAAACAACACCATCCCCACAGTGAAACATGGTGGTGGCAGCATCATGCTGTGGGGATGTTTTTCAGCAGCCGGGACTGGGAAACTGGTCAGAGTTGAGGGAAAGATGGATGGTGCTAAATACAGGAATATTCTTGAGCAAAACCTGTACCACTATGTGCATGATTTGAGGCTAGGACGGAGGTTCACCTTCCAGCAGGACAATGACCCCAAACACACTGCTAAAGCAACACTTGAGTGGCTTAAGGGGAACCATGTAAATGTGTTGGAATGGCCTAGTCAAAGCCCAGACCTCAATCCAATAGAAAATCTGTGGTCAGACTTAAAGATTGCTGTTCACAAGCGCAAACCATCCAACTTGAAGGAGCTAGAGCAGTTTTGCAAGGAGGATCCCAGTGGTAAGATGTGGCAAGTTCATAGAGACTTATCCAAAGCGAATTGGAGCTGTGATTGCCGCAAAAGGTGGCTCTACAAAGTATTGACTTTAGGGGGGTGAATAGTTATGCACATTGACTTTTAAATTAAATGATGCAAATCCTCAAACAATCCATGTTAATTCCAGGTTGTGAGGTAACAAAACACGAAAAATGCCAAGAGAGGTGAATACTTTTTCAAGGCACTGTATGTACCCCACCAAATGTTTGCAGTAAACATACAATGGTCCACAACATTCAGCGGTTGACAAGTTCCAAAGTGGTACACTATACAATTGGAATTCAAAACGTTATTAAATTAAATTACGAACATGAATAATAATGCATTAGACACTACAGAAATGCCTCAATACTAAAAGCTCTTGGTTATAAATAAAAACTGTATTCCAGTTAAAGACGGTGCATTGTTATTGGTAGGAAGGATGGAGAAAGATCATTAGGTGGTTTCTGAAGACCCTCAGCAATAATCAGATGGCCCACCAAAAATTGAATAATAGTAGTTGAATAATCAGAGTATTGCAGTGAATAGTGATACCTTTTTTATTGGACAAATGAATAATAAAGCGACAAGCTTTCAAGAGACGGCTACCTCACTCTTTATTTATATATTTATTATATATAATATTATCATTATCATTATATTATCATTGAATACATTGTGATACCTGAAACTCAGTAGCACGAATTTCAACTCATTTTGTACCAGTTAGTTAAATTGTGTTATAATCACAAGACTTTATCAGTTCACTGCACCTCTTATATATAGCATTTTCTATATATTGTATATAAATAAAGATGACTAATAACTTTAGTCCTGTCTTTAGAAGAGAGCCAATACTACCAAGGCCATGGCAGACTCTTGGGCTTTAGCTTTGCAAGCATTAGGTAAAAATAGTGACATCAGCCAGAGGAAATTAAACACCTCCCAATTTTCAAATCACCATATTTGCAGGCTTACATTATAAATAAGATCATTACTCATATGCATGATGTCTGCAGAAAGCTATATTGTCATGTTGCATCAATCACATAGCAGTAATGCCTTCAAATTGTCATTGCAGTTAGAGCACTTTGGCTCTAGAAGGCATTGCCTTTAGCCTATTTTATTGATGTATTTGTGACTTTAGTGTCACCCTCCACCCTGTCCGTTTTGGAGTGATATATCACAAAATCCAAGGCCTATGTTACTCTATCAGCTCTCTTTATCTATATTGTTTTACCAGATAGGTAAACGCTTCCCATGCTTTTCTGCATAGTTAGATTACAATGTGACGAAAATGTCCCTGGTTATTACAGAAATGAAAATAAAAGTATATCCAATAATTGAAATTTAGTTTCTAATTCAAAAATATCAGTAAAAGAAGAAAAAATATTAAAAGTTATTTTAAATTTACTGAAAGATGCATTCTGTGAGATAATGGTGGGTAATTAAGGCTAATAATGAATGGTAATAAAGTAGCAGAGTAGCAGAGGCATTTGAAAATGGAACAATTGCATTTAATTTTAAAGGTCTCTGTCAATATGACAGTTCTTTAAACTGGCATGTTTATCTCGTTTATAGTCCCCACTGCTAATCTTAATTACATGCTAATCTTAATTAATTGATGTTGATAATGCCATTAAGTCTGAGGGTGGGCTTTCAGGTAAATTATGAAATGTCTATATTAATTAATGTCTATATTAATTATAGGGAATTCCGCACATATCATTTTTTTATTACTTTCTCGCTAGCAACATCTTTTTAACACAACGCAACCTGTTCATTAAGGTGTGATGTGATTTCTCCAACTTAAAAACAAGACTTCTGATATAGAATAAAGATTGGAGAAGTCTGAGGTCAATAGTAAGAGGACACTTATGAGTAAGGAATATATGTAGTATTCAAATGTTGCATTCTTATTCAGTTTATTAAGTTAATAAAAAATATCTTACACATAGTTTCTACATTGTAGTCTCCAAAGCAGGTGACCCAAGTCTTTCCATTCATTTTCTCTAAAGTGGGAGAGCGTGCTGGCCATCAACAGCACATATCTATTCAACTTCTTCCATTCACAACTAACCTAACACTCTATTTTGCCCCAAAAAGATCTTCGGTTTCTATTCCTCTGTCTTGTCCAGACCCCAAAAAAGTATATTTTGAAGAAATCAACATTTAAGGTCAAATGCCTCCCTTCCAGCCCTGAGCATGTCTCATTTTCCTTTTCCTGTGGTTCTCACTCATACAAGATAGGCCACGAGTGTCTGTTGTGCAGAATATATATGGGTTTAAAACGGTGTACTGTATGTATTTCTATTTTTTTCTTCTTATTGTAGCAAATTAAAATAACACTAGCTAATAACATGCCTTATTTCAGAAATATAACCCCGTCCCAGTTTGTCTGTTTGGAGGTATTGTATAACAAACAGATTAAACCTATTGAGTGGACTTTTTGAGAACATGAGGGGTACATACGTGTCCCTTTAAATGAAAAAGGTTGCCCATTACCCCACTAAATACAGTTTCAAAGTCCACCCAGTTGTTTATCTAGCTGCAGACCAATACAAATTATATTATGTCATGCTTGTTAAGCATCAATGTACCAAATTCTAAAAGCTTATGCAAATTGCATTGTCTTGGTCACTATTACAATTCTGAAATATGGTTGAACGTAAAATAATAAAATATTGAACCTTTTTCAGTATGTTCAATGATCCATAAAGAGAAGATTAGAGCAAGGAGACCTAACTTGTGTACCTCAACAATATATTAAAGTAAAATGCGCATTAGGTACTTTGTGCGTTAAACACGTTCTGCCACAGCGGATCAAAGCAGGTGTCGCATGCAAGGCCTTCGTACTGAATTCAACCAGGGCTTGTTATCTGAGATATAATGAGATATTCTATCCAAGATGAAAAATACACAACTTTGTTTGTCTTTGTTGTTCTGGTTTGCTTTAGACGGAGGCTATTAATGAGTGTATTACTATTAAAATCAGGATGATTTTTTTCCCTTCTACATTTAAAGCGATACAGAATGACAATATTGTGTATGAAAGATTTTATTTAAAAATGTATCAGTGTTTTTCCCCTCTTTTTTAAATGAAGGTTTCTGTACTGAATATGTTGCTTTTTTTAATGTGATCCCTAGCACTATTTCTGTATTAATGCTCCTATAAACCAAATAATGGTTTATATATTGTGCACAGATATAGTGCAATAAATGTAGTGCAATGTTGCACATTAAAATACCTTGGTAAATATCGAAACATAACTATTTAAAAGTGTGTTGCAAGAGATTTAACGGTTATTTAAACAAAGTGGCACTTTGCTATATATTTAAGGATAGGAGGTTTAACAGATTAAACAGAGACACCTTTTGATGATGTAACATTTACAATATGTAGTATATATAAATAAATAATGGGAATATAGCATAATTATTGAGGGATTGATAATATTGCTAACCATTTTTTAGATATATATATATTTTTTACAATAAAAAAAAATTGTTTTATCGTTAAATGGACTCTGTAACTGCAACAGGAAGTCATTTTAAGGAGCATTAAAAGTGACTGTATATTGTACTATTATTATTATCCTTTATTTGTAATGCTCCAACGTATTCCACAGCTCTATACAGGTTAAGTATAATGCAAAACAAATATTAACACATTGCAAAAAAAAATAGAGGGCCCTACTAGCAGTTTTTCTGTACATTCAATAACTTCTGAAATATTTAGACGTGATTGTGCAGCTGCTTTATGCAAATGGGCGGCTCAGTGTGATAATTTGCAGTTCAAAGTGCTTGATAAGTCTAGCTGGCATATAACATTGGAAGTCTTTATTTTGCATGCTACGGAGACATAAAAGCACACTGTAAACCTAATTAGCACATCAAATCAGCTAATTAATAAATGTGGATTCCTCATTTGCATATAAACGCAAGAACAACAGTGTGGAATATCCAAGGACTGATTAACTTTAGAAACAAAATAATACGAAGTATATCCAGTTTTTCATGCTAAAAACAACTTGTTCTTGGAGTGAGGAAAGCTCCTTTAATACTTCCAGATATAGTGTGCGTTAACTAAAAGGATTGCCTAAATGTTTGTATGAAATAATCTGATATTCATACATTAGCACCTTCAATTAACCTTGACATTTAAAATGAATGAATGCAGCATAGTGTGCAGATATATAGATATTTGTTAATTTAATGTTTCTCTGTCCCAAACCATGCATTATAAAAAAAAATATTATTTTTGTTTAAATGAAATGTTCAGTTACAGCATAGCCCACTCAAATAAGATGTTCTGCTAATTGAATGTACAGTCTCCTTGGCAACTAGCCTCGGGACTAATTGATTTCTGCATGTGGATGCATATAATTTAGGTGCAAATTGTTTTACCAATATATCATCAATACTTTTTTCTTTGAAAGGAGAATACAGTCCCTTTGCTTTGACTCTGTCCCTGGAGGGGTGCTGGTGTACTGATAATACAGTACGAAACAATGCAAATAATACACATATACATCTGCTGTGCTTTCACATAACTAGAAGGTTTATACAAATGGGCAACCTTAAATGGTATAAAAATGTGTGTATGTGCTTCTTCCATTTGACAAAGTAAAAATAAAAAAACTATTAAAATACAGTAAAACAAAAATCTCATAAAGTCAATTATTGTACAATACAAAAACAAAAATCATACTACAAAGCATACATGTATAAACAAGTGTAAAAAATATTTCACTTGCAGTGATGATATTGAATTGCCACAGAACACAACATGACTTTATTTATATGTCCAACCCATACCTTACAGTGTCCTATGGGTTGGTTGTCCTTGAGGGTTATACCAGACTATATGTTAATAATGTTGTTATCCTTAGCTACTAACTACTGCCAAATAAAATATATAATTTTTCTTACACAAAGTTTTCTGTATCAGTTCTCCCTTATTTTTGGCAGGTTATATGTTTCCTTTATAGCCTGTAGCATCTGGGCTATAACACTATGCTTAGGAATAAATTAGGACTAGCCAATATTGAACACCGTTTCCAGAAAATACTTACTATAATTTATATTTTGTAGTCCTCCCTTCACCTTTCAATTTTTGTGGGCAATTTATTTCTTTGCATCCCCCACCCCCAAAATACTGCATTTTAAATCTAGACGTATGTATTATAAAAAAGGGTTGTTTTTTAAGAAAACTCAACAACAAAAATGTTTTATTTGGGAAGCAGTCAAATGGCTGGTTGATAGAATAAGAAATGTAATTGCACTGTAAGTAACTAGTGACATGTATTGCACGTTTCCCCATTGACTTCCTCAGAGGGGTTACTGAAGGCTCCCTATAATTGCACTCTACAGATTGTAAGTGCACATTAGGTGTATTATTCTCTCCTTTTTTTGCTAAAATACTGGTAAAATTGAAAGTCAAGTAATCTTAACACTTAGTAGAGTAATATCGCTTCTGTGTTACTATTTGAATCTGCTTTTTTTTTTAATTTGTATAAATATGCAAAAGCAGAAAATGAAATGCAATGAGAAATTATCATTAAACTGACACTTCTCATTAATGTCACATTCTGCCAAAAACCTTCACAGAATTATCCATCACTAAAAAAAAAAAAAGACCGTATAAACACAACATTTCAAGTTTACTTAGTGTACGTTGTTTGAAATCTGGTGTAGATGTGTTTTACTTAAAACATTTGTTTTTGTCGGCTTTGTTTATTACATTTCTGTCTTGCCTTTGTCACAATAAATATTCTTCTCTTTCCCTTTCCATGTTTTGACACCTTCTGGCAGTAATACATAACCGGATATATTTATTCTGAACTCTGGCAGTGCCTCTTCTGTGCTACTATATGGGTGTTTAATGTTATTTTTCACATGGTTGCACTTTAATGCTGCATTCACTGGGAATTTGTATTCATATATATTTTTTTAAATCATTTTTATTAGTGGGAAGAAAAGTTATAACAGAGTTAGATGTACAGTTCAAGACCAACTTATATTGTATTCAAATGACATCAGAAAAGGCTTGTATCTACTTTCACAATTTTTTGAGTTATGTTGTATAAATTACAATTAAATATGTCATATTATGCCAGTACTAATTAAAAAAATATATAGAAAAGAGAAAGAAAGGAAAAGAGGGTGGGGGAAGATGGGCTGGGGGGAAGCTTAGTATAATATAGTGCCTGAGGTATGTATATGTATTATTTTTTTTGATGCTACCATCCAATTCGTAGTTTCCAGACATCCCAACAAGAAGGCCAATTTTTATAGTTGTCATCTAGATTGGCAGAGATCAAGCTCATTGAATGTATGTATTTAATTTTTTTCAGTACTTCCCCAAACACAGGAATGGACGTCTTCCAAGTTTTAGCAATAGTGTTCCTGACTGCTAAAAAGATTTGTTTTGAGAGAAGTTGAGCCCCTTTGGAAAGGCCGGTGATAGGGAGACCAAATAAGGCTTCCTCTGGTTTTTGAGGTATTCTGTGTACACATAGCGTCTCTAGGGTGTCATAGGTTTCTCACCAGATGTGGGCTATTTTAGGGCAGTCCCATAGTATGTGGCTTCGTGTACCGGTGGAATTACAACCTAAAATAGTTGCCATCTAGAGAAGCATATGAGAGCTTTACTCTAGCAGGGGTCAGGTACCACCTCATGATGGTTTTGTTGAAATTCTCTATCAAGATTATGTTAATTGAGGAATTTGTTGCATTTTTATGGATTTTACTCCATTGCACATTATCTAAGGTGTGGGACTTAGGCTGCAATGAGCGATTTTCGCCTAAGCCATTTTGTTTTTTGCTGAAAGTAATGGCTTTCTTCTGGCCACTCTGCCATAAAGCCCAACTCTATGGAGCGTATAGCTTATTGTCGTCCTATGTACAGATACTCCAGTCTCTGCTGTGAAGCTCTGCAGCTCCTCCGGGGTTACCATAGGTCTCTGTGCTGCCCCTCTGATTAATGCCCTCCTTGCCCGGTCCGTGAGTTTTGGTGGGCGGCTGTCTGTTGGCAGGTTTGCTGTTGTGCCATATTCCTAAATAACTAAGTCAGAGGTGCTCATCAGAGAACAAACTAACCTTTATAGGCTAGTTCTATGTACATGATAATCCACTCTGAGAGCACCTTTTAGCTCACTTGTGCCCTTCACAGGGAGAAATATTATGAAGTGTATCAGTCTGGTCTCACTCAAAAGAGTGACCCAGCCCCGAAATACCAGGCAATTCTACCCTGAACAGGAGAAATGGCAAACCCCAGATGCATTTCGGCCTTTATGGGCCTCGTCAGTGAGGTGCAGCTGAACGCCCTAAGGCACACGTCTGGAGTCCCCTATTACCTTTAGGGAGACTAAATCCCAAGGGTAATTTGCATATACAAAATAACTAAGTCAGTGGTGCTCATCAGAGAACGAACCAACAATTTTTTGTTTTCTATTTCTAAAAAATAGTTTTATGTATCATATATATATCACATATATAGTTGTGAGCAGGCGGTTGTTGCTAACGCTGCGAGCTTGCGTAGCGAGCGCCAAAAGCTCTCCATGCCAGCAACTGCGGACCTCGCAAAATTAAACGGACTTACGACAGAAAAATACGAGAAGCGTTACGACCCATTATGACGTCGCAAAAATACGACCTTCCTGCCCAAAACCTGTTCACATGAAAACATGAAAAACACAATAAACACACACAACAAATACATAAAAAGCTTACCTAAAGCAAGGGGTGGAACCCAGGACCTCGAAAACTGCAGTTACACCTCAATTTAACTGGAAATAAAAGAGTTTAGAACACGAAAAACCCCTAAGCGAGAGCAAAAATGGCCGCTGAAAAAAACAAAAACGTGGCTACAGGACTCTAAAGATGCAAAACACCACCAAACACCTACGGATTACACACAACAAACACATAAAAAGCTTACCCACAGCAAGGGGGGGGGGGGCACCCAGGACCTCTGCAAGTGAAGTTACACCTTAATTTAAGTCCAAATTTCAGAGTTTAGACACCTGAAAATCACCTAAGCAAGAGAAAAAATGGCCGCCGAACAAACCGAAAACGAGACTAAAGGACCCTAAACACGCAAAACACCACCAAACACCTACGGATTTTCCGAAAAACTCGGACGACATCCGAAGACAAGGACGCAAAATCAGCCGCATACCACACATTAGCCGCTATTTTAGAACACTAACTTATACAATCTGGAAGTACACAGCTACCCTAACGGATTTGCCTTGCGCACGCACAGTATTACACTACACACTGCGCACATTCATCACGCTTACACAGCAGCTCCACAGCACTGATGCTGCAGCAACATGAAAACAGATTGCCAGCTCTTTAACAGAATGCTTCCTGCATTTATTACTTCACAATAGGTAAGGTATATTCATTTCTTATTTTATTCATTATTCATTGCCATACCAAAAAAAAAAAAAAACGGCTCATAGCACAGAAACAACCAAGAGCCTTTCAATGAGCGCCGAACGCGCTCATTGCGAGCCATGCGATGAATGCCGAAGGAGCTCAGCGCGAGGCTCGCAATGATCGCCGAAGGATCTTGCAACACCAACAAAATTAATTTCTCACACAAACAACATTACCTGCCTTACAATTTTATTGTAAGGCAATCTTATATATATATACTTTCTCAGGAGGGTGTCCTTGTAAACCAACAGACAGAATCAGAAGACAAACAAAAAAGGATCGCTACCTCAAATAATAATTTGATATAAAAGATCAAAATGCAACTGTCTGTGCCCATTTTTAATAACATACAGAAATAATAAGTTCAGTAATTTTGCTCATTGGCTTCAATTTGTTCATGTGTATATATTTATACATAGAAAAATATACAAATATATATTTGTGGGCACATTTGCATGTCCCAGCTCAGCTTCCCAGAATGCAGTGTAATAACAGTTTTTCTTGGAATTCTGAGCTGGAAGCAGTTTTTTTAACTTGCTTTAGATGGTCAAATATGAACACAGATGTCCTATTTATTTACTGTACTACTGTACAGTGGATGGCTTCTATTGCTCTTTTGCCCACCATATTATAAATGATTGTTGTGGTGAACTACCTACTCATAAAGTCCACAACACAGGCTTCGATCCCGCTCCATGCTGATGATAGCCAGTAAGCTTGAAACAGCTGTACATGGATAGGATACTCAACTTGTGTTTAATCCAACCTTGGCTTTAAGCTGTGTGAAAGCTGTGTAATACAGCATGCATACGCTTAAAGTAAGCCATGTTTGATAATGGCTATGGATTGAAGAGCGAGGCATTTGTGTGCACATTTGCATGTCCCAGCTCAGCTTCCCAGAATGCTGATTTATTTAAATTATACAGAAAATGTAAAAATATCACATATATTCCATATTGTAGGTCATTGGTTTAATTGTGGTTTTGCATATTGAGCACTTAGCGATATCTAAATGTGAAATTAAAGCAACCATCAATGTTTTATTCTGACAACCTTTTGAACTTTGAGAAATGGTGGATTAAATTCAAGAGGCAGATGGCACACGCACACCAATTGTTTAAGTTTGTCACTGGATATTACAATTAATTAGGTTGAGGTGTTTCTAAACAATTAGCAAAAAGGAAATTCACTCCATATGATTTTGCTTTTCAACACCGGGGGCAAGTGAAAAAGTCATCCTTTTGTAGGGTAGGGACACAAATGTACAATATAAAATTATTTCTAATATTAGCCACATTTATTGTTTTTTTATGTAGTATTTAGGAGGGGAAAGAATGTTTGTTGTTCCTGTTGAAACATTGAAGGTATCAACATTGAATTGTATTATCATCCATGTTGTTGCAAAAACATTTTTGAATTTATGAAAAGATGCATGACCATATTGATTTTTTTTATGATGAATCCAAAGCTGTATTAAAATGTGAAATAATTCAAAATAAATTATTGAGACATAGATAGGGGTAATTGGAAATGTTTTGCATTGTTTTATTGTTAAAATCCAAGGTCACAGTGTTGAATAAACTCTTTAACAATGCATGACAAAAAACTTAAAGAAACCCATTGAAAAAGTTATGACTATATTTTTTTTTATTAAGTCATAACTTATGGATTTTGGTAACACTAAGCAATTCAGAAGTTACTGCTATGATATGCTGACATTAGTCCTTACTCCCATGAAGAGCTGTTCTAGTGTCCTCAACAGCACATCCAACAAACTAAGAATACCATACTTTCTTCTACTCCCTCTAACTGGCAAGTGATCTTGCATCATGTTTGGATGTGCCAAAGCCACAAGCAATAGGATCTTAAAAACTCTGGCTACATCCTATAAAACTACAATAGAAACAAAAAATGTAAGTGCATTTATTATTGATCTGTTTCAGAGATGGGCAACCAATTTATAATTAAGGACCTAATATACAACCTGCCTTAAAAAGCCGATCAAAGTGCATTAAACATTTGTATTATGGAGAACATCCACAAAATGTATTATCAACCTACTGTAATTTTCCTACCCCTCCCCTCTTTCTTTTTTTTCCATATATTATTATTGTTTTGTTTTTATGTAATATTAAGACTTTATGGTTAATCAAAATCAACAAAAAAGGGAAAGAAAAAGAGGAAAAGAAAGGAAAGGTTTAAGATACAGGGAGAAGTTTACTATACCATTATACTGTAACACACTTGCAATGTATAATTAGATTTTGTGTACTTTCTTTGCAATTTTTTTATTTTAAATTAATTAAAACGGTAAAATCACTGTAGGAACAGAATTCATTGGTAATAGAAGTACAGATAATGAGAAGTATTTAGGAGTACAACTGGGAATTATTTGCTTTTTTAAAAGGATATAATGGACTGTTTATTACAGCAGAGGGTCATGCTCTCCCACTCTAGACATCCGATTGGTCTGCCCATTGCCCACAACTAATCTATTTCAATACAGTGTTAGATTAGTACAAAGCTTAACTTTTAGCTTTGGCCATGTAGTTTCAGTAAGATAATATAAATTGTAGTATATCAATAGGGTTAAACTGAAAGGTTACTCCATTAGTTATCAGAATAAATAATATGTATGTGATTACTTCGCCACATATAAAAATGAAGAATAATATCTAATGCTCAGCTGTAATGGTATAGTGCTCAGAAGTAGTAAAGATCAGTATAAAACAATATCTTTATGAGAACACTTTCATAGAAAATAGTTGGTTTTCCAGCTCTTCTCATTCTTTGCAAACTGGGCATAATGTTGAGGTCATTTACCTGCAGCTGCCTAATTATCGCACAGCTTATGCAGCAGAAATAATCTCAACACTCTGCCATTATTTGTTAAAGATGGAAGGAGCTCCAGCTCCAACCTAAGTATGATATGATAGATAACTAGTGCAAGTTTTCCTTCCAAAGATACTTTTTTTTCATAATAAATGAAAAATATGTTTTAGTTTGATATTCAGTACAAAAATATGGAGTATTACAGCAACCATATAAGTTGACTTTTTTCCATTTATTTTCCATTTCAAAGTACATTTTTAAACCTTTTTTTCTATTTTTGAGTTGAAGTTGTTTTGTTTACTTGTTTTTGTCGCTTTTGTGGCTAAATTTCAATCGATACTCAACTATAATTTTTTAATATTTCCTTATTTTATTTTAAAAAAATGTTTAAATGTAATAAAGCATTACATTATTAAAGTCCAAAATATATTTTATCCAAAATAAATATGTCACTCGAGATAGTAGGTAACAAAATGATCATTAACTCCTTACAAGAAAGTAACCTGATACAGACTGACAGCCTTATTAAATTGCAATTCGGACAATTGAATAGGGCTCTATTTAAGCACAGAGCATATTTTTTACAGAAGTTTTTAGTTAGTGATCTTCTATCCAAAAGCAAAGTCTTCACTAACTAAAAACTTCTGTAAAAAAATATGCTCTTTGCTTATATAGAGCCCTATTCAATTGGCCGAATCGCAATTTAATAAGGCTGTGAGTACCTAATATATGAATGTAGATAAACAGTCCAATCACTTTTCAGTGGTTATACAATGGATGACGAGAGATTACACACCATTACCAGGTTATGTATACATATTATATTTTAGTTTGAATCCTACATTTACAAATAGTGCAAAAGAAAATGCAGGAAACATCAGAATTATTTGCTTTAGGGATTTCTACTATGTATTTTTAATAGAAGGAGAATATGCAGTAAATTTACGCTTCATAATAAACTGTGCATTGTTCACTTAGGCCTAAGGAAAGAAACATGCTCGCAGTTGCTATGGTAACGGGCCTGTCAGGATAGTTTTAGTTAGGTCCAACAGTAATTCTTATTCCCAAAAGCATGTTGTCAGATTCACTTTTAGTCAAAGTGCAGAGGAAATATTTTCTTTATTATTTGCTTGTAGTTTTCACATAATGTGTAATTACATTTAAATTTAACCGCGATGCTAGTGACAGAATAGTAATCGGGAGATAGCTTTATTTTGACAGACTTTATTAAATTGGCAAAAAAACATCTACCATAGAATTCCACTAAGTGAGGAATATATTGCCGCCTTATACCATATATATATTGCCAATTATTTTCCAAGATAACCACTTAGGGCCTCATTCAATTGCAATTTGGCCAATTGAATAGGGTTCTATATAAGCACAGAGCATATTTTTTTTACATATTTTTTTAGTTAGTGAACTTCTATCCAAAAGCAAAGTCTTCACTAACTAAAAACTTCAGTAAAAAACTATTCTCTGTGCTTATATAAAGCCCTATTCAATTGGCAAAATCACAATTGAATGAGGCCCTTAGTAATTTGTGAGTGAATATGAACAATTGAAATTTCATTTATAATTGTCTCATAGGTGAAAACTAGATAAATATTGGTCTTAGCAAGAGCAAATCTACTAAAGATTAAATGGGCTCTTAGTTGGATTCTTAGTTTATTTTCCCATACATAGTTTTGGTTATGTTCTTCAATTGGATTTTCCCTTTTTTCTGACCACCAACAGTGGCGGCCATCGTCCATTAGGTGGCACGGCTGAGATTTTAGTCAATTTCTTGTTAATGAAAAGCTTATCATCTGCGTCTACCCTAACTCTGAACCCTAACCCTAAACCCTAACTCTAACACTAGCAAATTGACTAAAATCTCAGTGTCTGCCACTGCTGGCAGTCAGAAAACAGGAAAATTCCCTTTAATGATTTGTAACCTTATTATTTTAATATTGCTAGTACATTTTTAAATAAGTTGCTGTTATTAAGTCAGCTGATTGGCAGTCGATTAAAAATGGCTGCTACTGATAGCAGCTTTTTAATGCTTTTAAGGGGTCCATGTAACAGATTGACTGCAAATGCTTTCTTTCTTTGGTCCTTACTGCCCTTTCATTTTTTATTTACTATACATTTGTTTTGGAACCTGCCATGACTATTGTAGATGTTACATTTTCAGAGCTCAATTTACACTTTAGTTTCTGCATTACTCACATAGCTATTTGTATTGTCTATCAGGGCACTGAATTGATATTGAGAAAATAATCTATATATGAAAAACTATACTATTACAATTTTCAGTAGGTATTTCTGTCTTGTTTTTACAATGATCTTACTTTTTAAAATTGCCACCTTTATATCAGGTGATAGAACTAACAGAAACTAACAGGTTAAGGACACGATAAACAAAAATGAAACCTAAAAAGTCACTTAGTTTAATTTTAAATTAAATAATGTCTCTTATAAAAAAATATGCTTTAAAAACACAATGAATTGTGGACTTAAATAAAAAAATGGGCAATAGGAGGGAGCCTATGGCAAGGGATAGCATAGAAGATAAATCCTATGATCTCGGTGGATCCTCCTGCCTGTAAGGCTCTCCAATAGAAGCCCCAAAGCTTACAACATTTCCTAGGAAAACAGAACAATTTGATGTATGAGCGTTTTTGATGGTCCTTTCATTGAAAAAGAAAAGGAAAACAGGGTAGGTTAAAATCAAGAATTTGTCTAGACATATAGTATCATGTTTGGAAGTGCTCTGCTGTCAGTTTTGAATACATAAATACATTTCTTGCAGTCTGTAAAATTTAAGGAATGGTATTGCTTAGCCCTTCCTAATGCCCTCTCGGGAACCTCACAATTAGATCTATTGTATCACATATAATAGTTGTCATAGTGAGTAATGCCGTGCATGCGCATTGGTGGCGGGAGGTTACACACTATGTGATGCGCATGCGTGCAATGCTCCGCACTGTGCGCCCATATGCAATGTGTCGCACTAGCCAAGAGGGGAGAGAGACATGGTGAGCGAGCCATGGGGGGTGAGAGACAGGGGGAGAAGAGATGCAGCGGAGGAAGAGGGAGAGGAAAGAGACACAGGGGAGGGAGAGGGGGGGATAGAGACATATGGGAGGGAAGGAGGGAAAGAGATACGGGAGAGGGGGAGGGAAGAGACATGGGAGAGGTGGAGGGAAGAGACACAGGGAAGGGAGGATGGGGAGAAGGGGAAGAGACACCGTGGAGGAAGAGACACATCAAATATTATCCCGTCATTTTAATGGGCAAGTTACTAATTCATATAAATTCCCCACATCCAATCACTCTCAAAATCTTGTCACTTTCACCTAAAAAACATATCCAAAATACGCCACTACCTCACACAAGACACAACTAAAATTCTTATTCACGCTCTCATCATATCTCGCCTCGATTACTGCAACACTCTCCTTGCTGGCCTTCCTATCACCCGTGTGTCTCCACTCCAATCCATTTTGAATGCATCCGCTAGACTCATCTACCATACTAAACGATCAGTGTCTGCAGCACCTCTCTGTCAGGCACTCCACTGGCTTCCCATAGCGTCTAGAATACAATTCAAAATCATGACCCTAACATATAAAGCCCTCCACAATAGTGCACCCTCCTACATCTCTGCTCTCATCCCCAAATACACTCCCACCCGCCCTCTTCGCTCTGCTAATGACCTTCTTCTCTTCTCCTCTCTCATCACCTCCTCTCATTCCCGGCTTCAAGACTTTTCACGTGCTGCCCCTATTCTTTGGAACTCTTTACCTCGCACCACCAGACTATCTTCCTGCCTCAGATCCTTCAAAATCTCTTTAAAAACACATCTATTCAAAAAAGCCTATCATCTTTAGCCTCTTCATTCACTATGCATCTCTCACTCTCCTGTACCTCACCCATACCCTTTAGAATGTAAGTTTGCGAGTTTTAATCTTGTGAGGTGCTTTAGGGAAAGCACAGTGTATATCAGATTGAAAGCTCAATACCAGGGTTTTCCATTATTTTCATTGTGGGGTATTGTTTATACTTGTACCTAACCCCTGTATTGCGTTCGGAATATGTTGGCGCGTTATAAATAAAGGATGATAATAATAATAATAATAATAATAATAACTGAAATTGCTAGAGTTACTTATTTTACAAAAAGCATAACAGCAGTTTTACCACAATGGTGGTTTCTCAGAGGCTATGTGTATACTCCAGGGTGCAAACGCAAACTGCTGACCACTACCTTGAGACAACTTGTAAGTCTAGTGGGGTCATCCTTAAAACAGCCACTATGGGTCGGGTGTGAGTCAGTCACCAGGGGTTGCCTGTCGGTCAACCACTACCTGTTGTTTATTAGTCAATCACTTAGGGTTACCTGTGACTAAACCACTGAAACTCAGTTTCAAGATGATACGAAGAATATATATTTTGCATGCTTTGTAAGGTGAGAGGTAGTCATCTATGTATTGGTGACCTACCATTATATGTTTTTATAGCCCTAAACTTAGTAAGGATGTTCTATAGTGATATCAATAGTGATATCGATAATTCTTTTAAATAATTTAAATTCAAACATTTCCAATTTGGAATCCTCAATATGTAAAATACAATATCTGTCATAAACTCTTATATATCCTTGTGGGAATGTTCTTTTTTTCTTTTTTTTTTTTAAACCTACGGCAGAAGTTAGACTTTCATTATTTGTCTTCCAGGCCCTGGGTCACAGTCTTGCTGCGCTGTGGTCTCATTATTCTTATTAGTAATTGGGCTTCTGGCAAGAAATTTTAAAGCTTAATTTAATGCATGGAAATCCTGACAGCAGCTCTTTATCAAATTGAAAAATATGATACAAGCTTGCTTGTGGCATTCTTTCCTTGTTATATTGCACTACATGCAGTTTTATGATAAACAATGTCGGGTTTTCTGTGCCAAAGACATTTTATCTTTATATACATAGCAAATTATTGTTACATTTGAAACCAAAGGACCACAGGAGTAATTTTAAAAAGTGTAGATTGTTTTAAAGAATTGTTTAAAATTGTATTTTTTCTTTTTAATTGTTTTGGAAAATACGTATTAAAGAACCATTTTATATTAGGAAAAACGTATCAGAGAGAGTCTTCACTGTAACAGACTCTGCTAGTGCATGGAAGATGCTATGATCATTATACTTCCTGTCCAAGGGGTGATTACAAAGCATGGCAAGCACCACCTCATTCCATTCCAGAACCGATAGTAAAGCCATCAGGTGTTGGGCAAACACAAACATGGAGTCTTTCAGACACAAGCACTTTTTCAACCCAATACCAGTTTTGAACTTGTTAAGCATTTCTTTATAAAGATATGTACATTTTAAAACTATTCATGTGGTACATTAACTGTTTCTAGCAACATTAATAATCTGTTATATTTGGTATGGTTTCACACATACCAAGTTATATTGCTTTTCTATCAGCTACATCAGCTACTTTTCTATCAGATAAGTTACATATTGCCATTATGGAAAATAAAGTTATTATTCTACATTGCTAATTTAAGTATTTTTTTCTTAAAGGACCACTGAAGAGTAGGAACACCTTCACATACTTGTGCATTATGCAACAAACTAACAACAATAACAGTGTTGTAATCAATGAGCATAACAGCATTTTTAGAGAAAATCTTTACTCTGCTAGTGAATGACAGTAATGCTTTCCTGTCAAGGCATGGGCGTTTACTTGCGACTGTCTTCTGATGGCATGTACAAGGGAGGGGGTAGATATCAAATTATAAAAGCTTATATAATTCAGCCAATGAATAAACAAATTCCGGTCCCTCCCTTCCAATCATGAATAGATTAAAAAAAAAATAGTAGAACACATCCTCTCAGGCTCAAGGCCAACAGTAGTATGGAAATCACCAAAATGGAATCCAACTGGCACAAGCAATCTGCTAAATACATTTTCTATCTAAAAATAATTTTATGCTGATGGCTTACATAGCTTCTATTTATTTGTTTTGTTCTTTAATTCGAAAACATATGAAGTTCCTCCGAACTACCGGGGTGCTTTAATCATCCTAATACAGCTTTTACTTGACAATTATAAAATAACCAGTGAAATGGGAATAGCATATATCTCCGTGTTTCTGGAAGTGGCATTTTATAGCAGCATTACAAGGGAGTGGGGAATTTTAATAAATTCTCTTAAATCTTAAACATTTCCCCTCATGCTACACTACCATATGTGGCATTTATAAAATTAAAAATTTTGTCTCACTATTACTATTCTGCCTCAAATCAAAATGAATCAAACAGACATTTTTGAGGGAACTTGCTTATTTGCTTGAATGTTTTGAAAAGAAATGGACTCTTTCGGCTTAACAGTGTAGTGCTCCCCCCCCTTTCCCTCATTTATACTTGAATTTGTTTTATGTACTGGTTACATACTACCCAAGGGGGATAGAAAAATAAAGGCACTGGAAAATGTTGTTCATTCTTTTCATCAATTATACAGCTTGGATACAAAGGTGTAATCTACTTTCTTTATATAATAATACTGTATTAAGGTCTCATTACATAAAGTATGCTGTATCTTTTTGTAAGCATTAAACAGCAATACAAATACCACTTATAAAAAAGTGGTATTACATTTGTGTTAAACATTTTGTACATTTATAAATAAACCATGCTTAAAGTAATAACTACACTACAAGAAAAAGTATCCCATGCATGTTCACAGTTTTTTATTTTGCACCCTTTTTTAAACTACCATATTTTTCGGTAGATAACGCATGCAGTATCTATACAAAAATGTCTAAAATTGGGGGAAAAAATGCCCATGCGCGTTATACATATGAAAGCAGGGTGTCCTGCTGGAGGGTGACATGCAGGATCTGAGCTAGAGAGAGAGCTGAAGGAGGGTGTCCTGCTGGAGGGTGACATGCATGATCTGAGCTAGAGAGCTGGAGGAGGGTGTCCTGCTAGAGGGGGACATGCAGGATCTGAGCTAGAGAGAGAGCTGGAGGAGGGTATCCTGCTAGAGGGGGACATGCAGGATCTGAGCTAGAGAGAGAGCTGGAGGAGGGTATCCTGCTGGAGGGTGACATGCAGGATCTGAGCTAGAGAGAGAGCTGGAGGAGGGTGTCCTGCTGGAGGGTGACATGCATGATCTGAGCTAGAGAGCTGGAGGAGGGTGTCCTGCTAGAGGGGGACATGCAGGATCTGAGCTAGAGAGAGAGCTGGAGGAGGGTATCCTGCTAGAGGGGGACATGCAGGATCTGAGCTAGAGAGAGAGCTGGAGGAGGGTATCCTGCTGGAGGGTGACATGCAGGATCTGAGCTAGAGAGAGAGCTGGAGGAGGGTGTCCTGCTGGAGGGTGACATGCAGGGTCGGAGCTAGAGAGAGAGCTGGAGGAGGGTGTCCTGCTGGAGGGTGACATGCAAGATCTGAGCAAGAGAGAGAGCTGGAGGAGGGTGTCCTGCTGGAGGGTGACATGCAGGATCTGAGCTAGAGAGAGAGCTGGAGGAGGGTGTCCTGCTGGAGGGTGACATGCAGCGTCTGAGCTAGAGAGAGAGCTGGAGGAGGGTGTCCTGCTGGAGGGTGACATGCAGGGTCTGACCTAGAGAGAGAGCTGGAGGAGGGTGTCCTGCTGGAGGGTGACATGCAGGGTCTGAGCTAGAGAGAGAGCTAGAGGAGGGTGTCCTGCTGGAGGGTGACATGCAGGATCTGAGCTAGAGAGAGAGCTGGAGGAGGGTGTCCTGCTGGAGGGTGACATGCAGGATCTGAGCTAGAGACAGAGCTGGAGGTGGGTGTCCTGCTGGAGGGTGACATGCAGGATCTGAGCTAGAGAGAGAGCTGGAGGAGGGTGTCTTGCTGGACGGTGACATGCAGGATCTGAGCTAGAGAGAGAGCTGGAGGAGGGTGTCCTGCTGGAGGGTGACATGCAGGGTCTGAGCTAGAGAGAGAGCTGGAGGAGGGTGTCCTGCTGGAGGGTGACATGCAGGATCTGAGCTAGAGAGAGAGCTGGAGGAGGGTGTCCTGCTGGAGGGTGACATGCAGGGTCTGAACTAGAGAGAGAGAGCTGGAGGAGTGTGTCCTGCTGGAGGGTGACATGCAGGATCTGAGCTAGAGAGAGAGAGCTGGAGGAGGGTGTCCTGCTGGAGGGTGACATGCAGGGTCTGAGCTAGAGAGAGAGAGCTGGAGGAGGGTGTCCTGCTGGAGGGTGACATGCAGGGTCTGAGCTAGAGAGAGAGCTAAAGGAGGGTGTCCTGCTGGAGGGTGACATGCAGGATCTGAGCTAGAGAGAGAGCTGGAGGGTGTCCTGCTGGAGGGTGACATGCAGGGTCTGAGCTAGAGAGAGAGCTAGAGCAGGGTGTCCTGCTGGACGGTGACATGCAGGGTCTGAGCTAGAGAGAGAGCTGGAGGAGGGTGTCCTGCTGGACGGTGACATGCAGGGTCTGAACTAGAGAGAGAGAGCTGGAGGAGTGTGTCCTGCTGGAGGGTGACATGCAGGTTCTGAGCTAGAGAGAGAGCTGGAGGAGGGTGTTCTGCTGGAGGGTGACATGCAGGTTCTGAGCTAGGGAGAGAGCTGGAGGAGGGTGTCCTGCTGGAGGGTGACATGCAGGTTCTGAGCTAGAGAGAGAGCTGGAGGAGGGTGTTCTGCTGGAGGGTGACATGCAGGTTCTGAGCTAGGGAGAGAGCTGGAGGAGGGTGTCCTGCTGGAGGGTGACATGCAGGTTCTGAGCTAGAGAGAGAGCTGGAGGAGGGTGTCCTGCTGGAGGGTGACATGCAGGTTCTGAGCTAGAGAGAGAGCTGGAGGAGGGTGTCCTGCTGGAGGGTGACATGCAGGTTCTGAGCTAGAGAGAGCTGGAGGAGGGTGTCCTGCTGGAGGGTGACATGCAGGTTCTGAGCTAGAGAGAGAGCTGGAGGAGGGTGTCCTGCTGGAGGGCGACATGCAGGTTCTGAGCTAGAGAGAGAGCTGGAGGAGGGTGTCCTGCTGGAGGGCGACATGCAGGATCTGAGCTAGAGAGAAAGAGCTGGAGGAGGGTGTCCTGCTGGAGGGTGACATGCAGGATCTGAGCTAGAGAGAGAGCTGGAGGAGGGTGTCCTGCTGGAGGGTGACATGCAGGATCTGAGCTAGAGAGAGCTGGAGGAGGGTGTCCTGCTGGAGGGTGACATGCAGGTTCTGAGCTAGAGAGAGAGCTGGAGGAGGGTGTCCTGCTGGAGGGCGACATGCAGGTTCTGAGCTAGAGAGAGAGCTGGAGGAGGGTGTCCTGCTGGAGGGTGACATGCAGGAACTGAGCTAGAGAGAGAGCTGGAGGAGGGTGTCCTGCTGGAGGGTGACATGCAGGATCTGAGCTAGAGAGAGCTGGAGGAGGGTGTCCTGCTGGAGGGTGACATGCAGGTTCTGAGCTAGAGAGAGAGCTGGAGAAGGGTGTCCTGCTGGAGGGCGACATGCAGGTTCTGAGCTAGAGAGAGAGCTGGAGGAGGGTGTCCTGCTGGAGGGCGACATGCAGGATCTGAGCTAGAGAGAGAGAGCTGGAGGAGGGTGTCCTGCTGGAGGGTGACATGCAGGATCTGAGCTAGAGAGAGAGCTAGAGGAGGGTGTCCTGCTGGAGGGTGACATGCAGGATCTGAGCTAGAGAGAGCTGGAGGAGGGTGTCCTGCTGGAGGGTGACATGCAGGTTCTGAGCTAGAGAGAGAGCTGGAGGAGGGTGTCCTGCTGGAGGGTGACATGCAGGATCTGAGCTAGAGAGAGAGCTGGAGGAGGGTGTCCTGCTGGAGGGTGACATGCAGGAACTGAGCTAGAGAGAGAGAGCTGGAGGAGTGTGTCCTGCTGGAGGGTGACATGCAGGTTCTGAACTAGAGAGAGAGCTGGAGGAGGGTGTCCTGCTGGAGGGTGAAATGCAGGATCTGAGCTAGAGAGAGAGCTGGAGGAGGGTGTTCTGCTGGAGGGTGACATGCAGGTTCTGAGCTAGGGAGAGAGCTGGAGGAGGGTGTCCTGCTGGAGGGTGACATGCAGGTTCTGAGCTAGAGAGAGAGCTGGAGGAGGGTGTCCTGCTGGAGGGTGACATGCAGGTTCTGAGCTAGAGAGAGAGCTGGAGGAGGGTGTCCTGCTGGAGGGTGACATGCAGGATCTGAGCTAGAGAGAGCTGGAGGAGGGTGTCCTGCTGGAGGGTGACATGCAGGTTCTGAGCTAGAGAGAGAGCTGGAGGAGGGTGTCCTGCTGGAGGGCGACATGCAGGTTCTGAGCTAGAGAGAGAGCTGGAGGAGGGTGTCCTGCTGGAGGGTGACATGCAGGATCTGAGCTAGAGAGAAAGAGCTGGAGGAGGGTGTCCTGCTGGAGGGTGACATGCAGGATCTGAGCTAGAGAGAGAGCTGGAGGAGGGTGTCCTGCTGGAGGGTGACATGCAGGATCTGAGCTAGAGAGAGCTGGAGGAGGGTGTCCTGCTGGAGGGTGACATGCAGGTTCTGAGCTAGAGAGAGAGCTGGAGGAGGGTGTCCTGCTGGAGGGCGACATGCAGGTTCTGAGCTAGAGAGAGAGCTGGAGGAGGGTGTCCTGCTGGAGGGTGACATGCAGGAACTGAGCTAGAGAGAGAGCTGGAGGAGGGTGTCCTGCTGGAGGGTGACATGCAGGATCTGAGCTAGAGAGAGCTGGAGGAGGGTGTCCTGCTGGAGGGTGACATGCAGGATCTGAGCTAGAGAGAGAGCTGGAGGAGGGTGTCCTGCTGGAGGGCGACATGCAGGTTCTGAGCTAGAGAGAGAGCTGGAGGAGGGTGTCCTGCTGGAGGGTGACATGCAGGATCTGAGCTAGAGAGAGAGCTGGAGGAGGGTGTCCTGCTGGAGGGTGACATGCAGGATCTGAGCTAGAGAGAGCTGGAGGAGGGTGTCCTGCTGGAGGGTGACATGCAGGTTCTGAGCTAGAGAGAGAGCTGGAGGAGGGTGTCCTGCTGGAGGGTGACATGCAGGATCTGAGCTAGAGAGAGAGCTGGAGGAGGGTGTCCTGCTGGAGGGTGAAATGCAGGATCTGAGCTAGAGAGAGCTGGAGGAGGGTGTCCTGCTGGAGGGTGACATGCAGGTTCTGAGCTAGAGAGAGAGCTGGAGGAGGGTGTCCTGCTGGAGGGCGACATGCAGGTTCTGAGCTAGAGAGAGAGCTGGAGGAGGGTGTCCTGCTGGAGGGCGACATGCAGGATCTGAGCTAGAGAGAGAGAGCTGGAGGAGGGTGTCCTGCTGGAGGGTGACATGCAGGATCTGAGCTAGAGAGAGAGCTGGAGGAGGGTGTCCTGCTGGAGGGTGACATGCAGGATCTGAGCTAGAGAGAGCTGGAGGAGGGTGTCCTGCTGGAGGGTGACATGCAGGTTCTGAGCTAGAGAGAGAGCTGGAGGAGGGTGTCCTGCTGGAGGGTGACATGCAGGATCTGAGCTAGAGAGAGCTGGAGGAGGGTGTCCTGCTGGAGGGTGACATGCAGGATCTGAGCTAGAGAGAGAGCTTAAGGAGGGTGTCCTGCTGGAGGGTGACATGCATGATCTGAGCTAGAGAGCTGGAGGAGGGTGTCCTGCTAGAGGGGGACATGCAGGATCTGAGCTAGAGAGAGAGCTGGAGGAGGGTATCCTGCTAGAGGGGGACATGCAGGATCTGAGCTAGAGAGAGAGCTGGAGGAGGGTATCCTGCTGGAGGGTGACATGCAGGATCTGAGCTAGAGAGAGAGCTGGAGGAGGGTGTCCTGCTGGAGGGTGACATGCAGGGTCGGAGCTAGAGAGAGAGCTGAAGGAGGGTGTCCTGCTGGAGGGTGACATGCAAGATCTGAGCAAGAGAGAGAGCTGGAGGAGGGTGTCCTGCTGGAGGGTGACATGCAGGATCTGAGCTAGAGAGAGAGCTGGAGGAGGGTGTCCTGCTGGAGGGTGACATGCAGGATCTGAGCTAGAGAGAGAGCTGGAGGAGGGTGTCCTGCTGGAGGGTGACATGCAGGGTCTGAACTAGAGAGAGAGAGCTGGAGGAGTGTGTCCTGCTGGAGGGTGACATGCAGGATCTGAGCTAGAGAGAGAGAGCTGGAGGAGGGTGACATGCAGGGTCTGAGCTAGAGAGAGAGAGCTGGAGGAGGGTGTCCTGCTGGAGGGTGACATGCAGGGTCTGAGCTAGAGAGAGAGCTAGAGGAGGGTGTCCTGCTGGAGGGTGACATGCAGGATCTGAGCTAGAGAGAGAGCTGGAGGGTGTCCTGCTGGAGGGTGACATGCAGGGTCTGAGCTAGAGAGAGAGCTAGAGGAGGGTGTCCTGCTGGACGGTGACATGCAGGGTCTGAGCTAGAGAGAGAGCTGGAGGAGGGTGTCCTGCTGGACGGTGACATGCAGGGTCTGAACTAGAGAGAGAGAGCTGGAGGAGTGTGTCCTGCTGGAGGGTGACATGCAGGTTCTGAACTAGAGAGAGAGCTGGAGGAGGGTGTCCTGCTGGAGGGTGACATGCAGGATCTGAGCTAGAGAGAGAGCTGGAGGAGGGTGTTCTGCTGGAGGGTGACATGCAGGTTCTGAGCTAGGGAGAGAGCTGGAGGAGGGTGTCCTGCTGGAGGGTGACATGCAGGTTCTGAGCTAGAGAGAGAGCTGGAGGAGGGTGTCCTGCTGGAGGGTGACATGCAGGATCTGAGCTAGAGAGAGCCGGAGGAGGGTGTCCTGCTGGAGGGTGACATGCAGGTTCTGAGCTAGAGAGAGAGCTGGAGGAGGGTGTCCTGCTGGAGGGCGACATGCAGGTTCTGAGCTAGAGAGAGAGCTGGAGGAGGGTGTCCTGCTGGAGGGCGACATGCAGGATCTGAGCTAGAGAGAGAGAGCTGGAGGAGGGTGTCCTGCTGGAGGGTGACATGCAGGATCTGAGCTAGAGAGAGAGCTGGAGGAGGGTGTCCTGCTGGAGGGCGACATGCAGGATCTGAGCTAGAGAGAGCTGGAGGAGGGTGTCCTGCTGGAGGGCGACATGCAGGTTCTGATCTAGAGAGAGAGCTGGAGGAGGGTGTCCTGCTGGAGGGTGACATGCAGGATCTGAGCTAGAGAGAGAGCTGGAGGAGGGTGTCCTGCTGGAGGGTGACATGCAGGATCTGAGCTAGAGAGAGCTGGAGGAGGGTGTCCTGCTGGAGGGTGACATGCAGGTTCTGAGCTAGAGAGAGAGCTGGAGGAGGGTGTCCTGCTGGAGGGCGACATGCAGGTTCTGAGCTAGAGAGAGCTGGAGGAGGGTGTCCTGCTGGAGGGTGACATGCAGGAACTGAGCTATAGAGAGAGCTGGAGGAGGGTGTCCTGCTGGAGGGAGACCAGCAGGATCTGAGCTAGAGAGAGCTGGAGGAGGGTGTCCTGCTGGAGGGTGACATGCAGGTTCTGAGCTAGAGAGAGAGCTGGAGGAGGGTGTGCTGCTGGAGGGCGACATGCAGGTTCTGAGCTAGAGGGAGAGCTGGAGGAGGGTGTCCTGCTGGAGGGTGACATGCAGGATCTGAGCTAGAGAGAAAGAGCTGGAGGAGGATGTCCTGTTGGAGGGTGACATGCAGGATCTGAGCTAGAGAGAGAGCTGGAGGAGGGTGTCCTGCTGGAGGGTGACATGCAGGATCTGAGCTAGAGAGAGCTGGAGGAGGGTGTCCTGCTGGAGGGTGACATGCAGGTTCTGAGCGAGAGAGAGAGCTGGAGGAGGGTGTCCTGCTGGAGGGCGACATGCAGGTTCTGAGCTAGAGAGAGAGCTGGAGGAGGGTGTCCTGCTGGAGGGTGACATGCAGGAACTGAGCTAGAGAGAGAGCTGGAGGAGGGTGTCCTGCTGGAGGGTGACATGCAGGATCTGAGCTAGAGAGAGCTGGTGTCGTGTGTCCTGCTGGAGGGTGACATGCAGGTTCTGAGCTAGAGAGAGAGCTGGAGGAGGGTGTCCTGCTGGAGGGCGACATGCAGGTTCTGAGCTAGAGAGAGAGCTGGAGGAGGGTGTCCTGCTGGAGGGTGACATGCAGGATCTGAGCTAGAGAGAGAGAGCTGGAGGAGGGTGTCCTGCTGGAGGGTGACATGCAGGATCTGAGCTAGAGAGAGAGCTGGTGGAGGGTGTCCTGCTGGAGGGTGACATGCAGGATCTGAGCTAGAGAGAGCTGGAGGAGGGTGTCCTGCTGGAGGGTGACATGCAGGTTCTGAGCTAGAGAGAGAGAGCTGGAGGAGGGTGTCCTGCTGGAGGGTGACATGCAGGGTCTGAGCTAGAGAGAGAGCTGGAGGAGGGTGTCCTGCTGGAGGGTGACATGCAGGAACTGAGCTAGAGAGAGAGCTGGAGGAGGGTGTCCTGCTGGAGGGCGACATGCAGGTTCTGAGCTAGAGAGAGAGCTGGAGGAGGGTGTCCTGCTGGAGGGCGACATGCAGGATCTGAGCTAGAGAGAGAGCTGGAGGAGGGTGTCCTGCTGGAGGGTGACATGCAGGAACTGAGCTAGAGAGAGAGCTGGAGGAGGGTGTCCTGCCGGAGGGTGACATGCAGGTTCTGAGCTAGAGAGAGAGCTGGAGGAGGGTGTCCTGCTGGAGGGTGACATGCAGGAACTGAGCTAGAGAGAGAGCTGGAGGAGGGTGTCCTGCTGGAGGGTGACATGCAGGAACTGAGCTAGAGAGAGAGCTGGAGGAGGGTGTCCTGCCGGAGGGTGACATGCAGGATCTGAGCTAGAGAGAGCTGGAGGAGGGTGTCCTGCTGGAGGGTGACATGCAGGTTCTGAGCTAGAGAGAGAGCTGGAGGAGGGTGTCCTGCTGGAGGGCGACATGCAGGTTCTGAGCTAGAGAGAGAGCTGGAGGAGGGTGTCCTGCTGGAGGGTGACATGCAGGAACTGAGCTAGAGAGAGAGCTGGAGGAGGGTGTCCTGCTGGAGGGTGACATGCAGGATCTGAGCTAGAGAGAGCTGGAGGAGGGTGTCCTGCTGGAGGGTGACATGCAGGTTCTGAGCTAGAGAGAGAGCTGGAGGAGGGTGTCCTGCTGGAGGGCGACATGCAGGTTCTGAGCTAGAGAGAGAGCTGGAGGAGGGTGTCCTGCTGGAGGGTGACATGCAGGATCTGAGCTAGAGAGAGAGAGCTGGAGGAGGGTGTCCTGCTGGAGGGTGACATGCAGGATCTGAGCTAGAGAGAGAGCTGGAGGAGGGTGTCCTGCTGGAGGGTGACATGCAGGATCTGAGCTAGAGAGAGCTGGAGGAGGGTGTCCTGCTGGAGGGTGACATGCAGGTTCTGAGCTAGAGAGAGAGCTGGAGGAGGGTGTCCTGCTGGAGGGTGACATGCAGGATCTGAGCTAGAGAGAGAGCTGGAGGAGGGTGTCCTGCTGGAGGGTGACATGCAGGAACTGAGCTAGAGAGAGAGCTGGAGGAGGGTGTCCTGCTGGAGGGTGACATGCAGGATCTGAGCTAGAGAGAGCCGGAGGAGGGTGTCCTGCTGGAGGGTGACATGCAGGTTCTGAGCTAGAGAGAGAGCTGGAGGAGGGTGTCCTGCTGGAGGGCGACATGCAGGATCTGAGCTAGAGAGAGAGAGCTGGAGGAGGGTGTCCTGCTGGAGGGTGACATGCAGGATCTGAGCTAGAGAGAGAGCTGGAGGAGGGTGTCCTGCTGGAGGGTGACATGCAGGATCTGAGCTAGAGAGAGCTGGAGGAGGGTGTCCTGCTGGAGGGCGACATGCAGGTTCTGAGCTAGAGAGAGAGCTGGAGGAGGGTGTCCTGCTGGAGGGTGACATGCAGGATCTGAGCTAGAGAGAGAGCTGGAGGAGGGTGTCCTGCTGGAGGGTGACATGCAGGATCTGAGCTAGAGAGAGCTGGAGGAGGGTGTCCTGCTGGTGGGTGACATGCAGGTTCTGAGCTAGAGAGAGAGCTGGAGGAGGGTGTCCTGCTGGAGGGCGACATGCAGGTTCTGAGCTAGAGAGAGCTGGAGGAGGGTGTCCTGCTGGAGGGTGACATGCAGGAACTGAGCTAGAGAGAGAGCTGGAGGAGGGTGTCCTGCTGGAGGGTGACATGCAGGATCTGAGCTAGAGAGAGCTGGAGGAGGGTGTCCTGCTGGAGGGTGACATGCAGGTTCTGAGCTAGAGAGAGAGCTGGAGGAGGGTGTCCTGCTGGAGGGCGACATGCAGGATCTGAGCTAGAGAGAGAGAGCTGGAGGAGGGTGTCCTGCTGGAGGGTGACATGCAGGATCTGAGCTAGAGAGAGAGCTGGAGGAGGGTGTCCTGCTGGAGGGTGACATGCAGGATCTGAGCTAGAGAGAGCTGGAGGAGGGTGTCCCGCTGGAGGGCGACATGCAGGTTCTGAGCTAGAGAGAGAGCTGGAGGAGGGTGTCCTGCTGGAGGGTGACATGCAGGATCTGAGCTAGAGAGAGAGCTGGAGGAGGGTGTCCTGCTGGAGGGTGACATGCAGGATCTGAGCTAGAGAGAGCTGGAGGAGGGTGTCCTGCTGGAGGGTGACATGCAGGATCTGAGCTAGAGAGAGAGCTGGAGGAGGGTGTCCTGCTGGAGGGCGACATGCAGGTTCTGAGCTAGAGAGAGCTGGAGGAGGGTGTCCTGCTGGAGGGTGACATGCAGGAACTGAGCTAGAGAGAGAGCTGGAGGAGGGTGTCCTGCTGGAGGGTGACATGCAGGATCTGAGCTAGAGAGAGCTGGAGGAGGGTGTCCTGCTGGAGGGTGACATGCAGGTTCTGAGCTAGAGAGAGAGCTGGAGGAGGGTGTGCTGCTGGAGGGCGACATGCAGGTTCTGAGCTAGAGAGAGAGCTGGAGGAGGGTGTCCTGCTGGAGGGTGACATGCAGGATCTGAGCTAGAGAGAAAGAGCTGGAGGAGGGTGTCCTGTTGGAGGGTGACATGCAGGATCTGAGCTAGAGAGAGAGCTGGAGGAGGGTGTCCTGCTGGAGGGTGACATGCAGGATCTGAGCTAGAGAGAGCTGGAGGAGGGTGTCCTGCTGGAGGGTGACATGCAGGTTCTGAGCTAGAGAGAGAGCTGGTGGAGGGTGTCCTGCTGGAGGGCGACATGCAGGTTCTGAGCTAGAGAGAGAGCTGGAGGAGGGTGTCCTGCTGGAGGGTGACATGCAGGATCTGAGCTAGAGAGAGCTGGAGGAGGGTGTCCTGCTGGAGGGTGACATGCAGGTTCTGAGCTAGAGAGAGAGCTGGAGGAGGGTGTCCTGCTGGAGTGCGACATGCAGGTTCTGAGCTAGAGAGAGAGCTGGAGGAGGGTGTCCTGCTGGAGGGTGACATGCAGGATCTGAGCTAGAGAGAGAGAGCTGGAGGAGGGTGTCCTGCTGGAGGGTGACATGCAGGATCTGAGCTAGAGAGAGCTGGAGGAGGGTGTCCTGCTGGAGGGTGACATGCAGGTTCTGAGCTAGAGAGAGAGCTGGAGGAGGGTGTCCTGCTGGAGGGAGACATGCAGGTTCTGAGCTAGAGAGAGAGCTGGAGGAGGGTGTCCTGCTGGAGGGTGACATGCAGGATCTGAGCTAGAGAGAGAGAGCTGGAGGAGGGTGTCCTGCTGGAGGGTGACATGCAGGATCTGAGCTAGAGAGAGAGCTGGAGGAGGGTGTCCTGCTGGAGGGTGACATGCAGGATCTGAGCTAGAGAGAGCTGGATGAGGGTGTCCTGCTGGAGGGTGACATGCAGGTTCTGAGCTAGAGAGAGAGAGCTGGAGGAGGGTGTCCTGCTGGAGGGTGACATGCAGGGTCTGAGCTAGAGAGAGAGCTGGAGGAGGGTGTCCTGCTGGAGGGTGACATGCAAGAACTGAGCTAGAGAGAGAGCTGGAGGAGGGTGTCCTGCTGGAGGGCGACATGCAGGTTCTGAGCTAGAGAGAGAGCTGGAGGAGGGTGTCCTGCTGGAGGGCGACATGCAGGATCTGAGCTAGAGAGAGAGCTGGAGGAGGGTGTCCTGCTGGAGGGTGACATGCAGGAACTGAGCTAGAGAGAGAGCTGGAGGAGGGTGTCCTGCTGGAGGGTGACATGCAAGATCCGAGCTAGAGAGAGAGCTGGAGGAGGGTGTCCTGCTGGAGGGTGACATGCAGGATCTGAGCTAGAGAGGATAACAGGATAGATCCATACCGTACAAGATGTACAGAATGATATAACTTAATTAAATACAATAAATGTGTACATAACTTTCAAGCAACACACTCCTTTGTCCTTGTGGTCCTCTGTCAGTAAAAGTCTGTACTTCCTCACTTTACTAATAGTTAGTGTCATGCACGTTATCTGTACATCAAAATTAATTTGCGATGCGCGTTATACAGTAGGTGCGCGTTATCTACTGAAAAATACGCTGCATTTAACGCAATTTGCCTGCACCCCACTAGGTGACCTCTCTTTATCCCATAACTAACTGGCCTCTTCCGTGACTTTATTTTTTTGTGATTCTTCTGTACTGAACCAGTATGAAGACTTTGGAGTATTGTTTGAAGATTTTTTAAAATCTGTCTCCTAAATAAGTCTAATAGTTTTTATTTTGTATAAAGGAAACCCTGCTCGGTAGCAATTGCCTAAAATTTCCTCCGTTTTTTTTTTTTTTGTACAATCCATTGCAATACTCTACCTTATGAATACTTTACTCAAATTCCTTGTACTTTCTCAAACCTCTCACAACGAATCTTATCCTGCCCATTCAATCATTCATATTTTCACTTATTCTTCATTACGTAGCATTGTTTTTCCACGTTCACATTGTAATGGTCATACAAATAGGAAATGCCTTCTTTGGCCTTATATACATTCCTAACCAACAAATGTTTGTTTTCCACTTGCTACACTATATTGTCCAAATCGAATTCTTTTTTTTTTTGTGCCCCGGAAATCTCTTGGGAAACTAAAGATCTTCACACAGCTGAGTCCATATACTGTAAACTATCTGTTACACTGTTTCTCTTCTACATAATCTCCATTCACTTTTTAAAGTCAAGCTACATTTTAGACTTATACTCTTACTATAGGTTAACTAATAATCACTTCAAATCAAAATTGGAAAATATAGTTACATATTAACAGCCTTATTAAATTGCGATTCTGTAAATTTAAAAGGGCTCTATTTAAACAGACAGCATATTTTTTTTACAGAAGTTTTTAGTTAGTGAACTTCTATCTAAAAGCAAGGTCTTCACTAACTAAAAACTTCTGTAAGAAAAATATACTGTGTGCTTAAATAGAGCCCTTTTAAATTTACAGAATTGCAATTTAATAAGGCTGTAAGTTTTTTTTCTATCTTGCATCTGATATTTGCATCAGGTTAAGCATTTTTTTTAATCTTACCCTTGTGTTAATAATTTTTTTTTTTTTTACATGTTAAATTCCTTCTTTGAAGTTTTTACAACACTGTTAAAATGCCTCCATTTATCCATTTTTACTTACAAGTTGCTACTTAGTATGTTAAGCCACTTTCTCCCTAATGACCCAGTTTACTTTCAGTCTTTAGTTCACTTGATATGTTTAACTCATTTCTTATCATTAAAAAATGTAACCATTTGCCTCTGGACGTATAATTGTCATGTGCAATATAACTGCAGGGTATGTCCTGTAAAATCTCTCATTATATGTCATTCAATTAGCATCTGAATTGGTAATGGTAACCTAAGGCTTTATACGCAAAACCACATCATGTAATTTTTCAACTTAAATCTTAGCCCAGGCCTCTGGAATCTAGTCTGATTAGAACATTATTTCACCAATTAAATTTTTATCATTTATTTCTACCTTTCAGTTTTATGTTATTCATATTTTTCTGATTTTTTAATCAAAGTTATACTGTTTTATAAACAGGGCCCAGTAAGAGGTTCAGTGCACCACTGCTAGTGATTATATGTTCATATTGGTGATCACTGACAATTTCCTATATAGACCTAGTTCAATTCAGATTTTTTGTTTTTGTTTACATCTAATCTAGCTGGAACAAGCACCTTCTGTCAGGAAGGGTACCTGGTCATCTGCTGGACCGCCAGAGAGGAACCCTGTAGCTGAGCTACTGACCAGTGGGTTTCTGGTAGGCGTGCTTCCCCTGTTTGGTGCTGTCCATGCCTCACCTCCTGGTGCCTTGTTCCATTGCAATAACTCTTCCGTTTATCATCTACAGGGCATTTTCTCAGCCAATTCAGTTGTCCCAGTGCTTTATATTTTGGCACACAGCGTTACATTATAGCCTTAAGTTCAATGTTTTGTTAATCTGAATTGTATGTGATGGATCAGAACACAATAGTCTAAGTTGGTGAAGTGAAAGGAGAAAAATATATACATAGAACTATTTTTTAGAAATAGAAAACAGAAAATTGGCATGTGCATATGTATTCACCCCCTTTGTTATTAAGCCCATAAAAAGCTCTGGTGCAACCAATTACCTTCAGAAGTCACATAATTAGTGAAATGATGTCCACCTGTGTGCAATCTAAGTGTCACATGATCTGTCATTGCGTATACACACCTTTTTTGAAAGTCCCCAGAGGCTACAACACCTAAGCAAGAGCCACCACTAACCAAACACTGCCATGGAGACCAAGAAACTTTCCAAAAAAGTAAGGGACAATGTTGTTGAGAAGTACAAGTCAGGGTTAGGTTATAAAAAAAAAATATCCAAATCTTTGATGATCCCCAGGAGCACCATCAAATCTATCATAACCAAATGGAAAGAACATGGCACAACAGCAAACCTGCCAAGAGACGGCCGCCCCCCAAAACTCACGGACCGGGCAAGGAGGGCATTAATCAGAGCAGCAGCACAGTGACCCAAGGTAACCCTGGAGGCGCTGCAGAGTTCCACAGCAGAGACTGGAGTATCTGTACATAGGACGACAATAAGCTGTACGCTCCATAGAGTTGGGCTTTATGGCAGAGTGGCCAGAAGAAAGCCATTACTTTTTGCAAAAAACAAAATGGCACATTTTGCATTTGCGAAAAGGCATGAGGGAGACTCCCAAAATGTATGGAGGAAGGTGCTCTGGTCTGATGAGACTAAAATTGAACTTTTCAGCCATCAAAGAAAACGCTATGTCTGACGCAAACCCAACACATCACATCACCAAAAGAACACCATCCCCACAGTGAAACATGGTGGTGGCAGCATCATGCTGTGCGGATGTTTTTCAGCAGCTGGGACTGGGAAACTGGTCAGAGTTGAGGGAAGGATGGATGGTGCTAAATACAGGGATATTCTTGAGTAAAACCTGTACTACTCTGTGCATGATTTGAGGCCAGGACGGAGGTTCACCTTCCAGCAGGACAATGACCCCAAACACACTGCTAAAGTAACACTTGAGTGGTTTAAGGGGAAACATGTAAATGTGTTGGAATGGCCTAGTCACAGCCCAGACCTCAATCTAATAGAAAATCTGTGGTCAGACTTAAAGATTGCTGTTCACAAGCACAAACCATCCAACTTGAAGGAGCTGGAGCAGTTTTGCAAGGAGGATTTTGCAAAAATCCCAGTGGTAAGATGTGGCAAGCTCATAGAGACTTATCCAAAGCGACTTGGAGCTGTGATTGCCGCAAAAGGTGGCTCTACAATGTATTGACTTTAGGTGGGCAAATAGTTATGCACATTGACTTTTTCTGTTATTTTGTCCTATTTGTTGTGTGCTTCACAATAATAATAAAAAATAAAAAAACATCTTCAAAATTGTGGGCATGTTCTGTAAATTAAATGATGCAAATCTTCAAACAATCCATGTTAATTCCAGGTTGTGAGGCAACAAAACACGAAAAATGCCAAGGGGGGTGAATACTTTTGCAAGGTAACGTGTCTGTTCTGCTAGTCTGTATTAGCTATCTTCTCAAACCAGACTTGTCTTGGCTTCTACTGTCTTGTTTACAGGACTCTGCTCCTGAAGATCTGCCCAGTGACCTACTCGCCCCTGATTCCTTCCTTTGATTCTTTGACTGTTGACTAATTAACAACTTAATCTTAGTTTCTGAAGTATAGCAATATCTTACTCTCTGACCTACTTGCTTCTTACCTATCTTCTCTGTAAATGAAAGTGTGCTTAAACCTCCATAAATCACATACAACAAATATTAAATAATTTTGCTAGATTTTTATTATTAAAACTTCAAAAGTTTCAAAGCACCTTATAAACCGCTAACATTTTCAGACTTCCTTATCTGAATTCCCACAAATAATCTCTAATCACTTCATGTAAACCAATCTGCCAAAATAAAAAAAACTCTTCAAAGACAAATACCTAAAAATGTATTATGTTTGATTACAAGAGATAATGTCTCTTTAAATATCTTATACTGTAGGTTTTACAATATACAGTTTTTTGCTTTTCATCTTAATATTTAAATACATCAGCTACTTTTTACGTTATTATTAATATGATTTGAAAAAAATAAAAAATATAGCTGGCACAAAAATATTAATATTTTCTCTATTTAGTTTTCAGTCATATATAGTCGTGATATTATTTTTCAGTCATATCCCATCTTTTAGCAGATGCATCTTTATGTGGTTTTGTGAGCAGATCATGAGATCAGTTTGGGAATTTGAGGTTGTAGTTATATCTGTATTTAGAATGACATTTGTCTTATCCAGTGTTGCTGACAGCTCCCCTGGCTGAACATGTTTTTTATAACCAAACCGCAGAACAGAAGGAACGTGTTACCTACTGTAAGAAAACTTATTAGACAGGAGAACAGATATGGGGGACAGTGTACTAAACTGACACAGGGCCATGATAAGGTATTAAATGCTTTTTTTTTTTTTTGCAATGTACAACTTTGTGCCTGTGTACATTTCTTTTGTGCTTTTCTGTCTCCAGAGTGCATGAATATCACTGAAACAATATTGACTGAATTTTTTTTCTGCTAATATGTTTTGCTCGTTTAACAGTTCCTACTTTAAAGGGCCACTGTAGGCCATTTAATATGCTCTTTTAAAGAACTGAACATCCAAATATGCTAGTTTTTAGAATGTAAAAAAATAATGCTTCTAACTTTTTTCAATGTAATTATGCTGCTGTTGTGACTATTGTTTGGTTTTTGCTGATCAGTTTCTTGGTGTGGCAGAAGGCTTTAAATTAATAGAAAGGTTAAATGAATTGGACTTTGACAACTAAAACTACCAATACTTTCAGTTTATTGGATTAATGGAAAGCTTATTACTTTGCAAGGACACAGACATGGGGACTTATTTAATTTTCAAAATTGCTATTTACTTGAACCCGCAATGCAGCCCAAAAATGTTAAGGATATTCAATTGGCTACATTTAGGTACTCGCATTCCAGTTGCAAGTTACAGGCTCAAAAGTACTGGGGTTGTCAAAAACGTAACTCTGTCCTATCTCCTTTGTTGTTTTTTCAAGTTACCAGTGCTAAAGACGCAAGATCGATATTTAATTGCAGAAATTTCAACAAGCCCACAATTGCCTTCAAACTCGTAAATGGCAAATGTATCAAAAAATGATATGAGTACTAGATAGGACTCGCAAGTGGGTTAAACACCTGTTTGTATAACTGCGGCAGCAAATAAACACACACTACTGTACTTTAAAATACTGGGAAAGCAATGAAAGGCACAACAGTCTCAAGCTCGCAAACCTGCAATCAAAAATAATTATTTGTAACTTTTATTTCCATGTTATATCAATCCCGGAAATCAAAGGGTTAATACAATATCAAAGGGTAATACATATCAGGCCACCCACATGGACTTAAACAGACCCTTTGATGTATTTCAAGATTTCTTGAGTGCAATTTGATTGGCAAACATTACTTATTTATGTGTTTTAATGCTTAGTCTATAATTGCAGGTTAATTGTAACCTCCATGTTTTACTGACATCATGATGACTGCCTCATTTACTATTGGCTCTGTCTAAAAAGTAACTTACAGGCTTAATTATTGCCAGATCACATGATCATGCCCCCTGAAATGCTACTTACAAGCTAATGTTTGGGTGTTCAGACTTTGAGCCTGTAATTATGGGTTAGAGACAATTGAATACACCTAAATGTTTAGAAAAAATGTAACCTGAAGCCAAAATGCTGGGTTACACTTAATTACGGGCTTGCAATTGAATGAGGCCCATAGTAAGCTCAAAAGAAAAAATGGGATCATGCAGTCAAAAATAAGTGTATATATAAGTTATGGAAAAATAAATTGACAACAGTGTTCCTTTAATTAGATCTTATCAGTGAAAATTGTTGTGAGCTCCTAGATATTCATTTCAAGAGTTAGCAAATTGCATGCATTCTTACAAAAATGTCAAGAATTAAAAAAGATAACATGCTTTTACGATTGTTGAACATTAAATGACCACTGTATGAAAGGTTGTTTTTTAAAGGCAGATTGCCCTGTAGGCAGCATGCCAGTTAACTTGAATTGAGCATATTTAAAATAATAATAATAATAATAAACTCACTTGATTTTTAAAATGTTTTATTCTTATCCCTGTGAATCATTTTGCAGCTCTGATCAAGTAGTGCATTTCTTCTTTGCTTTGATGTCAATCTAGTAGGAATCTATGTACATTATGTGGACTTGTGTGTGTTTTGTGGACAGAGCTGCTCCTGAGCTCACTCTCATAGCCTGGAGGAACAGTATGGACTAACACACCGCAAATGAGCAATGTAGTGCTTGATCAGAGCTGCAAATGGAGTCACATGAAATAAAAATACAACTTTTTAAAGCAATTCTGTTAAATTTGTATTTTGTTGCATACTGTCTGTATGGGCAGTATCCCTTTAAAATAAAAAAAAACTTTCATACAGCTGTCTTTTAAATAAAGTCTTGCTGCTTATTTTACAGTGTTGGCTTCCATTGAGTTGTAGCATTGCTTACCACAACTAAAGAGTAAGCTGCTGAGAGGTAGCTATAGGGTTGCCGTTGCTCTAAACTCTCAGGGCCTCATTCTATCATCGGCCGTCTTACGGCCCCGTGTAGAGCTACCTTTAACTTGCAATTCAAATGGACGGCGCCGCAAGGATATCCCCCTTACGGCCGGCCGCATATCAGGCAACTGACCGCAAGGTCTGAAAACTTTAAATGCAAATATAAATTCAAGATGGCACTGTAAAGCTCTGTAAATGATAGGCATCATAATGGGGGACATGAGGATTAATAACAACACCCTCTCAAGCTTGCACATCGCCCAAATCCGATATTTCATTAACGGTTTATTTTCCGTCCCGCAGCCTGGGCGGGTCTGAGGTGCTCCAAGCCCTCGGGACTTTGTCCACGGATATTTGACATTAAATAAAAATTATTTTCAGATTTGAGTGTAGGGGAATGTTGTGCTATGAATGCTAACAGCTCCAATCACTTTATCGTCTCCTCAGAGTGCAGGATGGCTTTATTATGGCTTTATTATGTGCCTAATTGTGTGCTTGCAGGACCTTTTTGGTGCAAGTAAGCTGCGGCTCGGTTTTAGCCTTGCCGAGAGGGTTCCCGGAGCAATAGAATAGCAACCAGGGCTTTCTTGCCGCCGGAACTCTTGCGGCCGTTTAAGATCAAAGGCTTTCCTGCTGCGCGTACAGCCGCAAGGGATAACAAGGCGCCGGCCGCAAGCCTGCCGGAGCCCCCGGCCGGAAGGGAATAGAATAGCCGAATAGCTTGCGGCCGGTCCTTGCGGCCCCGCATCTCCTACGGCCGTTAATAGAATGAGGCCCTCAGAGTTTAGATACATACCATACCAGTAAAGTTTTATTGTGGCTAATCTGATCTAATAGTGTACCTTTGCTCCAAATTCTTTAAAATTAAAGAATACTACATTTCCCTCATTGCATTGTGTGTATTGTTGTTTGCCAAAATTGCCAGCTAAAAACACCTATAAAGTGTAAAAACAGTAACATAATTTTGAAACCACTTCAGACACGCAAAGGGCTAAAGATAACACACATTCTATTAAAACAGGAGAAGACCTTTAACAGATTCAATCACAGTTAAGATCTAGTTACATGTGAAGCTAATATACATGTATAAAACATTATAACATTTTTAACCTTAATATTAATAAAGAAGTATTGGTTCAGTGCAAGATACACTAGTATGTAGGATTATTATGTTAGATTATGAATGCATCTCATAGGGGAGAATCAGTAGTGTATGAAAATAATGTTTGCATGAAAAAATACCAAAATAACATTAATAAACTTGCCATATAGTTTGCAAATGTATTCAATTTTTTGGGACTTCATTTTGAGAAGATATGCCCCTTCAAAACCTTAGGTAAATTAGCATAAAATTCAAAATTCTTTTAGGCCAATCGCAGGCAGCTATACAATGTTTCAAGTCTGGGAAGTCAGTTCTGCAGCAAAGCATCATGGCATGTGTAGTCTCCAGCACAGGACGGAGGAGCTCAGTCAGTGCTATGTGGATTTCTGCATTGTGCTGCTGTTGGCTTGAAGCTTAATATAGGGTTAAAAAGGTACTTGAACGCAGTGTTTCTAATGGTTAATATGAAGTGCCTATGTAAGCAGCTTTGGAGCTGTGGAAATCATTTTTTTTAAATAAAATAAATGTATATGTGTAAAGAATGAATCGTTATAATGTGTGTCTCTGATATACGCAGTATATGCTAGATTAGAAAAATGTTAAAATAGTTAAACTTAGATACCCTTTAAATGGCAGTTCAAAGTTTTTAGAAGGTAAAAAAAATAATACAGCCTCAAATAGAGGCTATACTGCTGAGGAATATGCCATTTTTGATTCTGCTGATTTACTTAGTAAAGTAGGGTGGGACAAAAAGCTGGTTAGTCCACAAGGACATTACCTCTTGAGAAAATAGTCCAAAAACAATGGAACCCCACAGCAAAGAATAATTGCATTGACCTCTGCATGTGTGACTTGATCCGCCTAAACTAAATACCCCCCGAAACCAATAAACACACAACACCAGATGTATGGGTAAAATACAGGCCACAGCTTTTATTAAACATAACATTGCAGGTACCATAACCTGCCCAAACCTGGGGCTGCATACCTTCCCCAGGACAGAGCTCATACCCAGCCAGAGGCTCTATGGAACCCCGTGCCCAAGAGACCTCTGGCATTGGCCCAGACCGGATACATTCCCAGCTAATGAGCTCCGCCCTAAGGTGACGCAGCACCCCCGCCTTAAGCTGTGACAATATAACATATTACACATATATAAACATATACATAAACCTTCATAAATTAAGGGAGGGAGGGAGGGAAGCTCTGCTCTGATTAACTGTTAAGTGCTCCCTGGCGGGAAATTACCCCCCTATATAACCTGCCAAAACCCCACCCCCAAATTTAACCTAACCAATGGCTACCCAGCACCCAGCTCGGTCAAAATGCTCCTGTAACTAGGCAGTTACAGGGTGCTGACTTGACCTCTGCATGTGTGACTTGATCCGCCTAAACTAAATACCCCCCGAAACCAATAAACACACAACACCAGATGTATGGGTAAAATACAGGCCACAGCTTTTATTAAACATAACATTGCAGGTACCATAACCTGCCCAAACCTGGGGCTGCATACCTTCCCCAGGACAGAGCTCATACCCAGCCAGAGGCTCTATGGAACCCCGTGCCCAAGAGACCTCTGGCATTGGCCCAGACCGGATACCTTCCCAGCTAATGAGCTCCGCCCTAAGGTGACGCAGCACCCTCGCCACCCGCAAGCCCTACGGGCTCAGCACCGCCAAACGAAACCATGGCCTGTATGATACCCTCCTTCAAAGTGAAATTAAATAACTGAAGGCCAATTTCATTTAGGTGAACCCCGTCTTCCCCAAAAAACACGTGAGCCTCCAGGGTCTCTAGGTCCCTGTGCCTAATGGAAAACCCCCCTAAACGCCTAACAAAAGATGCCATGATCTTATTTATTCTTTTCCTGGCCTTGTCCAACCTGGCATGATCAAATGCCCCCCGCCAGCGTAACCTTGGAGTTATGTGGGACCAAATTACCAATAAGTCTGGGAACAAGACCCGCAGCCTGAGCACATCCCTCTTCATTATCCGAATAAGCTCCCGCATGGACATGGAACCTAAATCATTACCCCCTGCATGGATCAAAAGAATCTCCAGCGGAGGAGATGACCTAGCTAGACTAGATACCGTTAATACAACCTGCTCCCATCTCAAACCCCCTAACCCCAAACCACTTAATTACTACTGCTTCCTCTGGGAAACCCAGCTGACGGCCCCGATCAGTTATTCCTGCTGCCCTTCTGGCCCAATAAATGAATGAATGGCCTACGATCCATAACTGTATGGGGTTTCCTGCAATAAAATACATAATATACATATCACAAACTTTTATTTCCACAATAACCAACATGTTAGGGACACTGAAGCAGTTCCTACTCCGTGTCCCATACTTTAAACTATAATTTTTAACTTTTGTTTGCCAGCAGATCTCTTCAACTCGTCCACCATACTCCACTGCCATACGGGCAGTCCTCTATACCCAATACAGCCTTTAATTCTTTATTTTTTTATTTTTATTTTATTTTTGACATCTGGGCAGTCCTGTTACCCAGTGCCCCAGCACCCTAAACTTCTTCTGTTCGTGCAGCTGTCCCTTACCCCCTTTCTGCCAGGTCCTGCTCATAAGATCAACTTCCACCACTCTATTTGAAATGGTGTTTGCTCCACCTGAGCTAACGGTGCTTCTTTCCTAAACCGTTGCCATTCAAACCTTGATAAGGAATCTGCAATCACGTTCTTAACCCCTGGAATGTGCGATGCTCTAACTAATATATTTAACTGAAGGCACTTCAATACCAATTGCCTCAGTAGCCTGACTACTGGAGGCGAAGAGGCAGTAATAGAATTAATTGCCTGTACTACGCTCATGTTATCGCAATTAAAGATAACATGATGATCTTTTAACTCCTCACCCCACAACAATATTGATACCAGAATAGGAAACAACTCTAGCAATGTCAAATTCCTTGTCAAACCGTTTTCCCTCCAGCTAATGGGCCACGCCTGCGCACACCAACAACCCTTAAAGTAAGCCCCAAAACCCAGAGATCCTGACGCATCGGTAAACAACTCCAACACCTCATTGGCAACTGGTTCTTTCATAATCATGTTACGCCCATTAAAATGTTCCAAAAACTCAAGCCAAATGCGTAAATCTGCTTTATGGTCCGCTGAAATTCTAATGTGATGATGTGACTGATTTACTCCCGCCGTTGCCAGTGATAATCTCCTTGAAAATATCCTACCTATTGGGATAATCCTACATGCAAAATTAAGTTTTCCGAGCAGCGACTGCAGAGACTTCAACGTAACTTTCTTAGCTCCTAATACCCTTGAAACACTTAACTTTAAATCTGTTATTTTTTCCCTCGGGAGACTACACTCGAGTTTGACAGTATCCAGCTGGATCCCCAGGAAGCACAAAATGTGAGACGGACCTTCAGACTTATCCTCCGCCAACGGAATGCCAAATTCCCCTGCCAACTCTTTAAAGCCTTGCATTAAACGGATGTAATCCCGAGAATCAGCAGAACCGATAAATAGAAAATCATCTAAATAATGCACGACCGAGGATAAACCCGTCTTAACGCAGATGACCCAGTGTAAGAAAGAACTAAATTTCTCAAAATAGGAACAGGATAAACGACAGCCCATCGGTAGGCACTGGTCCACAAAAATCTTACCCCAAATCTGGCAACCCAACAAATGAAAGGAATCCGGATTAACCGGAAGCAACCGAAAAGCTGACTTTATGTCTACCTTGGCTAACCAAGCCCCTCTACCAGCCCTCCTAACTAGCTGAACCGCATGCTTAACTGATGCGTACGAAACCGAGGATAACTCCTTGTCAATCCCATCGTTAACTGATAGGCCCTTGGGATATGATAAATGATGAATAAGCCGGAAAGAACCCGGCTCCTTTTTGGGTACCAAGCCCAACGGTGATATTCTCAGGTCTTTTATCGGAACCTCATCAAAAGGACCTGCCATTCTACCTTTTTCCACTTCACTGATTAACTTGTTCCATACCAACGAAGGATTTTCCCTAGCAGATCTTAAATTCCTAGGCCACCCCAGCGAGGCCGAAAACAAGGATGGAATAGAGAAACCTAACGAAAAACCTCTGAGCAACAACATAGCGTCTTCGGATGAAGTAGCCCTACTGGCGTATCGCCTTAACCACCACTCCATCCTTTCTAATCGGACCGGGCTCTCCCCCTCCAAACTCGCCCGCCCTTTGAGCTTTTGATCTTTTAAAGCAACGAAAAAGAGGATGACCAGTACCGCACTCAGAACACTCATGCCTAAACTTACAAGAACCTCCCCAACTGCAAGATCCTTCATTAAAAGCGAAACAATACCCTTTCTTACCACTAGTGGATACCGCTGGTTTTGGGGCAGCCCCAACCGCCGGACGCAATGGTGTTACTATTTTTAACCAACTACCCATATCCCTATCATCCCACTGCATGGATGGCCTAACTGCTAACTTCTGACGGAATTTTTCATCATACGCCCACCAAGCTAAGCCTTCGTAAGTCCTATGAATTCCTTCAATCTCGTCCAGATAACAAAACAGTGCTGAACAAAATTCCGGATTACGCTCCCCAACTATACTGGCAAATATAACATAGGCCTGTAACCAATTACTAAAAGTCTTGGGAATCTTCCTGTATCTGCGCTTACGCTCGTCTTCCTCTTTTTTTCCCTCATCCTTTTTTTCATCAGCCTTTACTTCTATGAAATTATCCAGCGGTAGAAGCGAGAATATCTCTATAAACTCCCGCTTCCAAATCCTTTCCTTCAACTCTTTAGCTACGTGTTCTCCGATAGGACCAATTGAACACAGTGCTGATTTGTTCATGACTGTGTCGGCTACCCTAATGGCTGCTGGAGAAACCCCTTTTTCTTGCACTCCCTCACCTCCAGTAACCTCTGCCTCCATACCTGTACCCCTTTCAGTAATATCTATTAATGGAACCGCCCCTATCCCTGGATTGATAGCCATCTCATGCCCCACCCATGCACTAACCAATGGCTACCCAGCACCCAGCTCGGTCAAAATGCTCCTGTAACTAGGCAGTTACAGGGTGCTGACTATACAAGAAAAAACTAATTTATTCCTGTATTTTTTTTACCTTATTTTTTCCTATTCTGCAGGTAGTGGATCACAAATAAGATTGGAGCAGTATAAGCCTGTAAATGGAAGGAAAGAAGCACTAAGCTCTAAGTAGTATCATTGTAATGTTTGATGCTTAGAAAAGGATATTTAAGCTTCACTACTTGGTTCAGAGCCCTCAGTTAATTTTAGCTATGGACGGAGAAGGTTTTAGTGTAAGCAGCATGAAATATGTACAGAGCATGAGCATATTAATGGAAATATCATTTGAATTTATTTCACCTGAGTTGACGTAATTATCACTAGACGGCACATATGCACATTTGTAGATAGATGGAAATTGTGATATTCTAGATTGTTGTACTTGTACAGACAAAAAGGTTTTTCAAGGATGAAAGTATAGAGCATATGAAACTTAAATGTTCTGCAATTGTTTTTTAACAAAAAAAAAAAAGTATCTTTTAATTGTATAATAGATTTTTGGGACTACAGTTACCCTTTAAGAGACACCGTAATTAAGGATAACTTTTAACTTTAAGAATAAGTTATTTTTCATAGTAAACTTACATCATGTTTATGTAAAACTTTTATAGGAAAAGTGATATGCACCACCTCAGGTGTATGTGCAAAAAATCGTAGCACTGGCATGTAACACAACATCAAATATCAATAGTAAACGTAGAATAGAGCAGTTCCTGTATATAATTCTTAGATAGGGAAGGATTCACAGATCCTTTACCACCTCTGAAGTGTGTTCCGATAGAGCGAAGTCTAAAGTTAGTTGCACAAGTCGCCTCCTCGTAGGGAGAAGGAGGGGTCAATGGTCGATCTAAAGTCTTATGCACGTGTGTACAGCCCAACACAGTTCTGGCTCAAAAGTAATGGAGGGTGGCAGCTTTTCAGCAGTATACTGTCCACGTAGTATTCCTCAATATAATAGAAAAAAAACAAAGAAGGGAAGGGGGAGACAAGTCCGACACCTTCTAGTGCAAAGTAAATGATATCACCATTGGATAGAATGATATAAAGAAAACCAAAAAACTCACATTTATCAACCTCACAAACCTATCCTGAGTTTGATAAATGTGAATTTTTTGATTTTTAATGGTTTAATAATGCTACCTTCTGATCTGGTATTGTATCAGAGTGGTAGCTATCTTGAACAGATAGCAACACATATTTCTTAAGCATTAATAGTTCCTCACTCCTAAAGTTTATGTATCAAATGGAGCGGCATGCTGTAATTGGTATAATAGAACATAGAGGGTCCCCAAGTTCAATATCAATCAAAAGTTATAATTTAATTTATCTCCTAACTCATAATACTCGTTTTCCTTTGTACTTTATAATATGACCAGTATGCTGTTGTCATAGTATTACAATTTACTACTTTGAAGAAGTACACTTTAAATATGAAACATATTTTTAGAATATAAATAAAAAATAACTGAGCGTATACTTTTTTTGGGGGTTTTTAGACCATGGTTAGTTATTTAAAAGTCAATAGTTAAAAATAAAATGGCCATAGGGTTGCTTTAAGTATTTTAAACTCAATAACTTATTTTTTTAATATTTTGGGTAATCGGTTTTCAGAGAAGAATGAAAGTTTGTGAATCACTGATGCCTGTTACATGACTAATACCTCTAATGGAACAGTTAACATTTCTTGTCATTCCATTATTAAATTGTGGAAACTGTGTCTGTTCAATTAATTGATATTTTAATTTAATTTGGGAGCGCTGCTTCCTTTATCTTTTCCTTTATCTTCGTGACATTTTGCTGCACTCCTTCAAGCTCTAGTACAGTGATTCTGAACCATTGTACTCAAAGTTAGAATTCAAATAGCCTTGTATGAATCATTTGAAAACTCATATTAGGGGTTATGATATTAGACACAGGGTTTCCCAAAATGTTTTCCATGGGACCCTGGGTTCCATTATGTGATACCAGGTACCCCATAAAACTAATATTCCAAAAGATTACATTTTGTGGAAATCTTTCTAAGAATCTTGAAATAATAAAGTAGATAGGTCACAAGGTTTTTAATAGAGATCTTGAGGTTTGGAGTCCTGTGCAAAGTTTTTATGCCTCAGAGCACAACGTTGGGGTACGTGGGAATAACTGTTGGGTTCCACGGAAGCCATTTTGGAATGTTGTGGTTCCTTCAAAATCCACTTGATCCTGCTGTGCAGAACACATATGTAGATAAGGCTATAATTATACTGTAAATATAAATATACTGTATTATATTGTGATACAAGTGTTCGTTATTTGTTTTTATAGGTGACCAGAGATTGACTAACAGGGCAACTTTATGGTATGTGCCTCTGTCGTTAACAAATGTGGACAAGGTTATTGAAGTTCCTCCAATTGAGGTAAGAATCTAATTCATCATTATTGTGTAATACATTATTGTTCCCTGTCTGAAATGCAATTGGACATTATGGTTAAAAAAAATAAAAAATTATATATACAGTGGATATAAAAAGTCTAAACACCCCTGTTAAAATGTCAGGTTTCTGTGCTGTAAAAAAATTAGACAAAGATAAATCATTTCAGAACTTTTTCCACCTTTAATGTGACGTATAAACTGTACAACATATAAAAATAAAATAATATGGTTGCATAAGTATGCACACCCTTAAACTAATACTTTGTTGAAGCACCTTTTGATTTTATTACAGCACTCAGTCTTTTTGGGTATGAGTCTATCAACATGGCACATTTTGACTTGGCAAGATTTGCCCACTCTTCTTTGCAAAAACACTCCAAATCTGTCAGATTGCGAGGGCATCTCCTGTGCACAGCCCTCTTCACATCACCCCACAGATTTTCAATCGGATTCAGGTCTGGGCTCTGGCTGGGCCATTCCAAAACTTTAATCTTCTTCTGGTGAAGCCATTCCTTTGTTGATTTGGATGTATGCTTTGGGTCGTTGTCATGCTGAAAGATGAAGTTCCTCTTCATGTTCAGCTTTCTAGCAGAAGTCTGAAGGTTTTGTGCCAATATTGACTGGTATTTGGAATTCCCTCTATCTTAACTAAGGCCCAAGTTCCAGCGGAAGAGAAACAGCCCAAAAGCATGATGCTGCCACCACCATGCTTCACTGTGGGTATGGTGTTCTTTGGTGATGTGCAGTGTTGTTTTTGCGCCAAACATATCTTTTGGAATGCCAAAAAGTTCAACCTTGGTTTCATCAGACCATAACACCTTTTCCCACATGCTTTTGGGAGACTTCAGATGTGTTTTTGCAAAATGTAGCCTGGCTTGGATGTTTTTCTTTTTGTAAGAAAAGGCTTTCGTCTTGCCACTCTACCCCATAGCCCAGACATATGAAGAATATGGGAGATTGTTGTCACATGTACCACACAGCCAGTACTTGCCAGATATTCCTGCAGCTTCTTTAATGTTGCTGTAGGCCTCTTGGTAGCCTCCCAGACCAGTTTTCTTCTCGTCTTTTCATCAATTTTGGAGGTAGCTCCAGTTCTTGGTAATGTCACTGTTGTGCCATATTTTCTCCACTTGATGATGACTGTCTTCACTGTGTTCCATGGTATATCTAATGCCTTGGAAATTATTTTGTATCCTTCTCCTGACTGATACCTTTTAACAATGAGATCCCTCTGATGCTTTGGAAGCTCTCTGTGGACCATGGCTTTTGCTGTGAGATGCGACTAAGAAAATTTGAGGAAAGACAGACTAGAGCAGCTGAACTTTATTTGGGGTTAATCAGAGGCACTTTAAATGATGGCAGGTGTATGCTGACTCCTATTTAACACGATTTGGAATGTGATTGCTTAATTCTGAACACAGCTACATCCCCAGTTATAAGAGGATGTGCAGACTTATGCAACCACATTATTTCTCTTTTTTTTTTCTTCCCTCCACCTAAAATATTTCAGTTTGTTTTTCAATTGAGTTGTACAGTTTATAGGTCACATTAAAGGTGGAAAAAGTTCTGAAATGATTTATCTTTGTCTCATTTTTTTTACAGCACAGAAACCTGACATTTTAACAGGGGTGTGTAGACTTGTTATATCCACTGTGTATATATATATATATATATATATATATATATATATATTAATATATTGCACTCTGAGGTCTATAGTAGTTCTTCTTCTGAGCACCCTGTCCTGTAGCAACCATGCATACACTGGAATAGATTACACCTAATATTATTTACCGGCCTTTGAACAGTATTTATTTATTTATTTTTATTATTTATTTGCTCTAGAAAATAATATTGACTTTGCAAAGAAAAATGCGTGAAAGATAACACATCATCTTCCTCCTCATTTCAGTCTCATCTACTCTAAATTGAATTCATACATTTAATTACCGAGCTGCAGTGGGATCTAGGTAACACAATCCCTTGCTTGAACTACTAAACTAGTGAAGGTAGCAGAGGGATGAAGTCTGATCTCATTGATGACATTATGTAAAATAATCTATCATCCTCTTAATTAAATGTAGTTAATGTTATACTGGGATATTTTGGTGGTGCAGCAGAATCTGTATCATACAAACTAATACCAGTAAACTTCAGTAATATTCTTGCACACATTGTCCATAAAAATATGGCATATCTATAACTTTGCTCTGAGTGACATGAACATGTCCGAATTGTGCTTATCACCATGATGTCATATCTCTGTGCATGGCTACCGATAGACACCAAACAGCAAAGGCTTGAATTATGAGTTTTTACTGATGTAAAGCTACACATTGGAGGGCGGAAAATATATTCATGTAGAGTGAGGAATGGAGACTATATATGTATGTTTACTATATGCAGTATCTAAGACCTTGGCATGGCTTCAATTCTGCTTGAGCCTGTCCCTATATATAGACTGTCTTTTGTATAGCATGCAGACTGAGGCCAAAGAATCACCTCAAGATTACAGGTGAATAGTTGGGTGGTGACAAATATGGCGGCTACTGGCATATTGAATCTCTTAAAGGTTTCCAATCTCTTTAATATATGGAACTAGCGACTTGCCCGTCAAAAAATTACGGCAATAAGATAGTAAGGCAGGCAATGTTGTTTGCGTGCGAAAATAAATTTGTGTTTTAAGATCCTTCGGCGCTCATTGCGAGCCTCGCGCTGAGCGCCTTCGGCGCTCATTGCGAGGCTATTGGTTGTTTGTGTGCTATGAGCAGCGTTGGTGTTTTTTTTTGGTATGGCAATGAATAATTAATAAAATAAGAAAATAATATACTTTACCTATTGTGAAGTAATAAAATGCAGGAAGCATTGTGTTGAAGAGCTGGAAATCTGTTTTCATGTTGCTGCAGCATCAGTGCTGTGGAGCTGCTGTGTAAGTGTCATGAATGTGCGCCGTGTGTAGTGTAATAGTGTTTGTGCGCGAGGCAAATCCGTTAGGGTAGCTGTGTACTTATGGATTGTATAAGTTAGTGTTCTAAAATGGCGCCTAATGTGTGGTATGCAGCTGTGGCTGATTTTGCTTCCTTTCCTTTTCTGACTTTTTCGGTAAATCCGTAGTTTGGTGGTGTTTTGCGTCTTTAGGGTCCTTTAGCCTCGTTTTCGTTTTGTTCGGCGGCCATTTTTCTCTCGCTCGTGATTTTCGCGTGTCTAAACTCCGAAATTTGGGCTTAAACCAAGGTTTAACTTCACTTGCAGAGGTCCTGGGTGCCCCCCTTTGCTGTGTGTAAGCTTTTTATGTGTTTGTTGTGTGTATTTATTGTGTTTTTAATGTTTTTCGTCTTTTTTAGAAAATCCATAGGTGTTTGGTGGTGTTTTGCGTCTTTAGAGTGCTGTAGCCTCGTTTTTGTTTTTTTCGCTGCCATTTTTTCTCTCGCTTAGGGGATTTTTGGGTGTGTAAACTCTTTTATTTGGAGTTAAATTGAGGTGTAACTTCAGTTTTCGAGGTTCTGGGTACCCCCCTTGCTGTAGGTAAGCTTTTTATGTATTTCTTGTGTTTTTCATGTGTGCGGGTTTCGCACTGTTTTTGCGAGGTCGTAATGGGTCGTAATGCGTGTGGTATTTTTGTTTCGTAACTCCGGAAATTTTGCGAGGTCCGCAGTTGCTGGCAAGGAGCAACAGGCTGTATGCTCACAACTATATATGTGATTGATACTGGTGGTGCTTGATTGGTTAGTTGGTCATTTGGATATACTGCCTTATGACCAGGGCATATTCTATAGTGGCAGATTAATAAAGTTGTTGCTTTTTTAGGTTATCTATTGCATTTGATAACAGTGTGTGGCATTATTCTAGGAGAAATAATTCCATGGACAAACTCCTTTTAGTGTTGTTAGAGTAAGTTTTTGGGGTACCTTGTATTTCGCTATTCCGTTTGTATGTTTCATACAATAGTTTGCTAGTTTGTGGATTCTTGCTTCCTTTAATAATTTTATTTTTAGGGCTAATTAAATTATAATGGGCAACTAAGCAAATTATCTTTGAATTTTTAAAACTGATGCATGATTGTTTTGCATTTTTATATAACTTTGTTATTCTTCCTGCTGCCTCTTCTACTGCAAAGGTGTATTTTGTTTGTGCCTCCACCATGCAAATTGTAATGCACTGCAACAAGAAAAAAAATATCATCCTTTTCCTTTTGTTTCTCCAGACATACTAACCAAAATAAACATATAATTACAGTGAACATTGTATATTAACAGTTAGAGGGAGATTGTAATTTATGGTCCCTTCAATACCTGAGACCATTCCTGAGTTTCCATTCTGTCATGCCCAGGGTCTGACTGGACTGTTTTGGACCACGGCCTGGGCCTGAGCTGTCAATAAGTTACACTGTTTAATTGTTATAGTTATGTATTTTGTATTACTTTTGGTTAACATGACATAAATTGTATGTATTGAGATTATGTTACAGTATTGTTATCTGGTGATGACTCGCAGCCCCACCTAAATGAACAAACACAGGGGGTCTTGAGCAGATAAAAAGTCTGAGTGTTTATAAACACAGTGTAAATTTCATTCTGTGCATTAATCCTAATTCTAAGGGATTATATGGGGTCACTAATATTCTGGTCTGTGGAAGCAAGCTCCTGGGCGTGGTTCCTGTGTATGGTCCATCTTCTGCTATTAGAGGTGTACAAGGACCGCATGATTCTGCTGGATAGATTTGAACCAGGTTCTAACCAAGTCCAACTGAAGTAGCAGATCGTGACATTCTCCATAACTTAATATATCGGCCAGTGCAGCTAGACTAATATCTGTGTTTTTGTTTACTGCACCAAATTATCCACAATGTTCTGTATATATTGTTATAGTGTTAAAACAGTCATAGCATAGTGTCCCACTGCATAGTGGCAGAGCTAGTGAATGGGGCCCGGTGCAAAAAATACTTTTGAGCCCCTACATACTCAGTCCACCATCTACCCCTCCCCAGGAACAAGTCACAAAAGTCCCGGTCCTAAAACAGCTTCCTTCTCCCCAAGACCCCCTCCCCAGCCGCTGGCCCCTTTAATACCCACTCAGACCCCTCCTCAAACCAGTTTCTTTTCCCTCAAGACCCCCTCCAACAGCCACTGAAGCCTTGTAATACCCCTCCCCTTTGTGTCCTTGCTACTCTTGCCTGCATGATCAACAGCCCTATTAAATTCCTATTAAAACCCGTAGCCGGAACGAAGCCTGCTAGACTTACGGCTATTAAATTGGCCTTGTACAGCTACCCGCAAACGATCTGTGGGAAACATGTGGAAAAAACCATATGTGCTGTCGAAATCGTAACTCCGTTGCCGCAAAGCCTTTGATCTGTTAAGCCCGTAAATCGAACTGGCGTTCAAACTCGTAACCCACAAATGATGCCAAAAAGCCTACGGGTACTAGAGAAGACCCGCCAGGGGGTTAAAGTCCTCTCCGTAGCACTGTAAATGCAAATATACACACACTACTGTACTTAAAATTAAAGGGAAAGTGATATTAGGTATTAAATGCATAACATTCTCAAGCTCGTAAATCTGCAATATAAAATACATTTTTTAATGTTTAATTTCTGTGTTATATTGATCCCAGCAATCAATGTGTTAATACATATATAATATACATATATAATAGAACTGATTTATTAATATTGCATTATTTCTGGAATGCGGGTCCGAATGTAACTCATAATTCAAACCCGTAAGGGTTTGAAATCTAACCTCCATTTTTCAGTGACGTAATGATGACGGTCTCTTTTACCATTGGCTCCGTCTAAACCCGTAACTACGGGTTTGACTAATTGATCATGTTCACGGCCGCGCATGCAATGTGCGCAAGAATGGTTTACGGGTTTTGATGTTGACCACGTCTGTTGCCGGCTTGGCTAATTTAATAGCTCTGTAACTCCGCCGAATTTCAATCCTGGAGGCTGTGCGGATGTACCGGTGCCGCTACAGACTTGGAATTTAATATGGCCCCAGGTGTCTTTTCACGTTCACTACAAGATCTGGAGTGCAGATGCCTTTTCAGATGAGGGCCCCAGGGCGCTTCACCACCAGAGCTGGCGTTACCCTTGCCACAGCTTTTGCAGATATATGGGGTGCTAGAACAGGGCAAAACATACATAAATACATAAAAATTAGAAATTATAAAAAAAAAAGCATTACAGCAGGAAATGTTAACTTTAACAATTATTTATATTGGAAGTCAACTTTCCTTTAAATGCTGTATTTCAGATTGTTTTAGAGTTTTTAACAGCGGTGAGTAGCTCATTCCTACAGTTTGAATAGTCTACTTTCTTAAAAGTACACATTCACACATTAGGAATGGTGTAATTCATTCAGAACACACAATGATAAATACAATATATTCCTAACATAAAGTTACAGATCCATAAAATGCTGCAAAAATACATTGGGAGTACAAAATGAATTGTTTATGGTTAGTAGGAAAATTTGCATATTGGCAATCACTTCTGTTCCATATTTATAAGATGCATTTATTTTTCTTTTAATTCTTGGCTGTAAAGGGTTATAGTTACAGGAATTGAAGGTGAATAGAGAGTGTTATGTTTGCTCATGCACTTCTAAGTGTTTTGTGTTTATTAGCCAGAGCTAATGGTAGCAGTTAATGTGCCCTGTGGATTACTGACATTAAAATCTTTCAGATGACGATGAGAAGTCAATGTAATCTAAGGAAGGCAGTACACAAATTTAATTTTATATCTCATCTGGGAAGTCAACAAATTAATTGCATAATTGAACTGAGCTAGTTGAACAGGGTTGGATACACAGCAAAGGTAACATAAGAAACTCAAACTGGATTGTGAGAGTAATGGAATCAAATGGAAAATTAAGGTTATGTGAATGCATGATATAGTATTAAAACGATTAGTGCCCAGTGTTATATGCTTCATGAGAATGAGCATACAGATGTATTTAGGTGATTGTAACAGAATAAAGTGTGAACTGAACTTAAAAATAAGAAAATAATAAGAAAAAATAAAATGAGCATGTGCTAACAAAAAAAAAACTGACTCCCCAATTTCAACAAGTGGCTATTTTTTTCCTGAGACATGTAGTTATAGAGGTAATGTTTGAGGTATACAATAGGTAGGGTAACAATCCTATCTGTGATTGAAAGAGAGACAAGAACACTAAAAATTCCAGCACCTAGCCTTCTACTAATTAACTATTTTTATATTGAGGCTGATGTTATATACTTAATTTTTATTACATCCATCCTAATAAATCCTTTAATAAAAGCATGTAAGTATGTTGATTAGAAAATATAAAATAAAGCAATAAAGCCACAGGTCCTGCTAGTCTGAGTTAGAATTATGTATACTTCTGTCTTATCCTGTAGGGTTATATTTCCCTTCAATCACTATAATAGTTCTACGATTGTTGGTGACGTTTGCTGTTGCGGTAACGCTTTACGGCCTTCGCATAGCTTGTTGACGAGCACGACTGCGAGGCCCACGGGACTAAGGCTACAATAAGCGCCACAGTCACTCATCGCGAGCACCGTAGGATTTAGGCCCAAAGCACGCAAAACGGCAGAACCATGCAACTGGAAAGACCACCAAAAAAACACAGTTATGCCTCAAATTAACTTACACACTCACACACAGCACAGGGGGGGAGCCAGGGAGCCTGTGAGTGAGGTTGCAAGTTAATTTGAGGCATATTTGCGGTTTTTTCACAATCGAAAATTGCCTAAGCAAGAAAAAAAATGGTGGCCGAAAAAATGTAAAAGGATGAAAACGAGGCTAAAGGCAGTAAAAACCATCCCGAATGTAGTAACACTTAACGCAAGGCAGTAACACTTAACGCAAGGCAGTAACACTTAACGCAAGGCAGTAACACTTTACACTAATCGCAAGGCTCCTAAACTACGGGGGAGAGGCTCGCGATGAGCGCCGAAGGTGCTCCAGCGCGAGGACTATAAAGTACACAGGGGGAGAGGCTTGCAATGGGCGCTGAAGGTGCTCCATGCGAACCACGCGATGACCGCCGAGAGGCTCGCAATGAGCGCCAAAGGTGCTCAGAGTGGCAAATCCTCACAGTGTGTGGCAAACAGCATTGCCAGGTTTACAATTTTATTCCCGTAATTTTTTACGGGCAATTTCCTAGTAGTATAATATTACTAGCGACTTGCCCGTCAAAAAATGACGGCAATAAGATTGTAAGGCAGGTAATGGTGTTTGGTTGAGACATTAATTTTGTTGGTGTTCCGAGATACTTGGTGTTCCTAAAGTCCGCAGTTGCTGGCAAGGAGCGGCTTTGGCGCTCCTTGCCAGCAACTGCGGGCTTGCTACGCGAGCCTGCAGTGTTAGCAACAACCCGCATGCTCACAACTATATAAGTGCTGTGTATTTTTTGGGCATCATCAGTCATATTAAACCTTGTTAGATATTGCCCCTTTAAATTCCCTATGTAGAAATATGCACATATGTTGTGAGGCTGTGGTACTGTTAGCTCTTGTCTGAATTCTCAATTATATGGACGATGGTCGTCATTTCAGAAAATTAGTCCCTGTGTTACTTGTTTCCAATTCTATTATGTCAACAGCAAATAAATATGTTACCAGTTCCGATATTTCTTAGGTATTAAATTGCCCTTTCACTTTATTATGGTAATTCCTTTGCATCAATATTGTAATTAAATAAAAATACAAGATAATAGAGTGGTTGTTTCTATTCTTTCAATACTTCACTGGAAGTAACACTTGGCACTATTGCAGTCAGATCATTACTCAAAAACTGCAATCTTTTTATTGATACTTTAAATCTTACTACAATGTTTCTTTTCATTGAATTATAAACAGCCACTCTATAGGGGTTGTGATTCTATCCATGCCTATACAATGTAGTTGGATACGAAGATGCAACTATTGTAGCAATGAGTAGTCTGTTATTCTGTTAAATAACTGGCAGGATTGCCATTGTATAGTGTCTCCATTTACTCTTATGGATAATACGTGATCTCATTCCTGATTGCTGCTCCAGTAGGGAATGGTTGGAACTACCAACGGTTATTTATTTTTTTGCATCGTTCAGTCGTTTCCAACTCTCCGTGACCTCATGGATCGTAACACACCAGATCATCTTTGTGTCCATGGTCATGCTGATCCACTTAACATTCATGGCAGAGATACTAGAGTTGGTTGCCATTTCCTTCTCCAGTGGGCCACAGCATACAGCTCCTGGTACTCCTAGGTGGTCTCCTATCCCAATACTGACTAGGGATGGTGTGAGCTCCTGCTTCCCTGACTTGAAATTGAACCCAGGTCGACAGCGGTGGAAGAACTGAGTCCTAACCACTAGACCACCAAGAAAGCCTATGCCAAGATTCTCTAGTAACATAACACAATATAATAGGGGATAGTTGGTGAGGTTACCAACAGTTATATGGCCACTTGTGAGTACGCAATCAGCAGAGTATTTTAAATAATCACATATTATAATTGTCTTACTGCGAGTTGTCGTCACGCTTTGCGTCCCTCGCAAAGGAAGGGCCGCAACTGACCACAACTCGCAGTTTCCCCATGGCTCCCATCAGCCCTACTGCAGGCGTGCACGGGTAGCCGGCAAGCGTGCGCGCGCGCGCGCACACGCGAAGACGTAGCGTGCGCGGGTACCTGGGCAGACAAGCGCGCGCACGCACGCGAAGACGGCACACAAGCGCGCGCACACGCGAAGACGTCACACAAGCGCGCGCGCGCGCATCTACAGCAATGAGGTGAGGAAGAGAGACACGGGGAAGAGTGACAAGGAGGGGAGAAGCAGGGGAAGAGATACATGAGGGAGGGAGGGAGAGGAGGAGGGGAATAGAGACACGAGAGGAGGGGGGAAGAGAGACACAGGGGAAGTGAGATACAGGGGAGGGGAAGAGAGACACAGGGGGACAGGGGAAGAGAGACACAGGGGACAGGGGAAGTGAGATACAGGGAAGGGGGAAGAGAGGCACAGGGGAGCGAGAAGAGGAGGGGGAAGAGAAACACAGGGGAGGGAGAGGAGGGGGAAGAGAGACACAGGGGAGGGAGGGGAGGAAGAGAAACGGGAGGGAGAGGAGGGGAGGAATAGACATGGGGAGGAGACACAGCGGAGGGGGGAAAAGATGAGGGTCAGGGGGTGGAGAGACACAGGGGAGGGATGAGGGGGCAGAGACACAGGGGAGGGAGAGGGGGAAGGAGAAACAAGGAAGGGAGAGGGGGGAAAGAGACACAGGGGAGGGAGAGGGGGAAGGAGAAACAAGGAAGGGAGAGGGGGGAAAGACACAGGGGAGGGAGAGGGGGAAGGAGAAACAAGGAAGGGAGAGGGGAGAAAGACACAGGGGAGGGAGGAAAAGATGAGGGTCAGGGGGTGGAGAGACGCAGGGGAGGGAGAGGGGGAAGGAGAAACAAGGAAGGGAGAGGGGGGAAAGAGACACAGGGGAGGGAGAGGGGGAAAGGGAAACAAGGAAGGGAGAGGGGGAAAGAGACACAGGGGAGGGAGAGGGGGGAAAGAGACACAGGGGAGGGAGAGGGGGGAAAGAGACACAGGGGAGGGAGAGGGGGGAAAGAGACACAGGGGAGGGAGAGGGGAAAGAGACACAGGGGAGGGAGAGGAAGTAGAGGGCGGGAGAGGCTCACAATGAGTTCCAAAGCCACTCATTGCAAGGCCCGAGATGAGCGCTGAAGGAGCTTATCGCAAGGCCAGTAAAGTAGAGGAGGGAGAGGTTCGCAATGAGCCCCTCCCGTCAAGTAGAGGGGCTCGCAATGAGCGCCGAAGGCGCTCATTGCGAGGCCCGTGATTAGCGCCAAAGGCGCTCATCGCAAGGCCAATAAAGTAGAGGGGGGGGAGAGGCTCGCAGTGTGTGACAAACACCATTGCCAGGCTTCAATTTATTGCCGTCATTTTTGACGGGCAAGTCGCTAGTACATTATATAGTAACTGTAACCTCTGTATTTGTGCAGCGTGTCTAAACTCTGACTTGGAGGAACAGTTCGAGCTCTGATTGGCTTTGATTTCAACAAGTGGATTTTTTTAGTTCTAGAGGTAATGTTTCAGGTATACAACTGCTCTCTTTAAAAATAAATATAAAGAAACTATAGGTAGGGTAATAATCCTAATTAAAACCACGATAAGCAACATCAACCTAAGTGTAAAGGAATCCTACAAGGAAAATCTACCAGTATTATATAACCAGCTAAGCAATTGCAAACAATTATCAATAGTATTAGAACTTCCTGATTCTGAATTATGTCCGAAATTCTAACAGGAAATGGGAACATAATTTGTTAGTCGATTATGTTAAATTCTAAAGCGTAGGATTGTATTTTAAGCAAAAAGTCTTAGTTCCTTTAAGAAGATGAGGATGCTTTATATGAGCACAACATGTTAAATGGCCACTGAAGGCCCATTTTTACAATATGCTAGATTAAAGAACAAAGAAATTGGGACTAATAAAGACTAAATAAGTATAAAGTTTATTTGTACACAACAGCAGCGAATAAAACACCCGGGGGAAACCTTGAATTCCTCACTTTAAATTTTGTAGATTGAAGAACACAAGTTAAGGGGCTAATGTTTTAGAAAATAACATAATTACAGCCTTTAATTAATCAACTCTTATAGCATGCTGTAGTGGGGGCCCTTTCGGTAGGGAACCTCTGACATTGATACAATTCTTAATCATTTCTGCTGAAAGTACTATGGTTCTGATGGGTGAGCTTTCATAAAAAGCAATATAAAGCTTATCATCATCACACGTCCCCTATCCGTACCAAAGCAGCTCAAAATATGCATTAATAGACCATTAATGATGAAAAATATGATAGATGTTTTACTTTTATAATGGAGGAGAGAAAGAATGAAAAGGACAAATTAAGGCATTAAAATGACTGTTGATATCCTTTTTTTTTCTTCAGTATGTACACAAAGCACATGGTGGTGAGACTAAATATGCAGTATTAATCTTAATAGTCAGGTAATACTTTGGAGATTTAAACTTACTTTGGATATTTTCTGAGTAGGCACACACAGATATATAATGCTCAATAATTATGCAGTTTATAATATCCATAGTATTGGCATACATGCCTGGCGTTGTTCATGTGTGTGTGGTGTCGTGCGTTTTCCATGGTCTGCGCGCCTGGCATTGCAGTGCCTCGTTTTCATCCAGTTTCAGAATTTTGTGCATTTTTCATCTGCCATTTTTTTTCTTGCTGAGCTGATTTTCGAGTTCCGAAACACGGCAAATTCCGCTTAAATTCACTTGCAGCCTCACTCCCAGGTGTCCTGGCTCCCCCCCTCCCCTGTGCTGTGTGTGCTGAGTGTGGTTTAATATTTTTTTGTTGTTGTTGTTTTTTGTGTTTTTTGATTTCTGCGGTTTGGCCATTACATTCGTATTTTTCCGAGTTCTGCCCCCGAGATTCTGAGGTCAGATTTATTTTTCTAAGTTCCTTAACCGATTGCAGCCTAAGTCCTGCGTGTTTCCATGCCTCAACTTCTTGCCTCACTTTGCGAGACTCGCAGGAGCGTCTTCAGAGCTTATTTCTGCCTAAGTCCTGCGTGTTTCCATGCCTCAACTGCTCGCCTCACTTTGCGAGGCTCTCAGGGCAATGAGCTCCTACAGCGCTCATTGCCTAAATCCTCCGAGCTCGCAAGGCTTCTATGCCTCAACAGCTTGCAGCTCTTCACGATGCTAGCAAGCGTGACGACAAATCTATAATATATATATATATATATATATATATATATATATATATATATATATATATACACTTAGGTACATCAAATTTTATGTATGTGTGCATATGCTGGATGTACAATAATGTAAGAGTAGAATATACCAGATGTGACTGAGTTTTTGCCCCCTGTGTCTGGGAGTCCCTGGTGAAGTGGGAAAGTAGTAAAAGGTTTATCTTGGTCACTGGGACTTGGTATCAGTACTGGGGAAAGTACCCTTATCTGGAAGAAGTGGATAAATAAGCATTGCTTATAGAGGTGTGCAGGGGCCATAACCATCATAGATACACAGGACGTGTTAGTCTCTGGATGAAAAGTATCACCATAATGGCACATGGCACTAGAGGATACAAAAGTAAAAAATAACACTCCACAGACTACCGCTCAAATTAAACGCTCCATAACATAAAATAGGACATACATTTAAATCTCTTATGATATTTGCATATATCCATGAAAGCCTCATAGATGAATTCCACTTGCTGTGAGCATTGTCACATTATGTATGTGCCTTGGCTTTATGTAGTGGAACTGAAGCCCTCGGGGTTCCTATTAGGTCATTCACTAGAAAGCTTCCGACAAAATAACACTGTGTCCATGTTTACTGCATAGCGGTGTGGGGTGTTAAAGGAGATTACTCTGTCACATAAGCAAGTTTAATGGTTGTTAAGGTATTACTGTAAATGTAGGTTCATCGTTTGTCACAGTAATATGCCACTTGCTGTCTATAACTCCATATACATTTAACATATTCTCTCTGGCTCTCCGACTCTGATGCTTTGTTGTGTTGGTTTCATAGAGCGATGATGCAGTAAGAATAGGTTCGAGCTCCTCTCTGTCCCTTTACAGCAGGGATGTTTCATTATTGTGACCGTATGGTGATCGGTCACATCAGGGCTCTGAGCATCTGGCATCCACTAAGAAGCTCCCTGATGTGCAGGATATTTAATTGAACTGTTCTAATTAAAATCTGTGATCAAGTTGTGCCAAATAGCGTGAATATTTTTCCAGTGACAAAACAATTTTACTTTTCCAGTCTTTTTCACAGTGTGGGTTAAAATGTGTTTTATTCACTTCATAGAAACAGATGATTATTTTTATTAATAAAAATAATAATAACACTATATTAAGAAAACATAAATCTCAGTAAACAGAGTTAAGTTGTTTGTTGTTGATTTACACCAAAAAGCATGCATTTGAAAGACAAAATATTCCACTAAACTTGATCATAGTTCCTGTCTTATATTAATTATGCCTTTTTCTTTTTTTATTGCTCACTAAAATGAGAATATTCCGACTTGCAATGTAAACAGAAAAGGCATTTTGAAATTAAATTAGTCAGTATTGGTAATAACTTGGTGGGGTATTTATGGACAAAACATTCTATAACAGTGAAGGTATCATGCCATGCCAAAGGAAGCAAACTATGTTATCAGTACAATCAGCACCGTAAAATAGAATTCCCATCATTGCATTTCACATCACATATAATAGGTGTCAAACTCACGCTTGAGAGCCTCGCAAAGCGAGGCGAGTCGATGACACATAGAAGCCTTCCGAGCTCTGAGGACTTAGGCGATGAGCGCCGATGTCGCTTATTGCCTGCGAGACCCTCAAAAAAGCGAGGCGAGCAATTGAGGCATTGAAACACGCAGGACTTAGGCAGAAATGGCGCTCCTGTGAGTCTCGTGAAGTGAGGCGAGCAGTTGAGGCATTGAAGCACGTGGGACTTAGCCTCCAAGCAGTTAGAAAATGCGGCATTGCCTTAGGCTGCAAGCAGTTGAGGAACGCGGGACTTAGAAAAAAAATTTCGAGGTCGGAATCCCTTCACAAACAAAATCTGATCTCGGAAATATACGAAGTTAATGGCCGAACCGTGCAAATCGAAAAACACGATAAAAATACACAAAACAATACAAGTTCTTCCTTTGCAACGATCACCTTCGGCACTCATCGCAAAGTCAGATATATACGTACAGTGTGAAATATACAATTTTTTTAGTACAGTGAATGAATAAATGAATATGTATGAATATGTGTGAAATGATGTATAGGACGAATAAATTATATTCGTATATGTATGAATATGTATGAAATGATGTATAGGACGAATAAATTAATATACTTTACCTATCACATATATAGTTGTGAGCATGCAAGCTGTTGATAACGCTGCGGGCTCGAGGAGCAAAGGCGCTCCTTGCCAGCAACTGCGGACCTCGCAAAATTTACGGAGTTGCGAAAGCAAAATACGAGACACGTTATGACCCATTACGACCTCGCAAAAAATGTCCGAAACCCGCGCACGTGAAAACATGAAAAACACAATAAGTTACACCTCAATTTAACTCCAAATAAAAGAGTTTAGACACTCAAAAATCCCCTAAGCGAGAGAAAAAATGGCAGCCGGAAAAAATGAAAACGAGGCTACAGCACTCTAAAGACGCAAAACACCACCAAACACCTACGGATTTCCTGAAACAGATGTACAAGATCCGAAAACAAGGACGCAACCCGCGCAACCAGAAAAACATTACAAACACAATTAATACACACAACAAACACATAAAAAGCTTACCTACAGCAAGGGGGGGGCACCCAGGACCTCTGCAAGTGAAGTTACACCTCAATTTAACTCAAAATTTCAGAGTTTAGACACCCGAAAATCACCTAAGCAAGAGAAAAAATGGCCGCCGAACAAAACGAAAACGAGGCTAAAGGACCCTAAACACGCAAAACACAACCAAACACCTACGGATTTTTCCTAAAAAGTCGGACGACATCCGAAAACCAAGACGCAAAATCAGCCACAGCCGTATACCACACATTAGCCACCATTTTAGAACAATAACTTATTCAAACCAGAAGTACACAGCTACCCTAACAGATTTGCCTTGCGCACGCACACTATTACCCTGCACACATTCATCACGCTTACACAGCAGCTCCACAGCACTGATGATGCAGCAACATGAAAACAGATTGCCAGCTCAACACAATGCTTCCTGCATATATTACTTCACAATAGGTAAGTATATTAATTTCTTATTTTATTAATTATTCATTGCCATACCAAAAAAAAAACACCAACGCTGCTCATAGCACACAAACAACCAAGAGCCTCGCAATGAGCGCCGAAGGCACTCAGCGCGAGGCTCGCAACGAGCGCCGAAGGATTTTGAAACACCCAAAAAACTAATTTTGCACCAAAAAACTAATTTTGCACCAAAACAACATTACCTGCCTTACAATCTTATTGCCATAATTTTTTGACGGGCAAGTCGCTAGTTTATATATAATATGCAGCAATCAATATCCTGAAGAGCTAACAATCTCTTTGAATCTTCCTGCATCAGAAAACGTACAGTTGGACTGTTGATCACCTGAGGAAAAAGTATCGTCAATGTGCCAAGTGTGCAGTGTAAATAGGCTGCGTGCTCAAGGCCAAACCGTTTGTGTAGGCTGGTAAAGCGCCATTTTAAAATAGTAATGTTAATTTTTGCAAGTTAATGTTGTAAAATGACGGCTTTTTTCTATGTGTTACTTGGCTCGCAAGCATTTTCCGTCCGTTGTTATGGTATATTTTGTATCTCCTACGTTCCTGGCTAACTCGTATGTGCCTGGCGGTGACTTGCGCGCCTCGGTCTCCTTTAGCCTCGTTTGAATTTTTTGCTGCCGCCATTGTTTTCTCTCGCTTAGCCGGTTTTCGACTGCCGAAACTCAGCAAATTCGGCTTAAATTTGCGTGCAACCTCACTTCCAGGTGTCCTGGCGCCCTGTGCTGTTTTGTGAGTGTGTTTAATTTTTTTTTTTTTCCTGTTCTTTGATTTTGCTGTTCAGCCCTTAAATTAGTATTTTTGCATGGTCGTTTTTTTAGCCCCAGAGATTCCAAGGTCGTTCCTGGCTAACTCGTATGTGCCTGGCAGTGATTTGCGTGCTTTGGTCTCCTTTAGCCTTGTTTTGGGTTTTTTCGGCCGCCATTTTTTATCTCGCTTAGCCGATTCTTGATTCTCGGCAGATTCGGCTTAAATTTGCGTGCAAACTCACTCCCAGACGTCCTGGCTGTCCCCCCTTGCTGTGTGTGATTTTTTTTGTTTGTATTTTGTGTGTTTTTCGATGTGCGTGGTTCGGCCGTTAAGTTCGTATTTTTTGTGGCTCTTATTTCTTTTTTCCTAAGTGGCGGTTTCCTTTTGTAAATGTTGCGGGCCGTAATTTTTTTGAGGCGATTTTTTTCAAAGTGCTACGGGTCTCGCACTGTGAATTGTGAGTTTTCTGTTGATGTGTAGTTCCACGGGTTGTAGGTATGATGCGCAAGTCGTGCGGGGTCGTAGGGATGAGCGCGTAGGGACCAGCGCAGTGAGCACCTTCGGTGCTCCCTGCTTAAGTCGTACCGGGTCGTAGGGCTTTGCGAGCCCACAGTTTTAACGTTGTGTTACAAACGTTTTTTGGCAAGGCCGCGCTGCTGAGAACTATATATGTGATAAGGCAGATTAGGAGGACTCATGATATTTGGTGCTGGTGCATGCCATAACAGAAATGCAGTATACTGTCTGTTTGCCTGTATAGGCATTGTTTTTCTTTTTATAAATATTTTAACTAGGTTAATTAACTTTATCCTCGTTAATGTATTTATTATGTAAAATGAATACTCCACTTGCTTCTTAGAAGCCCTCAGAGTAACAGATTCTCATCTTCTGTAGCTCCGCTCTTCCTGTTCTCTGACATGAAAGGTGACATTGTGCAAAGCTGTGATGTAAGACTATACCCGCAGATGTGGGGCTTCACAATACAAGAGTATTGCTGTTAGCAAGCAGATGGAGACATGATGCGTTCCTTCTTGCTGCGGCATGACATTGGTAGTGATGTTGTGCTCTTCTGGGCGTGACCTTAGGTTACAGCTGTGTAAGATGTCACCTGTCATGAGAGTGAACAGGAGGAAAGGGGGCAGTAAAGAATTAGAGTGTGTTACTCTGGGGCCTTTTTAGAAGTAATTGAAATTAACATTTTATATCATAATTGCATCAAGGAGGATACAATTAATAAATCTAGTTAAAACATTTATATAAAACAAAATACTATTGCCTGAAGAGTCCCTCTACTGTTGAGTTAATGAAAGAAATATTCTCTCTCATCTGTGTAGCCCTCATTCTCTACCCCGTCCCAGATTACCCCATTAAAATCTCTCATTTTACCTCTAATGCTTCTTATATGTGCCTATATTAAACACATACATACACTCTACCACAGATTTTTTCAAGCTGCTTGAGAAACATAGAAATGTTGTAGCTTCGGATATATGGGAATTTGAAAAAAATCACATCAAGGGTGAGAAGGCTGCAGAATGTTTGAAGACTCTGCGTGATAAGAGGAACAACAGATCATCAATTCAGGTGTCAGACTTAAAGAGTTGTAAGAAGTAGAGAGAATTTAGAAGTACTTTGAAAATTCAATGAATTTGAATTATACAAATGTGTGAAGAATAAGAGTATATGCTTTGTGTGTTTGGGTCTTGGTCATTTCCTGGCCAGCAGATGGGACTTCCTTGGTACTTCTCTTTTCTTTTAGTAGTGGTTTAGTAGTGGTTAATTGACCACTACAGTTTTGCGAGTGGGTGGCCTGATATGTATTAACTCATTGATTCCCGAGATTGATATAACACCGAAATGACACACAAAAAATATATATTTGATTGCAGATTTGCGAGCTTGAGACTGTTGTGCGATTAATTCTAATGTCTGTTATCGATTTCATCCTTTTTTTTTTAAAGTGCAATATTGATTTTTTATTTGCATTTACGGTGCTACAATCAGGTGTTTAACCCCCTTGTGAGTCCTATCTGGTACCCGTAGGATTTTCTTCTACATTTGAAATTTACGGGTGTAAAAATATTTGCGGGCTTGAGGTATTGTAGCAATTGAATAGTGATTTGCGATTTGTGACTCTTCAGGCCTTGAAAGATAATAGGCTTCGATGGATTGCAAGCTACGGTTTTAACAACCACATGGATTTTCAACCTGTAACCCGTAGATCGTTTGCAGGTAGCAAACGCAAATTAGATTACGGGCTCCAGTAACTTACAATTGCTCAATTTAATAGGGGCCTAAATTTTTAGCCTCTTTACATACAGTTGTATAGTAACATTCTAATATTCACTTTGTTGTATTCTTAGAATAATGTATATTTTTCGTTTGCCATTTTCTTAATATTTTTGCTGGTTGAATTCCATTGCCCAAGAAAACATCCAGTTAGGTGGAAAATCAGATTAAAACTTTCCACTGCTGTAAACACTAGGGATTTATATTTAGCTGTGAAGCATATCAAGTTAGTGACAATTATCACCATGTTTGCATCCTGTGATGTATCTGCAGATCTAGGTCCCACTTTCCACCAAAGCTAAATTTAGTTTCAATTTCCTAGGAGCAGCGCAGTGTCAAAGTCTAATTAAAATGTGAACCTTTGCAAACCCAATGAGTTCTATTGTTGATGTTATGTTCAGTGGGAGCTCTTTCGGATCATGTATCCTGATATTTATTTTAAGCAATTTAACACAGCAACCATGGTTTCCTAGGAAGAGACAGACAATTGTGCTTTTCTTTGAAGTTCACAGCATTTTGTCTTTTAATTTGCTAAAGGATATCAAGACCTATAGAGTTTGCTGTGTCCTGTCTGTTTATTATATAGTACAATTAATTGCACACATACATACATACACACACACATATATATATATATATATATATATATATATATATATATATATATATATATATACACATATGTTCCAGCTTGTTTGGTTTCAGTAGTGGAGGGAGAATGAGAATAGCTGGATATTTTCGAATCTGACACCTATCCTTTCCCATGTACATGACCAGAAACTGACATTTTGCAACAAAAAAAAATGCAAACTTTGCTTCTGCAGAAATTTAAACTTCCATCTCACACACACAGTATTCATCAAATAGTCATGGATACCTATAGGAACCAGCAGAAGGATTGTTTTTTTTTTATTTATAAGCTAGCATAATATTTCCCTGTCTAATGAAGCTCTTAATCAGACTTTTTATATATTATATATTTTTTACATTGTGCTGTGGTTTTTTTAAATTACCCTTTAATTCATATTGTTGTTGTGTAAAACACTTTGTCGGTACAAAGGCATAAGTCCCAGCTTGCTTTGGTAGTGTACCTGGGAGCACCTTGGTAGGGAGTCAGAACGAGCTCCTCTATAAGCATATGCCTCTGGGTCAATAATACATGCTTAGTCAAAGTATGAAAATAAGAACAACTTCTTTATTTTTACACAAGTATTTAAACAACTCACAAAACCAGTACAGGGAGTGGCTACCCCCTTGTCCAACCCTCATCTTCCTCTTGGCCAATGGGGTAATCTCCAGATTGGAAACTTCCAGACCCCTCCCATGGGCCGCCTACTAGGTGTGGCTACCTAATTTACTTGGTCTCTGGTTCTCAAGGGAGAAACATCTATTTGCTCCTGTACTATGACCCTGATATTGGGCTGAAGACCCCATGGGGTTAAGGTGCCTCAATGTCTGTACAGACCCCTTTGTTCTGGCCTTGCTATCACTTCAAGTGTTTACTTTAGGTGATAGCTGGAAGGCAGATGGGTGATCTATTCTGGTTATCAGACCTAATATGGATGTCTGCACACAACATGGCTCCCACATTACAATACAATATATTTACAGATATTACCACTACAACATTTTATAACCCACAGCATCTCTCCCTTTCCCACATGTTATGAGTTGAGGCAGTACTTCCCACATAACAGATAACAGTTCCAGTCCAAGATGGCCCCTGGGTGTGACCAATACTGCCAGTCCCAATATGGATGCAATATGGATGCTGACTGAGCCATGAACTGTCATGCCCATACACAATATGGCCACTGGGTGTGGCCTATGCTGCCAGTCACAAAATGGCTACTGCTGCCAATATACTTCAGCCCCAAATCCAAGATGGTCCCTGGCTGATTTATGACAATGTACAAATTCCATGTCCCTTTAATGTGTCTTATTTGTATGATTATTTTAATTGCTACATGAGTCAGTGGAAGACTTCTCATGTGCTTCATTTCCTGCCTTTGATAGGGACTATTATGAATGGAGAAAATAATTTACTTGTTTAAATTAATATTTGTGTGTTGGTGATCTTACACTTAAAACACACTTATTTACCAAGAAGTAAATTAAATGATTTAAATATATATTTATACATTTTGTTTTGTTTAGTATGAAAGGAAAGCACTAGAAGATGAAGGAAGGAAGCGATATGAAGATCAAAAACTAGAGCGTCTGGAAACCAAGCGAAGAAATGGAGATACAATTTTGCCTGTTGTTAATCCAGGTAAAGTTATATGCAAATGAAACAATACTTTTCTGTGTAGTGTAACCCAATATACTGTTTAGTCAAAATTTATGAATGAAGCCTACCAAGTATAAATATATTTGTCATTTATTATATTGTTCCCCATACAAAGTATAAACTTGTTGAACTATTTATGGAACACTTTATGAATTTATATTATTTTGATTTGCCCAGAAGAAATATTGTATGTTGTAAGTAAAACATTGTCATCTAACCAGAAAAATCATACAACAAGAAGACTAATTTTCCAGCATTGATCTATATAGGCCTAGTTTACGTTGCTTACTTTCAGACTATCTCAATGGATAATGCCAGGCAAAACAATCGTAGCCACTGGTGAAATGCAATGAGAACATGAAAGCTAAATATTGGTTTGTACATGCCAACAGCAAGGAAATCATGGCACTAACAATGTAAGAATATAGAAAAAGACAGATGAAGGAAGATAGGGTGGGTGAAGGTAGAGGAAGGGGAAAATGTATTTTAGAAAGTGGTAGAGACAGAGAGATATAGGGGGAAGACTATTGGAGGGGAGTTACATTTTTTTTAGAAGGATAGGCAAACTTGAAAAATAAGAAGAGACAGAAGTGAAATAAGAGATAGGAAAGGAGGGTAAATGAATGAAAGGGAGATGATGAATTAGATGTACTTGCCAGTCACTATAGTACTAGTACTATAGAGACATCATGTGCAAGAGGCACAGGGACAGACCTTTGTATGGACTCTTTGGAAGGTATCCTCAGAACTTTTAAGCACTTGTTAATAAAATGATGTTTAGATGTGCAAATAAATAGTTTGTAGAATATTTTATTATTAAAAATCGGGAACCTTCCATATCCCTTTAAGAAGCCAATTATTTTTTAAATGTTCCTGATATACTTCCACTGTTATTCAGTAGAATCTTGGACATATAGATTACATATATAAAGATATGTCAGCCTACTTTTTTTAGGTTAATTTTATTGATTTATTAAAACGATATATTTTTTTAAATCATTATGTTATCTTTTATTTTTTTTTATAATCTGTAGTCAAGGGTAATTGCAGGAAGCTGAATACTGTCATTTGCAAGGTAAAACTACTCATTAGAAGATAATTATACCTCCATGTTTTCACACTTTCCAACAGTAAAATATAGGGGACATTTTCTTTTTGCTGAATTAGTATATTGCTGTATTTTGCTAAACATTTATATTAATTCAAGAGCTTTCAACTAAATGTCTTTAGCAGAATAACTGTAATTAGGTACAAGGATACTTCCAGTTCCTTTCAATGGACATTGAGTAGATCTGGGCAAATAATTGAGTTGATCTGCATATAATTGTAACAAAGTTCACACACAAAACCAATTTTCTTGTACTTAAGAGAATTACATTTTGAGTTCTATTTTTCGAGTTTAACTTTTTCCATTAACTGTGATTGAAAAGTAGCCAACAGGAAATGTGATAATTCCATCTTACCCACAGTAGGTACAGTACATTCCCACATAATCTATAAACCCTACATTGCCACATGGATCTTTAGAATTAACGAAAAGGGAACTTGCATAATCAGTTAAGTACAGTAGAAATGGTTTGAAGAAGATAAATCTTTTGAATGAAAGCTCTCTTTTTAAAGCAACTCTTTTCCTCCTTGTTAATTTTCGTTAGCTTTAAACTTTGAGAACAGAACAGGGTTTCAGGCAGTTTTTCGGCAGTTGCTTAGCAACATCTCACAAGGGGCAAATGATTTCCTTTGGTCTCTTCCCAGACAGTTTATGTTGTGTTAAGGCTGCTACACCATCCTTTGCATTTATTGATATCAGCTTGAACATGAAAGGCCTTGTAAATGCATATTTATCCAGCATAAAATGTTGCCATTTATTATGCTGAAAATGATCATTTCAAGAGTCCCATTATTTCAAGGGCTTAGGAGTGGAAAAACATCTGAGAGTTAGATCCATAAGTGACCAAATGCTATATATATATATATATATATATATATATATATATATATATATATAATCCGTGAGGATTCCCATGCCCCAGTTCCTACGCCCCTGCTTTATTTGCTGACCTTATTTAGATGATTATTATCATAATATGTGTATCATTTTAAGAGTCCTTGTATTTATTGATCTTATTTAGATCATTCTTATTATTATAATTGCATCATTTATTAATACGCAAACTCATATCCTTTTTATTTTGTTTAAAGGGCCATTTACCTAACTGTAAATGCTCTTCATAATGTGTGTATGTTAACATTTTCTATTTTTTTTCTCTTTCTATATCTTTTAGTGCCAAGTATAAACATTGAAACAGTGATTTTTATGATCATTTGAAATGTAACAATTTGTTAATAAAGTTTTGTCATTTTGCATAGTTGTTCTAATTCATTATTGAACGATTACAATATGTCCCTTTTTTTTTTTTCATTTCTGTTTTTTTTTTAATTACACATATAACAGATGAAAAAAAAAAATTTTTAAGTCTGTTTACAAACACAGTCTATCCTGCCTAGTGGTAGTTTCATGATTAATATTGACAGCTGAGCCTCATGGTGCAGACACTGATTCACAGCAATTTTCTTTCAACTCAAAATGAACTCAAAAGTTAAGCCAGAACTGAATTGTTTAGGTCAGGGGTGGGCAAGTTTGGTCCTGGAGGGCGGCATACAGGCCTGGATTTGAAGATTTCCTTTCTGTGCACAGGTGAGTCAATCAGCATGACCGAAGAAGTGATTGACTCACCTGTGAACAGCCGGTTTATCATCAAATTCAGGCATGTATGTGGCCCCTCTTGCCCACACCTGGTTTAGGTGATTCTAGTATGCCAAGCTCTGCTCAGATTGATTAATTAATCGTTAACTTTTTTTCTTTTGCTCACTACAGGGAGCTGAGCTGTAGGTCTGGGAGTGGGCAGTCAGTGACACATGTAAACACAGACTTTAGTGAATTCTCAGTGAAAAATGCATGCATTCAAAAAATTCAACATGCTTTTCTTAAATCTTTACTGTGGTTGAAATTGTGCTGAATGAAGTGGCCCTTTACTCTGGACCAAAATCCTTCATGGGTTATTTTACTGAAGTGCTTTAGATAAAGTAAACTACTGTTAGATTTAATGGGATATCCTTCAATAATTATTTTCAATGAAAATGACAATAATAGATGCAGAAACATAAGAAAATATTGCTGCAATGCATGTATCCAAGAGGGACATGTTTTTGCTATTATTTTACTAAAATGTTAAATAAGAATGTGTTTTGTTTTTATAGGAATATTAATTTGAAATATAGGGTTACCTTATCTACATGAAAAAACAAAATAAAAATGATGATTAGTTCATTTGGTTTTATCTATGAAACAAAGCTACCTAGTTTTGCTTTACCCTATCACATATATAGTTGTGAGCATACGAGTTGTTGCTAATGCTTGCGGGCTCGCGTAGCGAGCCGCGGCCCTCGCCGAAGGCGCTCCTTGCCAGCAACTGCGACCCTCGCAAATTTTACGTCGTAACGCAAACAAAATACGAGTCACGTTACCACCCATTACTACCTCGCAAAAAACGGCCGCCACACGCACACATCAAAACATCAAAAATCCAACAAATACACACAACAAATACATAAAAATCTTACCTACAGCAAGAGGGAGCATCCAGGACCTCGAAAACTAAAGTTACACCTCAATTTAAATAAAATTAAAGCTGTTTAGACACTAAAAAATTCTCTAAGCGAGAGAAAAAATAGCCGCTGAAAGAAACGAAAACGAGGCTACAGCAGTCTAAAGACCCAAAACACCTACGGATTTCCCGAAAAACACCTACGAGATTAGAAAACACGGACGCAACCCGCGCAACACCAAAAACATTACAAACACAACAAATACAAACAACAAACACATAAAAAGGTTACTCACAGCAAGGGGGGGCACCGGGGACCTCTGCAAGTGAAGTTACACCTTAATGTAACCACAAATTTCGAAATTTAGAGACCCGAAAATCACCTAAGCGAGAGAAAAAATGGCCGCTGAACAAAACTAAAACGAGGCTAAACATCCCTAGACACGCAAAACACCACCAAACACCTCCGGATATTCCGAAAAAGCCCACCAAACAGCTACGGATATTACGAAAAACTTGCACGACATAGAAAACTAATATTACGTAAAACTTGCACGACATTTGCCCAGATCTACTCAATATCCATTGAAAGGAACTGGAAGTATCCTTGTACCTCATTACAGTTATTCTGCTAAAGACATTTAGTTGAAAGCTCTTGAATGAATATAAATGTTTAGCAAAATACAGCAATATACTAATTCAGCAAAAAGAAAATGTTCCCTATATTTTACTGTTGGAAAGTGTGAAAACATGGAGGTATAATTATCTTCTAATGAGTAGTTTTACCTTGCAAATGACAGTATTCAGCTTCCTGCATTTACCCCTGACAAATAGAGTATTAGCCTATAGTTTCTGTTTATAATATATAATAATATAACAGAAAGCTGAAGTTGCAGAAAGCTGAATGTTGTCATTTGCAGGGTAAAACTACTCATTACATTATAAATATACCACCTGGTTTGTATACATTCCTACAAGAAGAATCAAAGGGGGGAAATCAATTGAACTCCTTAATGTCTATTTAGGGGCATAATGCAGACCTGTTTTGTGTTGAGGTGGTGAATGAGCTTCATTACTTTGGAATTGTTTTCCCTTGCTTCTGCTGGGCATTTTCTTGCAAAAATATGAAACCTACTTTCCTTAACTGTGCAAGTTTTGGCAGTAATATGGAAAGTGTGTAGGCTAGAGCTGCTGCCTATAGTTTAAAGAGGCTGCTGTATACCAAAACCTTCTCACATGCATTTCAAGAAACGTCTTATGCCTTACCAACATTTTACTTTACAAATGTTATATTAATACTAGTTGTTTACGGTATTATATTACATGTGGTAATGACGGTATTATATTACATGTGTCTATTCCTCTCCATCCCCTGTGTCTCTTTCACCCTCTCCATCCCCTGTGTCTCTTTTTTCCTCCATCTCCCTCCCCTGTGTCTCTTCCCTCATCTCCCTCCCCTGTGTCTCTTCCCCCATCTCCCTCCCTTCTGTCTCTTCCCCCCCATCTCCCTCCCTTTTGTCTCTCCCCCCTCCCTCCCTTGTGTCTCTTCCCCCATCTCCCTCCCTTGTGTCTCTTCCCCATCTCCCTCCCTTGTGTCTCTTCCCCCATCTCCCTCCCTTGTGTCTCTTCCCCCATCTCCCTCCCTTGTGTCTCTTCCCCCATCTCCCTCCCTTGTGTCTCTTCCCCCATCTCCCTCCCTTGTGTCTCTTCCCCCCATCTCCCTCCCCTGTATCTCTTCCCCCCATCTCCCTCCCCTGTGTCTCTTCCCCCCATCTCCCTCCCCTGTGTCTCTTCCCCCGATCTCCCTCCCTTGTGTCACTTTCCCCTCTCCCTTCCACGTGTCTCTTCCTCCCCTCCCTCCCCTGTGTCTCTTCCCCTCCCTCCCCTGTGTCTCTTCCCCTCCCTCCCCTATGTCTCTTCCCCTCCCTCCCCTGTGTCTCTCCTTCCCCTTCTTCCCCTGTGTCTCTCCTTCCCCTTCCTCCCCTGTGTCTCTCCTTCTCCTTCCTCCCCTGTGTCTCTCCTTCCCCTTCCTCCCCTGTGTCTCTCCTTCCCCTTCCTCCCATGTGCCTCTCCTTCCCCTTCCTCCCATGTGTCTCTCATTCCCCTTCCTCCCATGTGTCTCTCCTTCCCCTTCCTCCCATGTGTCTCTTGCCCCCCTCCCTTGTGTCTCTTCCCCCACTCCCCTGTGTCTCTTCCCGCCCCCACTCCCCTGTGTCTCTTCCCCGCCCACTCTCCCTCCCCGCTTTGACTTTATCATGGGACTTTACCATTGGCTTTGTTGACTAGATCAAAGTTGGTCTATGACTTGAAAATGTAATGTTGGTGACAGTACTTTGGCCTTGTGGCTTAACTAGGTGGCTAGAAGAAAGCTGTTTTTGTTTTGCATCTGGAGTTTGGTTGTTGGCATGTTTGATCTGAAAGTTGAGGTGTTGCTGGGAGTATTGAATGTAATGTTTTATTGCACTGTGCCTTTAACAACTAATAGGGATTTCGTTTTAAACCCATTTCTATAATGTTTAAGAAAACTGTATACCTAAAACTATATATGGAAAAAATAGGTAATTTGAGAGTAAAGCATAAACTTGGGTAGCTCAACCTTTCTCTCTTTTAAGCTACAAAGACAACAGATATGTATTTATAATACCACCAATGTTTTTTTAGAGAACTAAATCAGAGCTATTTTACATTTATATCAACTCCTCAGAATTGAGGGATGAGCTATAAAAGGGCACTGTACATGTACCACCTTATTGTGAGTTGCGCCCTCAGTGTTATATGCCCTGGAAACCCCTACTATAAGCTGTTCAGAGTTAGAAGAATTTGAAAACATAAGGCCTACGAACGACTTGCAAAATATGACAGCTTGTAACTTATCTTGCCACATAGCTGCTGTCTTCAGGACTTCTTCCTTGACCCTACCACCTAGAGATCTTATATTCTTATTTAATTGGTAAAGTGATTGGCAGGTAGTGAAATAAAACCCCTGAGTTTTCTTTCTTTTCACAATCAACCTGTCTTTCTAGAATTGTAAACCAAGTTTCAGATCATGGTGAGATTCATACAATTTATATCTGACATTTTGAGAAGCAGTACTAAGTTCAGTCAGAAAACCAAAAAAATTATTTGGCAGAAGTAATATCTTTAGTGAACAGGTATTTAATAATTCAAGTTATCAAGTTATTCATCAGAGAGACTAGTGCTGTCTTGAAAGCTTTTGAATTTATTTAAAAATAGTTATGACACAAAAATAAAGCATTTGGGCAATGTGCATGAATGTGGCATTTATAGTTTGGACCTCTTGGGATATATGCAACACGTCTATTCCACTTGAATTCTTAATTTTTTTTCCTCTTCTGTCTTGAAACCAAAGTAACATTTAACTTGACTTTGAAAAAAAATCCCAATTTAGTCACGTTGCTGGCCTGGCCTTTTTTTTCTGTCTAGCTAACCAAAGAACGTTTTCTTCTGATCCTGAAGGAATGCACACTAGAGAATATCTGTACAAATTCCTGTAATCTTTGTGTATGACTTCTCTTCAGTGCCGATTTAGAAATTGGGTTAAAGTGACACCTCCAGTTTAACTTTTAAATTAAGATAAGTTGTTAACAAAAATATGGGATTTTGTTGCATTTATGTCCATTTACCTGTTGATGAGATATTGTGAGACATGTAAAATGCCAACTCATTTCCACATTTTAGGGGATTATTGAGAACAGTAGCAAAGTAGGTATAACCCAATCACGGGGAGTGGGTAGATACTGAATATCAATAATCTCCTATTGTACTAAAAACAAGCTGAAATAAGATAAATATTCTTTTAGTTTTGTAGTTTTGATTCTGAAAAGTAGTTGTGTCCATTTAAAGGGACATGGAAGGTTTCTGGATTTTACTAGGTAGATAATATGCCTATGTATCTATTTATTTTTATGTTCTTTATTTTATTAAGTTCTTATAAACTCTATTATTACTGCCTAAAATCAAACAACATATAGGATGATGGGGGAGAGAAAGCTCATCACCTTCTAATAGTGTAGTATTAAATAAAATCCAGACTTAAAAAAAAAAAATATACACTAACATGTTTTGAACCTCAATATAGAAGGTAACCAATATACATGGATATATATTTTCCACACAGATCAGATGTCCTCAACGGGTAAGTGAATCAGGATTAGTTTCCACTCAGATGCTTTTTAAATGCAGAAACACCAGCAATAAATCTTCAGTGGGCTATTACGGTCCATGGAAACAGCCATACTCATACTATTTTATCTTACAGTGTTGTGGTCCTTCCATCCTGTGATATACTCTTCAAATAAAGAATCTTTAGCAGAAAGTGTTTCACACCCTCTATAGCCACCTCCTCAGCAGCATTAGCACATTTTACACTTCCTATCACTCAGTCAATCAAGTTGTTCTGAGTTGAATGATTAAAGCATTGAGTAACCCAGGAAATATGACGGAACACATTGTATTTATAAAAAGAAACATGCATATAATACATTACACTAGAGTGGCTACTAATCTTTCTACTCTTATGTATCCTTAATATAGATCAAAAGAGAAAAAAATAAATATATATGATTGTAATGACATGTGAAAGTGACATGGGTTGTCTGAATGTGAGTACAAGAGCGTCTATAGTAGTTAGGATGTATGAAAGTGACATGGGTTGTCTGAATGTGAGTACAAGAGCATCTATGGTAGTTAGGATGTAGGAAAGTGACATGGGTTATGTGAATGTGAATACAAGAGCATCTATGGTAGTTAGGGTGTATGAAAGTGACTTGGGTTGTCTGAATGTGAGTCCAAGAGCGTCTTTAGTAGTTAGGATGTAGGAAAGTGACATTGTTTGTCTGAATGTGAGTCCAAGAGCATCTATGGTTGTTAGGATGTATGAAAGTGACTTGGGTTGTCTGAATGTGAGTACAAGAGCATCTATAGTAGTTAGGATGTATGAAAGTGACATGGGTTGTCTGAATGTGAGTACAAGACCATCTATGGTAGTTAGGATGTATGAAAGTGACATGGGTTGTCTGAATGTGAGTCCAAGAGCATCTATGGTAGTTAGGATGTATGAAAGTGACATGGGTTGTCTGAATGTGAGTCCAAGAGCATCTATGGTAGTTAGGATGTATGAAAGTGACATGGGTTGTCTGAATGTGAGTACAAGAGCATCTTTGGTAGTTAGGATGTATGAAAGTGACTTGGGTTGTCTGAATGTGAGTACAAGAGCATCTATGGTAGTAATGATGTGTGAAAGTGACTTGGTTTGTCCCAATCCTGAGACCAAGAGTGTCTTATGGTCCTAATGATATGTGAACGCAACTTGGATTGTGTGAATGAGATAGAATACAAGCATGTTAGGTGGGTGAGGTTATAGTGGTAATCAGCCTAGTGAGCAATGGGGTGCAAAACTTGGATGACGATGTGCACCGGGGGTGTGAAGCAGCTGAGCTGTGGCAACATAGGACTTGATAAGAGCCTACATTTTCAACAAAGGGCTTGATGAGAACCAAAAAGGCAAAGGAGAGATAAGGAATCAGAGATGAAAGTGGGTGGCTGAGGAGGCAGGGTATACCAATGGAGAGGGAATCGGCCTGGGTGCTGATTTGCACCAGGGGCATGAAGCTGCTGAGCTGCTTCAATTGTAGGGCTTGATGAGAGACAAAAAGACGAAAGGGGAGACCGCATAGAGGAGACTGAGGTCATCGGAGATGACAGTGGGAGGCCAAGAAGGCAGGGCATGCCAAGAGAGGGGGGATCAGTCATTATGATAATGTGCACTAGGAGAGTGAAGCTGCTGAGCTGTGGGAAAAAATGTCTTTTTGGCTCTCATCAAGCTCTACATTGCAAAGGGGAAACACTGGACTCGATGAAAGACAAAAAGCAAGGGGAGTCTGTGAAAATGAGATAAAGGCTAGAGGAGAAAGGAGAGCCCCGAAAGGGGAGGCTGATGTGCAGGACAGGAGACATCTGGGCATCACAGAGGAACTGCCTCAAAAGCAGAGACTCAAAAAGCAAACTGATGTGTGCAAGTAAGAGGGGGGCCGGAAAAGCTTATATTGTTTATCTAATCCACTCATGTTTTAGCCCCTTGACATTTCTACATTTAAACAACATTTGAGTGGAAAATAATGTTCCTGATCCACCTACCCATGGAGGACATCTGAAGTGTGTGGAAAATATATATCCATGTGCACTGATTATTTCATACATTGAGGTTTAAAAATGTGAGTGTATACTTATTGTTTTTAAGTGTAGATTTTATTTCATTTTATTAATCTTACTACACTATTAGGGTGGCGCTCTTTCTCTCTCCCCTCCTCCTATATGTTTCTTCTAGTGATTGGTACTGATAGCTATACGCCTTCTGAAGTGATTTTTCATATTAATATGTTATATATGAACTTGGAATAATCTGTCTTTGGAAGAAATACACAAATAATAAGGACAATATGCACCTGGGAACACTGAACTAAAAGGATTTATTTGCTTTATTCAAGGTATATGTATTTTAATCTGTTGTATTTGGAGACTTATTGTATTGATTACATATAAATATATATAGATTAAATATATATAGTAGATATCCCTTCTGTTTGGAGGAGATACTTTTCTTGTTGTATGTATTAAAATCAAAAAAATAGTATCTCCTTGGGTTTGCCCTCTGCAGCTCGTGTGCATGGTCTCATACTAGCCAATCAGCCTCAGCAAAGTTCTGCAACATGCTACAGAGATGTTGCCCCTGATTGGCTAGTAGAAGACACTGCACAGCTAGTACAGCAGAGTCTGTGTCTTCAAGAGCTGTGGAGGGCTGATCCAAATAGGTTCTGTTTGTTCAAATTTAGGTAGTAGAAAGAGCGCTTATAAGCACTTCTTAATAAAATAAAGTACATAAAAGTAAATCGATACACAGGGATATTGTATATCTAGTAAAATCCAGAAAACTTCCATGTCCTTTTAAATAAACTTTGAGATTATTTTTCTTTTTACATAAAATGTTTTCCCTAAAAGTGTTTTATAAAATTGTGTTTGCTCTTTGTATTTGATTGCTTCAGACAGGCAAAATAAAGGTAAGGTAAAATTCTTATAATAATCACGTGTTCACATCTTTTTTTTTACATTATGCATCAAACCTACTGTTTTTCACTGTACTTGCATGGGATATTTGTATTTTGTGTCATCTTGTCACCTTACGGATGAAGGGAAATAAAACTTGAGGACGGAGGGAAAGAATGTAGAGCATAGTCAGAAGGAGAGGGACGCCTTAATATGGAAGGGAAAGAGGGTATGATGATATTGAGGGAAGTAGCCAAGGAAATTATGGGACAAATAGTAGAAGATATCAGACAGCGACTATAGACAAGAAGATGCTGATTGGAAGAAACTTCTGTGCATTCTTGGACTTTTCATACAATGCTTTTTCATTCCAATCAATGATTATGTTGTAGATTTTCATCATGTCATTGGTATTACCATATTAATGTAAGTATTATATTAAATAGGCATAAATATAAGATTTCAAAATCCTATCATTGACATACTATGCCCTCACCAACATCTCTTATCACTTAATCTGTATTTAGTAAGATAATATGCAATTAAGTGTTATTTCTCATAGGAATGCCTGGTCAGAATAATTTTATTGTAGTGTTAGCCCACAAAAATAATGTAAGAAAACGTATGGATTCACTATAACGCAATTATGTGCTGTTCATTAGTTTAGGAAATTAAGATTAAACATATGATTTTAATTATAATAGAATATTACTGCAGTGGGTATCTCTCTAGCAAAGGCTGACAATGGGGTTTAATGAGGATTTCTGTCAAGTCTCAGGTTAATGGATGTGGAGAGATGGCTCACTGGGGCTGATTTATATAAACCTATCTCTGCAAGACCATCAGTGACATAGTACAGTGAATACAAAGGTGATGTGGAGATAGGAAAAACAGAGTTTGACATTAGTTGCCTTTAACCAATTTATAAATTACTTATGAAAATATTATTTTCATATAGTTTAACTTTTGTATATGTAATAAGACTGTACCATATATACCTTCCCCTTCTGGATTGCTACGTTGTCATTGTGAAGGGGCTTGTGAACCTCAGTGAAACTATGAGCTATACCATGTAGGGTCACCCAAAATGGGAAGGTCATTGCAGAGAGGTCACTGGAGAAAGTACTGGCAACCCACTCTAGTATCTTTACCAAGAAAACCTTATGGATAAGCAAAACCAGAGACATAACGACAGATTGTGCTTGGTGTGCTCTGCTCTTCAGGGTCACGAAGAGTCAGCCAGGACTGAACAACTACAATGTTTACCTTTCCAATGCAGAATATGTACTATTCAAAAAGTATGCTTGTCACACGCAATACCTCCTTTATATTATAGTGGTCATCTTTTCTATATAGTCTTTTGAATAGCTAAGCTTGATAATAGGCACGTATATAGATACCACATCACTATTGTGCATATATTAACCAGTATATTCAAGGTTTTCTCCCATCTCAAGAAGTTGATCAGCAGAATCAAAAATGGCTGATTGCACTGTAGCATAATTGCATATTTAAGGTTATGAATTAGAGGTCATATTATTTATAAGTTTTAAAAATATTTTACCTATTCCTAGTGTCGTTTTTCAAAATAGTATATTTTAAATATTTGGCTAAAATGACCACGTTTTAATAGCTGTTAATGCATAATTTATATGGATGTAAAAAATAATAATAATTGCCGCACTGCACATTAATCCCCAATAAATTTATCGAAAGATAAGTTCCCAGACCTACTCATTTATTAATTTGATATAGAAAATATATGTGTTCCAGGAAGACAAAAATAACTACAGTAATGAGAAATATACAAAAAAATGAGGAGGTAGACAAAGAAGAGAAGGTAATCAATTAGTGAGTGGGCGCATCCCAGCAACGGCTGCTGAGATGTAGTTGAACAGACTCGATTTCCAGAGACCACGAGCTGAAATCTATAATCAAACACAAAGGAGACAAAATTCCTCAAAGCCAAAACTGTAATTGCTCTTCTCTTTAATCATCTCAAAATAGAATAATGATAGACATGTCCGAGACATTGTGTGATGTTATTGAAGACTTATATTAAACCGCACTAGGGGGATTTCTCAGTGCATGGCAAGATTATAGACCACTACACAATGCTCAATATTGCTTCTTAGAATGTTTTCGAGAACAGCTATTTTGGGTTTGAGTTAGAACATTTATCTAATGAGAAATACATTTAATCAATGAAAGGCTGTGAGCTAATAATCTATGAGCCTCATTCAGTTGAGCTTTCGGAAGATCCGGGCTTCGTAAATGTAGCCTGCAAGTTATTTTGCTATTCAATTGGCGTCTTTTTGCGGGCTCCGATCGAGTTACGGGCTCTGACCTCCAATTCACTGCGATTGTTCACATCGCAAGTTAATGCTCCTCCAAGCCTTTGATCTAGAGTTGCGAACGCTAAAATTGCAAATCGCTATTCAATTGCTCAGATTCCCCCTCGCTAAGCAAGCAGTCAAGCCGCAAATGACAAAAGTCGAACCACAAGTTACGGGTTAATGACCTGCCGGGAGCACGTTAAATGCACATATTCACACACTACTGTACTTGTATTAACAGGGAAAGGGATGTTAGGTCTTAGAATTAATAGCACTACATTCTCAAGCTCGCAAATCGGCCAAAATAAATACTTTATTTCATGTTCAATTTCCGTTTTATATCGATTCCAGCAATGAGTGTGTTAATACATATAATACGCATGTAATAGAATATCATATTTATGGCTTTATCAATATTGCATCAAATCTGGAATGTGGCTCCGATCATAACTCGTAGGACTTTGAAATCCAACCTCCATTTTTCAAAGCCGTAATGATGACGATCTCTCTTTCCATCAGCTGTTTCTATCTCGGGAGTTACAACCTTGGTTAATTGATCTGTTCAAGCTTGCAAATCCGACATACGACGGCATGGTTTACGATGTGCGCTATCGGCCCCGAACTTGCGGGCTCGGCCAATTGAATAGAACCATAAGTTGCGGAGGCTTTGCGGGCCTGTACTTGAATGAGGCTCTATATATTTAAAAAAAGGTCTGGTTGCAACCTGCAAGAACTAAAACACCACTAAAAGGCAGATCGGTGGGACCATCTTGCCATCATTCTGAAGTACCCCTGTAGTGGTAATACAGTTTCATTCATTTGTTGAACAGTAGAATCTGGTATTTAGGAAAATGGACAGTGCATCTGTTAAACTTATATTTGTTTTTTAACGTTTCTGTTACTAGTAGAACTCCTTCTCTCCACTCCCTAGGAGGCGTTCTTTGGGTTTGAAAGGACCTGCACAGGAATCTGTCCTGATTAGAGTCTTTATCTGGTTTTATACAACATGGAAGATACTTATCCGTTTGAATATAAACTCAAACCATATTGTATGATCGCTATGGTGGTCCCCAGTTTAGAGTAATGATAAAGCAGATTTTAGAGTGAAATAACAACACTTGTTTGCTGAACCATTTTGTTTTACCTGTAATGGACTATTCTCTTCTCTAGTTCATCGCACACAAGTCCATGACATTTTCATGAGAAGAACATTTAATTTAACATATTTCTCAGAGCAGTAACCTCAATGCCTTAAATTTTAATATCTTTAATTTTATTGTATTCCCTCGATTTATATTTATTCCATACTGTATCATCTATTAAAACTTTTGTAAACAGGGCTGCAGAAAATGTTGATGCCTAATAAATAATAATAATTTCGTATTTGAATGCACAAAGGAAAGCTAACATGCAGGAGAAAATGTTTCATTTCTTTGTACACAAAAGTGAGTACACCCCTCACATTTTTGTAAATATTTAATTATATATTTTTATGTGACAACACTGAAAAATGACACTCTGCTACAATGTAAAGTAGTACGTGTACAGCCTGTAAAACAGTGTAAATTTGCACCCTAAGTGCAAATGTCCAAATTGGGCCCAATTAGCCATTTTCCCTCCCCGGTGTCATGTGACTTGTTACTGTTACAAGATCTCAGGTGTGAATGGGGAGCAGGTGTGTTAAATTGCGTGTTATCGCTCTCACACTCTCTCATACTGGTCACTGGAAGTTCAACATGGCACCCCATGGCAAAGAACTCTCTAAGGATCTGAAAAAAAGAATTGTTGCTCTACATAAAGATGACCTAGGCTATAAGAAGATTGCCAAGACCCTGAAACTGAGCTGCAGCACGGTGGGCAAGACCATACAGAGGTTTCACAGAACAGGTTCCACTCAGAACAGGCCTCGCCATGGTCGACTAAAGAAGTTGAGTGTCCGTGCTCAGCATCATATCCCGAGTTTGTCGTTGGGAAATAGGTGTATGAGTGCTGCCAGCATTGCTGCAGAGGTTGAAGGGGTGGGGGGTCAGCCTGTCAGTGCTCAGACCATATGCCGCACTCTGCATCAAATTGGTCTACATGGCTGTCGTCCCAAAAGGAAGCCTCTTCTAAAGATGACGCACAAGAAAGCCCGCAAACAGTTTGTTGAAGACTGGCAGACTAAGGACATGGATTACTGGAACCATGTCCTGTGGTCCGATGAGACCAAGATTGGGTCAATCGTGTGGCGGCAACCAGGTGAGGAGTACAAAGACCAGTGTGTCTTGCCTACAGTCAAGCATGGTGGTGGGAGTGTCATGGTCTGGGCCTGCATGAGTGCTGCCTGCACTGGGGAGCTTCAGTTCATTGAGGGAACTATAAATGCCAACATGTACGTCACAGTACATGTTGAAGCAGAGCATGATCCTCTCCCTTTGGAAACTGACTCGCAGGGCAGTATTGCAACATGATAACGACCCTAAACACACCTCCAAGACGACCACTGCCTTGCTAAAAAAACTGAAGGTAAAGGTGATGGACTGGCAAAACATGTCTCCAGAGCTAAACCTGTGAAGCTCTGGTGTACTCGGGTTAAGGCAATGCTGGAAAATAATAGTGGCCACACAAAATATTGACACTTTGGGCCCAATTTGGACAGTTCCACTTAGGGGTGTACTCACTTTTATTGCCAACGGTTTAGACATTAATGGCTGTGTGTTGATTGATTTTACACTGTTATACAGGCTGTACACTTACTACTTTACATTGTAGCAGAGTGTCATTTCTTCAGTGTTGTCACATGAAAAGATATAATACATTTTTTACAAAAATATGAGGGGTGTACTCACTTTTTTGTGTGATACTGTATATTATAATATTTTGTTATATTTAAATTGTAAAATGATTGTTGTGCCATTTTGTTGTGAAAAGTGCTGTATAAATAAATTATTCTAATTAAATTGTCGTTCATAATAAGATATTGGTTGTCAATATGGATAGTTTAGATTTATCAATATATATTGAGCTCATGATCAATATGGAATGGGAGAACAGAAATTAGACATAGAGCCTCATTCAATTGAGTGATAGTAAGTTACAGTAGCTCATAAGGGAGGTCGTAAATTAAATTGCTATTCAATTGGCATTTTTTTGCAGACCGATAACGGCTTACCTGTTACTGGCTTGAAATCATTGCAGTTGTTAAAACCAGAACTTACAGCCCATCTAAGCCTTTGATCGTTCACGTCCGCAAGAGATAAAATCGCAAATCGCTATTCAATTGCTACAATTCTTCAAATCCGCAAATGTTTTCACACCCGTAAACGGCAAATATAGAAGAAAATTCTACTATTGCCAGATAGGACTCGCAAGGGGGTTAAAGACTTACCCGTAGCACTGTAAAAGCAAATAAAAAATCAATACTGCACTGTAAATGATGAGGAAAGCAATGAAATACATTATAATTATTGCAGAACAGTCTCAAGCTTGCAAATCGGCAATAAAAAATAATTTTATTTTATGATTCATTTCGTGGTTATATTGATCTCAGGAATCAATGAGTTAATACATATCAGGCCACCCACATGGACTAGAACAGTATCGGCATTCATTTTTATTATTTTGTGTTTTGCAATTCTAATCGCATATTGGACCCCTAAACGTTAATTGATTGACATGTAACCTCCATGTTTTACTGACATCATGATGACGGTCTCATTTTCTATTGGCTGTTGTTAAATGGCTAGTTACACCCTTGCTTAATTGATCATGTTCCCGCCCTGAAATGTTATGTATAAGTGCATGGTTTACGTTTTCGCCCGTAACTTGCAAGCTTGTTCAATTGAATAGCACCAGAATTGTAGGAGAGTTTAAGCCCGCAGACATACAGCCTTTATACCGCTAGATGCAGGCTTCAAATTGAATGAGGCTCATAGTCAACTATAGTCTACTGTACAAGCCATATTTGGAAAGTTACAAAGCTTCATACAATTCATGTCTTCTTCATACAAATCATGTCTTCTTCATACTATTCATGTCTTCATACATTCATGTCTTCTGAAATTACATACTAAATTACATATCTACTGTCTAAAAGGTCTTAAAGGAACAGTGACAGTCCATGTAAAATTAGCATAAAAATTGAACGCATGGCACTAAATACTTTAAACAAATAAATGATAGATAGATATATTTTATTTATTACTTGTGTCAAATGTAAAATAACCTTCTATGCCTTATATTATGGATAAACAATAGAACTGGAACTATTTTACTGCAATGGCTTTCCTGGGTTCATAAATAGTCAGTTCATTTTACAAAATGCACCAAAGTCAAATGCATTTGAGAAAACAATAAATAAATAAATTCACAAACATTTTAATATAATGTGTATCAAATGGCACACAAAATAATTTTTACGCAGTGAAGGAGACCACTAGAAATTTAACCAAGATCTTTAAGGAATTGAAAGATTCAGGAGAAATAAATAATTAATGTGCTAGTTAAGTCTGCAAGAAGGGGATCAAAGCTTATGATTCTGGCATATGTCTGCCAGTTGCTGCCCTAGATTTATATCTATGTCCCTGTGTGTATGCTTTCACTTTGCTTGGTTTGGGAAAAGTGAGATACTCCTCCTATTTGCAACACTGACACTTTGTTATAATTTAAATTCTTAATACAATGTTATCCTCTTAAGCTAATTTTTCATATACTACTCCTTTAAACCAAAAACTGAAGATAAAGAGAAAACACATTATTTCTCTGTTCATAACCTACCTTTTTAAAGAAGTTTATCACCTTACAACCTTATCAACTGTACTCTTGGCTCAGTCTCCACCATGATACACATCTACGTAGTGAGGGCTGCGGGCGAGGGCCTCGGTTGCTGGCATGGAGCGCCGAAGGCGAGGGCTGCGGGCGAGGGCCTCGGTTGCTGGCATGGAGCGCCAAAGGCGCTCCTTGCCAGCAACTGCGACCCTCGCAAACTTTACGTCGCAACGCAAACAACACGACACACCAACTACGACCCTCGCAAACTTTACCTCGCAACGCAAACAACATACGAGACACGTTAACACATATTACGACCTCGCAACACTCGGACGCAACTCGGGAACATGAAAACATTTAAAACACAGTAAATACACACAGCACATACATAAAAAGCTTACCTATAGCAAGAGGGAGCATCCAGGACCTCAAAAAAACAACTTACACCTTCATTTAACTCAAAATAAAAGAGTTTAGACACTAAACAATTCTCTAAGCGAGAAAAAAAAAGGCTACAGCACTATAAACACGCAAAACACCACAAGAAACTCGCAAAACACCACAAGAAACTTGCAAAACACCACAAAAGACCTACGGATATTCCGCTAAGACGCATACCACACATAACCCGCCATTTTACGACAATGCGGAAGTACACATCTACGCTAACGGTTTGGTCGCGCGCACGCACAGTATTACACTGCACACATTCACCACGCTTACACAGCAGCTCCACACCACTAATGCTGCAGCAACATCAAAACAGATTGCAGGTCTTCAACACAACGCTTCAAAATAGGTAAAGTATATTCATTTATTAATGTATTATTTATTTAATTATTACACACCAAACACCATTAGCTACCTTACAATTTTATTGCCGTCATTTTTTGACGGGCAATTCGCTAGTTACAAATAAACAATAAGAATAATTTCCCCTATGGGCAGCATTGTGTTAAATGTGGGTCTTTATAAATAAAGGTCTATAATAATAATACAATCTGCAACATTAAAGAAAAATTGCATTTTTAGTGAAAACATAAAACTGCTAAACTGTATATTGATATATATTAATATAATTGTCTTGACACAGTAGTTCCTGAATATTTATAAACCACAATTATGGGACTTCATGTTTTCCCATAATCCCAGCACTGTTAGTAGCAATGTCCTACTGTGCTGAGACAGCAAAAAATCAGACATACTAGGCACCCTCCTGTACATTGTCACGGATATTAATATTGCAGACAATAATGTGGTAATTACAAATCTACCAACGCATCATAATTATTGCCTCCGTATTAGGCAATCAGCTTTTATTACTATAAGTAATAAGTATGTGTATCCTTGGCAGTAACAGTAATTTCATTGTGCTTGTTACAGAAGGCATCCCTCACTGTGTGTTTATGTGCAGACAGTGTAATTGAATCAGGTGATGCTCATTCAGCTAACAAGATGATATTGCTTTGGGAATCACAGATTTGTTGCAGCTTCAAATATTCAGGTCTAAAGATGTTACCCTGTGATGTTTTATCATGCAAAGCAGACAATTAAAATATAAAATACACAGTGTATCTGGCAGACAAAGCTCCTTTGTGTCCATGCTTCAGTGAATAAGGACACTGATATATTTATAGCATATAACCATCGCAGAATTGTGTCATTAGACAAAAGCATGTTGTATCTAAATCACTTGGACTAAGCAAATGAAAGCAATCCCTTTACATCTGTAAGATATACTATCTAATGAATATACCCCCTTTATGGAAATCCATAGGGATCTAAACCACTGTAATAATATGCATCCCTAGCCTTGTAAGTAGCAAGTTGGTAGCTTTTTACGTTTTTGCTATTTATATCTCATCAATGACATATTCAAATAATTGTAATTAATACTCAGCAGATCTCCAAAAGGTCCGGTTTCTTATGTGAATACTAATGCCCTGTACTAAAGGACTACTGTGGTCCATTTTTCTATATGATTTTATTTTTTTGTGTAACTAAACGATAATGGGCAAAAAAGGCAAACTAAACATTTTTTACATTTTGCAGCTTTTTGTGCAATTTTTCATTTTGTGTTGTCTGCTGCAGCCTGCTACTTCCTGAGGTTGGTGTGCCCTTATAAACTACGGAGTGCCCTATAGTCCTGCTGAGATTTCTGGCAAAAACTTCAAGTACATTCAACTTCTTCTCCCACTTTAGAAAGTAATCTGCTAAAAGCAATATGGCAGATTCTACAACAGCATAAGGCATAAATTAGAGGCTGTTATATATATTTTTTATTGTAATTCTTCAGAAAAGTAAGATTTAAACATATGACCACAGTGATCCTTTAAATAAAATGTAATGGGAAACACAAAGTATATATTGTGACAGATTTATCCAAGAGCTTTATGTGAGCCACAGACTTTGCAAAGCTCTCTTCCACCAGTAGGACTGCAGGGGTTAACTTTTCTGCTCAGGTAATTAGCTACACCTGGACAGCACTGATTTTAACACTGCACCTGGAATATGCGATGCTGCTTATGCACTGGTTGTTTGCGCTTTTCCTGATCTGAAGAAAGACACACACAGTGAGACAGCAGATTGCAGTTATGAACTCTTGGAGCAGAGTGAAGATCTAGAAATCTGAAAAACATTATGTGCCGGAGATTTGCACTGTTTGTTTTGCTCCACCCAGCTGGATGAGAGTTGGCCGTAACTGTTTATTGTTTAAGGTAGCGCTTCGGTGGAAGCTATTGCTATTATATTAATTGATTTGTTTTGTATGTTATTTTGTAATGCCTGGCTAAATTTTTGTAAGTTTGGTATATACAGCGTCTAGTATTGTGTTCCTCCATCAAATGCCTCAAACATGATCACAAAATCAGAGGAGACTGGTAACTTGTCACATATGGTGTTAGAAGTAAGTTCAAGATGGAGGAAGTTGTGAAAGCCCTGGTAACAAGCCACTGCATGATAACAAGCACAAATTAATTTGGTGGCAGTAGCAGAAAAGTTTTAACCAATTTACCAAAAGCATAAGGCTTAATGTTAAATAAATAAGTGTTAATTGATTTAGGAAGTGCAGTAACTCTATTTTCAGGTAAAATCATAAAGGCTAGTAAAATCTACTAGAAGAGGCCTAAAATGTGTGCATGGAACAGTGAATCTCTACCCTTCAAGTACAGCAACACTAGAGATGCATGGGAAGAATTATAATTATTTATTATTATCTTTATTTATATTGTGCCAACATATTTCATAGCGCTGTACAGGGGTTTAGTACATGGCAAAAAACAAACTTAACACCTTATAAAGAATGGAGGGCCCTGTTTTTGAAGAAGATAACAATCACTGCGCCAGTGGTCACTAAGCTGCCTTATCCTATCATGCTAGGCAGGGAATTTCCCAATTTTGAAAACCATTTTCAAATCAACAAATGTGAAACTATAGAAAAGCCAGAGGAGAAAACGCAGATGGATCGAAGAAGGATCGAAGAAGGCCTGAAAAATAAAGTGGGAAATAAGAAAAAACAAAATGGGTGCTACCGAAATAAGAAGCGCTTTTGGCGAAGCTTTAGCTTCCAGCCAGTCTAAGGAAAGAAGGGAAGCTGAGAACGAAGGCACTATGAGCCCATTAAATTCGTAAACCATGCTTCTGCACGTTCCATTTGCGGCCGTGAACATAATCAATTAGTCAAACCTGTGGTTACGAATTTAGACAGAGCCAATAGTAAAAGAGATCGTCATCATTATGTCACTAAAAAAATGGAGGCTAGATTTCAATCCCTTGCGAGTCCTCTCTAGTACCCGTAGGATTTTTGGCTCCATTTGCCGTTTACGTGTTTGAACGCCAGTGCTTCCTTGGTAATTTAATAGCGATTTTCGATAGTACCATTTATGGATTTCACAGATCAAAGGCTTAGCTGGGACGGAGTCCAGATTTTGACGGCCCGTAGGGTTTTTCCACCTGTAACACGCAGAACGTTTGCAGGTAGCTGAAAAAGACCGATTTAAGAGCGGTAACTCTTGAGAGTGAAAGTACATAAAAACCTGAAGAGAAAGGTTTGAGCTTACAGTAAGCAAACAATCCTTTTGCACGTGACCCACTACTTCAGAATGTTCGGAATGAGAAGTTAATCAGGTACCTGTTCCTGGAAGAAAGAGGAACCAAAGACCATACTTCATTCTACAGAATGATATGCTTTATAGAATTGTCCCTTCAGGTGATGAGGCTTTGGAACAACTTCTGGTATCTGTCTCACTGAAGCCCAGCTCAAACCTGGCTCATTGTGGACACCTAGGAAGTGCCCAAACATTTGGATGGTTTTGAAGATCCTTTGTTAGCCAGGTATGTATTCAGAAGTGGCCCAGTATTGTGTATCCTGTCCAGAATGCCAGATGACTGCACCTCAACCTGAATTGCGGGCCTCATTGATACATTACCAATAAATGAGGAGCGTTTTGAACTATGGATCTTATGGGACCTCTAGAAATACTGGACTAAGCAACAAGATATCCATAAGCTCTCACCTTGCACATATCAACTTTAAAGACTGTGGCTAAATAAATCATACAACTTTATTCAAGGGTGTGAATACCAAAGGGAATCTTGACCGACCAATGCAATCCCTTTATATTAAGGTTAATTAAAGGCATGTGCCAGCTCCTACAGATTACATCTCTGAAAACCTCTGTCTACCACCCACAGACAGATAAATCGGTGAAACTATTTAATAGGACCTTGAAGAGCATGCTTAGAAAAGTTGTAGCACAAGACTGGAAAGACTGGCACCTACTTTTAATGTATTTACTTGTTGCCATCAGGGAAGTACCTCAAGCCTCTACTGGATTTCCGCATTGTCAACTTCACTTTGGCTGTCATCCAAAAGGGATTCTTGACATACTGCAAGAAGATTGGGAAGAGCAAGCAGTGCCAGGTAAAAATAATGTGGAACATGTGTCAAATATGAGGGAAAGAATTTCCCATGTTGGCACTCTGGTAAGAGACCATATGGAGAAATCACAGCCACACCAGCAAACATTACGACAATACACAAGTAAGGAAGTTTCAGTCTGGAAACTAAAATCAAAAAGTGATTGTATCTATAGCTGCTGGAAAAATTCTGACTAGATGGAAATTGCCTCTTCAAGATTATTGAGACCATAGGGGAAGTGGATTATAAAGTGAGGCAAATTAAGCAGCAGAAACCAGAGCAGATTGGCCACATAAACGGGCTAAAACCCTTGAGAGAGCAGGTGGTAGATGTGGATGTTACATGTTTGACTGAATGGTCAAAAGAAATCAGAGAAACAGTTTGCTGTGTAGAATCCTTGGAGTCAGCACAAGTAGAAGTGCATGTATCTCATGAACCCTGAACAGATGCGACAAAGCTTTAAGATGTAGTAACAAAATAAGGATGTTTTCTCTACAAAACCAGGTAGCACTACCTCCATTTACCATGACATGTTCACTAAGCTAGGGTTAAGTGTAAGAATTAAGCCCTATTGCATACCTGAGGCTAAAAGGGCAAAGATAAAGGCGGAAGTTAAAAAAATGTGGGGACTGGGGATCATTGAAGAATCCCAAAGTGATTGGTGCAGTCCTATTGTGTAAGTCTGATGAAACAGTTGTAGTGACTTGACTTGTAGTGACAAATTTAATTCAATATCCAAATTTCACGAGTATCCCATTTCCAGAGTGGATGAACCGATAGATCGGCTTGGAAAAGCAAGATTCTTAACACTTGATTAAACAATGGGATATTGGCAGATACCCTGGACACAGTTGGCCAAAGAAAAAACTGCATTTCCCTGGTCTGTTTTAATACAACATCCTGACATTTAGACTACGTGGAGGTCTGGGAACTTTTCAGAGATTAATGGAGAAACTAATACGTTCACATTGTAAGTCTGCATCAACTTACTTTCTGGGTTGTGGAGTATTACCAAAGGTTCATTCCCCATTTTTCCACAAGAGCCGCCCCATTGACCAAGCAAAGAGGCTGAGAAAATGCTCAAAGCCTGCATTTTGCCAAGGTCCAGTTTTCATAGCCCCAGATTTTAAGAAAGAGTTTATTTTTCAAACTAATGCAGCAATTGTGAACTTGGGTACAGTCTTATCACAGATGGTGGGAAATGAAGGGCATCCCTTCCTGTTTTGTAGCAGAAAGTTACTGCCTCAGGAGCAAAACTACTCTGTGGTGGAGAAAGAATGCCTGGCCATAAAATGAGCAACAGAAGCCCTCAGCTATTACCTACTAGGAAGAAAATGAATCTGGCTATTCTCCACATAATCAGATGCAGCAGAACAAGGAGAACAGCAGAGTTACAAGATGGTTCCTGTCCCTACAACCTTTGAACTTCAAAAGTCCTCCACAGAGCTGAAACTCAGCATGTCAATACCTCACGGCATTGTTTGCTCAACCTCATAGTGCTGAGTGGACGGGATGTGGGGATGTGTGACAGAGTTATCCAAAGGGTTTATGTGAGTCAAATACTCTGCAAAGCTCTCTTCCCCAGTAGGACTAAAGGGGTCATAGTTCCTGCTCAGGACCTGGGCATCCCTGATTTAAGACTGCTCCCAGAGTATGGGAGGTGGCTGCTTATGGACTGATTGTTTGCAGCTTGTCTGACCTGGAGAAAGACATATACAGTAAGATTGGAGCCTTCAGCTTGTGACAGCTTGGAGCAAAGTGGAGATCTAGAAATCTGAAAAAAGAATCATGTTTTTTGTCAACTATTGTACTGTTAATTTTCTCTGCCCAGGTTTAGCTGGATGAGAGCTGGTCAGTGCTGAAAACTGTATAATGGTTACGTAGTGCTTCCATAGAAGCTAGGGTGATTATTTTCTTTGATTAGTTTTATTTTGTTATGTCTGTATCACTGGCTAAATTCCAGTAAAACTAGAGCCTCTTGTATTGCGTTCATTCATCAAATGCCTGAAACACAGGCACAAACCCAGAGGAGAATGGTTACTTGTAACCTTATCAATAAAAAATAAAAAAAAAACTCTACATTTGTACATATTTTTGTTGTACAGATTTTGATATAGCACTTGTTAAAATCATATTTTTCAATTGTATCTTATTATTACATTAGTGTTATTCATTTTAATAATAATAAAGAACCAGCATTTTCGAATCCTAATTGCAAGGGTAAAATAATTAAGTATATACTTTAATCCATGGATTTACAAGAGTAAATAATTACATATATAACTTACTCCATAGATGCTCCTATATCCCTCCCCACATACTCATTGTTCTATGCTGTACATTCCTTACTCTTTAGCACTAAACAGTACAATTCCTGGGTAGTTATTTTAATTAGTGTTCATATTACTAGTGCAAATAGTTGTGAATGCTTTGTTCTTATGAATTTATTGTCTAGTAAAGTAATTTTTTTCAAAAAAGTGCAACTAAAATTATGCATTGTCTAAGCGACAAAACATATAAAGAAAGACTTCATGACCTAAATATGTATAGAGGACAGAAGGAAGAGGGTTGAAATGATAGAAACCTTCAAACATATCAAATGTGGAAAGTGTCTTTGAGAAAAAGAGGATTTTCAAAACCAGTGGTCATGATCTGAAGTTGGAAAGTGGAACATTTAGGGGTATATGAGAGAGTACTAAATACAGTAAGTGGAAGAGCCAAACACATTTAAGGAATTTAAATATACCTGGGATATGTAAAAGTATTGCCCTAGGCCTAATTAAGCCAAACATTTAGGTAGAAAGAATAGGTTGACCAGATTAAGGTTTTTGGTTCTTGTCTGCCATCCCATTTATGTTAATATGTTTAAAATGTACCTTTCCTGGTCGGGGGTGAATCACATTAAGAGCTGACTGTAGAGAGCCTCCTCCTGTCATGTTGTTACAAGATTATATTGCACTACCTTTGCTTTTTGTCATTATAACTCCTCATATTTACACATAAATCATAGTGTGTGGGATTCATGCTCCTATATATGATTTAGAAACATTTATAGAAAAAAAAGACTACAGTAAAAAATATACAACTCTGAGTAAACTCCTATTTGTCACATTTTGTTGTGAGAAGAATGACCAATGTATACAAATTGTTTATTTGTCAACATATATGGTCTGTGATGGAGTCTATTTTAGATAAACATGTTAGGGGTTCGTTGGGAGCATTTTGCTATTAACATGAATAAATGATGGATTTTTCTTTTTTTAATTGGAAAATTGTAATTTTAGAACAGTCAATTCATTATATATTAAGCTCTAAAATAATGAGTTCTCTCTGTGGGACATGGGAAAATTAAATGAAAATCACAAACTTTCCAAAATAAACAATGTATGCTGAATTAGCTAGGATCTAAGCTAAGTTATATGAGGCTTAAATTGAGTAAAATGGAATATTACCAGTTTCACTTTATGATCACTAAACTATATAGATTCTAATGTATTGTAACTATTAGTATCACATAGAAGTAAAAGGTTGAAATACTTCAATTGAGTATATGTTTAAGCAGGTTTTATTGCAATAAAAATAACAATGTATTATAATAATATTTTTAACCTAAATGAGTCTTGTAGACTTTGTGTTATGGAACATGCACTACAAATAAGACCAACCTAGTTTGTAACTTGGGTACCTTTGTTGCAAAATTTAAATGGAATAGATTGTGCAGCTATTTTCATTGAACCTCTATTTAACCATCATGCATTTAACAGAGAGCAAATGTAATATTGGTAATTTTTATATATTTAAACAACATATTTATATACTTTGGTAATTATTCTAACTACAAAGATAAATAACAATTAAGATTTCTCAACACTGTATGCTTTCTATGTTCAAATGTTATAAATAAAGCCTGCCATGTTCTTTTCCTCACAGAGTTCAGTTGTCCTTTGATTGGGAGTAGAGCTCAAATATTTATTTGGTAAATTATTTTTAAAACATTTATAAATGTATAGTAGAGTTTCTTTGTCAATTTAAAAAAAATAGTAATAATTTGATTTCACTCATTCAACTGTGTATAGACATGGACCGTATGGAGAGGTGATATAAGTGTTTTATGTATATAAAACTGTTAGAGAAATGACGAAATGATGGGTTATGTCCTATTCTTTCTCTTTTTCTGGAGTACTGTAAATAATCAGCTTCTTATCTCTTTCTCATTCAGAAATATGGAGATAACTATCAATGTGAGATAACATACTGCAGAAATGTGCAGAACTTAATGAGAGTAAGGTTTAACCCATCTGTATTAATTTAATAAATTAAAAAATAATTATCATTTTTTAATTGTAATGTGTGTTCCTCATTTTACAGAACAATACACCGTTGGATACAGCCAGTCCAGCCTGATCCACTTAGTGGGACCATCAGATTGCACTTTACATGGCTTTGTTCATGGAGGTATGTAAATGACTATATCCACCGCTAATTCTAACTATTTATTTTTGCATTTTAGAATTTACAGCAGCAGTTAGTCAGGTCTTTATTTATATATATACTGTATATATATATATATGTATGTATATATAGGTACAGTTTTTTTTAACTTGGAAGCAGTTTTTTTTTAATTTGTTTTAGATATTCAAATGTGAACACAGATGTACTATTTATTTACTGTACTACTGTATGGTGGAGGGCTTCTATTGCTCTTTTGCCCACCATATTATAAATGATTGTTGTGGTGAACATATATATAGCTAAATTCACAGAACTCCAGATATACATACGAACTACAGTACACATGAAAGCTCTGTTTTGTTTTTTTATGAACGTAATTTCTCACAATCCAATTCATTTTGAGTCTACCAGAACACAAGCTTTAGAGAACATTACTTTTATGGGGGTTATTTTTTAGTGTAAAACATGGCATAATATAGTAATTAAAACAGAAACAATTGCTGCCCTAATGAGATTCTTATACTTTTTTCTATAAGTCAAATAATTATGAAAATTAGTACTGGTGAAAATGACAATTGTCTTGTACTGTACATATGGTGCAGCCCATGTACAGATATTAAAGGGAATTTGTGCATTTTACATAAAAGCAGACATTGTGCCATAAGTCCTTCTCCCTCTGGTCTTACAATTTAGTTAGGGTTTGCTACAGTGTCCTGACATTTTTATTACAGACTTGTAATCTGATTTTGCTCATATGGAGTACAAGGAACCTGTTCTGCAGCACACATAATGAAATGTATTGGTGCCAAGGCATGCACTGTAGCCAAATGCCCGAGGGAAATAGCTTAAAGGAATATCTTCATGTCCTCTAAACAGGCTTTTTAAATAAGATTTTTGTTGTTTTTTCTTACTGGTTTTTGGTTTAGGTGAAGTCATGTTGTCTGCAAGATACTGACCTAAAGCCAAGCTAGCATTAAATGACAACGATAATTAAAGGAAAAACTATATTTATGTATTGAAGATTTTACTTGTTTGTATTCATCACTTCCTTATAGTTGAAGAGGGGTGTGGGAAGGGAGAAGAAGAAGATGTGGGAGGATGTATTATATAACTGCATCTTACTGAATTTGACACTACCTCCTTCATTCACACATAAGCAAGCAACTCACAACATTAAATGCAAACCCTGCTTCTCCAGAAATGGAATCTCTCACATACACAACCTCCTCCACCATATCATTAATGCATTGGAGACTAGCTGAGTCATCAAAATGTATGGGCTTGACTTGGATAAACATGTTAGGTATTTGTTGGGAATATTTAGTTTTCGGTGTGAATAAATTAGGGATTTTTCCTTAAGCTCTAAAAGAATGGGGGCATGGGAAATTAGCTAGGATGGAAGCTAAGTAACATGGGGCTTAAGTTGAACAAAATGTAATATTACCAGTTTCACTTTATGCATCCTAAACTATAAATATCCTTTTACTAGTATTGCATAGAAATAACAGGTTCAAATAGTTAACTTGATAAAGAATAGCAATCACATATATAGTTGTGAGCATGCGGGTCGTTGCTAACGTTACGGGCTCGTGTAGCGAGCCGGCGCTCCTTGCCAGCAACTGCGGACGGGCCGCATTTGCAGAGGTGGAGGCTCAACGGCGCCTCACAAACAGTTAAAAACGACCACACATCCGACACTTAACGGACAAACCGAGCACATCGACAAACATTAAAAAAAACAAAAATACACACAAAAATGACATAAAAACCTTACCCACACCAAATGGGGACACCCAGGACCTTGGCAACACAGCTTAAACCCCGAATTCTGTCAAACTTACAAAGTTTAGACACTCGAAAATCTCCTAAGCGAGAGAAAAAATGGCCACCGAAAAAAACGAAAACGAGGCTACACGACCCTTAACGCTGCTAAATTACACAAAGCAAATTCGGCTTTTACAAAAACCTGTACAACCTACAACATACAACATTAGCAAGGACGCTTTATCATACAAACCCGCCCACCACATACACAATCGCCGCCATTTTACAACACTAACTTACAGAATGCAGAAGTACCCAGCTACACTATCTGCTTCCACTCGCGCACGCAGCCTATTTACACTACACACTTCACACATTACTGACACTTACACCTCAGCTCCACAACACAAAAACCTACATTGTACGCCGCAGGAACATCAAAACAGATCGTCAGCTCTTCAGCACAACGCTTCCTGCATGTAATATTTACAAATAGGTAAAGTATATTAATTTATTAATTTACTACTTATTTAATTAGCATCACAACATACATATACACAACAACAACAAAAAAACACTATCGCAATAAAACACAAAAGACATTCACTACGCGCCTCGCAACGAGCGCCAAACCTGCTCATAGCACACAAACTACACCAGGGGACAGCCTTGCAATAAGCGCAAAAAGCAGATCAGCGCCGACCTTACAATGACAGCAAAAGCGCCTCTGATAACAATAAAATACAACAACCAAGAGGCTCGCAATGAGCGCTGAGATCTCAGACCACCATAAAAAATAATGTCTGGCCCAAATAATATTCCTTCACTTACAATTCTATTGCCTTCATTTTTTGACGGGCAATTCGCTAGTTTTTTATAATTATTTGTTACTTAATGAGTCTTGTAGACTTCTTGTAATGCAACATGTGCTACATATAAACCAACACAGTTTGTGGCTTGGGTATCTCTGTTGAGAGATTTAAATGGAATAGATTGTGAAGCTATATTCCTAAAACCTATATTTATCCCTCCATGCATTTAATAGAGAGCAAGTTTAATATTGGTGTTTCTAGGGAGGGAATTATTTCATATAGATATATTGTAATTCTGGAAAATATTTAGATGCCGCAAATAAAGACTTCAAGGAACCTAACATCTGGGATTGAAGTTATCTAGGGTACAATATATCCTGGTATGCAATGAATGTATATTGAATACTAACAATTATTATAGTATATCCATGAGCAATTACATAAGTAAAATCTTCTGAGGTATTTGCAAATAAATGATCAAGTTTTACTCCCCTAAGCGCTCTCTGCTAGCAAGCGAAAGTGTGCATGCTGTGCAAATCTCAAGCTAATTAGCATACTGGGTGTCTAACAAGGAATGCATCTATTCCAGTAACAAAGATAAGTATCTACGTGCCTTTCCACTAGTGTCTCTCGTATACAAAAAGACTATTGTTCGCTTCACTTCATGTAGAGTAAGTCTGAATCTGATGCAGTCAATAAGTCAGTTACATATGGGGGGAAAAAAATATTTCCTTTCTCGAAATCCATGTGCCAAAGCCAGCATGATGTCAAACAGTGAGTGGGGATTGGTGTTCTGTGCGAGCAGAAACTGCAATATAGGACTCCTAACCTTCACAATTAATAATTTATATTATTAAGTTATTTGTAGATTAAAATACATTTGCTTGATGGCAATTTGTAGAAATTTCACTTGTTCCTCTTTATGTCTAACTAGCGAATTGCCCGTCAAAAAATGACGGCAATGAAATTGTAAGGTAGCTAATGCTGTTTGGTGTCTAATAATGAAATATGTAATACATTACTAAATGAATATACTGTACCTATTTTGAAGCATTGTGATGAAGAGCTGGCAATCTGTGTTGATGTTGCTGCAGCATTAGTGGTGTGGAGCTGCTGTGTAAGCATGCTGAATGTGTGCACTGTGTGGTATGAATATCCGTAGGTGGTTTGTGGCGTTTTGCGAGTTTCTTGTGGTGTTTTGCGAGTTTGTTGTGGTTTTTGCGAGTTTAGAGTGCTGTTGCCTCGTTTTCGTTTTGTTCGGCGGCCATTTTTTCTGTCGCTTAGATTTTTTTTTAGTCTCAAAACTCTTTTCTTTCGATTAAAATCGAGGTCTAAGTTGCATTTTTGAGGTCCTGTGTGCTCCCTCTTGGTGTAGGTAAGGTTTTTATGTATGTGCTGTGTGTATGTATTGTGTTTTAAATGTTTGTATGTCGGCGTGTTGCGTCCGATGTTTGCGAGGTCGTAATGTGTGGTAACGTGTTTCGTAGGTTGTTTGCGTTCCTCGTAAAATTTAGCGAGTGTCGTAATTTGTGTGTCGTGTTTTTTGAGTAGCGACGTGAAGTTTGCGAGGGTTTGAGGCCCTTGCCCAGTGACCTCGCCAGCAACTGAGTCCCTCGCTTCGCGAGGGGCCTCAGTTGTTGGCATGGAGCGCCTTCGGCGCTCCATGCCAGCAACTGAGGCCCTTGCCCAGTGACCTCGCCAGCAACTGAGGCCCTCGCTTCGCGAGGGGCCTCAGTTGCTGGCATGGAGCGCCTTCGGCGCTCCATGCCAGCAACTGAGGCCCGTGCTTAGTGACCTCGCCAGCAACTGAGGCCCTCGCTTTGCGAGGGGCCTCAGTTGCTGGCATGGAGCGCCTTCGGCGCTCCATGCCAGCAACTGAGGCCCTTGCCCAGTGACCTCGCTACGCGAGGGCCGCGGGCTCGCTATGCGAGCCCGCAAGCGTGAGCAACGACCCGTACGCTCACAACTATATATGTGATGGCAGTAATCTTGATTTAGCCTACATTTCTGAACTCTGCTGTTAACTGGTTGCACTTATTGCTCTGCTCCTATCAAAATTGCAATCAAGCTTTTCAAACTGAGTCGATATTTAAAGTCACCACATGTAACAAACCTATCATTGAACTCGCATGGACTAGAATAGTAGATTTATTGATTTTCATAGACTGCAACATTTCTGGATTGTTAGTCCATCCCCAAATCGGACTTCTTAACATTAATTGATTGTGGTTTAACCTCCATGTTTTACTGACGTCTCATTTACTATTGGCTGTTTCTAAAATGGTAGTTACGTCCTTGCTTAGTTTATCATGATCATGACTGAAGTGAAGTGGCGTGTCCAAAACAGGGTTTTGGAAATGTATATCTACACAAAATATTGGAAAATAGAAAGTGATGATGCAACATATGTAATCTGTCAATTCATATTTAAATTGGATGAATTTTCAATCACTATTCTACCTAACAAAATCATTTGTGTAATGTTATCTAAATTTAATCCCTTTGTTTTCTCATATGATGCCATCTTTATGTTTCTACTGCTTGCTGGCAGAACCAAATGGTACTTTTTTGGTTGGCAGAAAGGAAATGCTGAATATAGAAGAGCATTGCTCCATATTTGTGCCGCTTTCATGTTTTTTCAGTATAGAGATTCAAAAAGATTACTCAAAGTCTACCTTATACAGTTGTCATAAAGGTTGGAGCAGTTCAGAACTGAAGGGCCACCTACAGAGCAGAACAGCAAGAGGCATTGCAGATAACTAGATAATTGCACAAAACTCATGCATTTTAGATGTATACCTTTTTATATATTGTATGATTAAAAATTTGCATAGTAGATCAGCCTTAGTTATTCATTGGCCCTCTAAAACATCTTTATTAACAGATAAAGACATTTCTGCGAGGTAAAACAAGTTTACCATTATCTAATTGTTTCACAACATCTGTACAGACATCCTATGAATCTACAGGAGATTTTTTTCCACAAGTTTGCTAGTAAAAATCCAGTCAGCATAATTTTCTTGGTCTCTGCATTAACTGTGGATTGATGTTGCATGTGTACTGAAACTGCTTCTGGATGTGTGACTGTTCTTGAAAATTCAGATGAGAAGTCTGAGCTTTCACAGGCAAGTTAAGTTATATCACATAACCTGCAATTGTTCTAAAGAAGTTTCTTATCTCCAGCCTTCAGGAATCTCCAATAAATTGGAGGGTAATCAGAATGATTGTGGGACTGATAAACCAGCACATACTTAAAGGAGCACTGCAGTTCAAGAAAAAAAAATACATTTGTTTGTCAAGCATGTACCACACTAACAATATTAGAAGCTGATTTACCCCCAAACATTTTGGGGGGTAAATCAGATTTTTTGAAGACTATGGGCCTAATTAAATTGCAAGCCCGCAACTCGATCGTTGTAGGCTGTATTACTTGTGAGTGTGTTGGGGGCTCCCATTCGTCTCTGAACCCGGAGCCATTCAATTGCTCAAGCCAGCAAGTTACTGGCCCAAAGCTGACTCCGTAAACCATGCACTGGTTCGTAGCAGTTCAGGGCGGGAACATGATCAATTAAGCATGCCTGTAAGCTCCAATTTTGAATCGGCCAATTGAAAATGAGACTGTCATTATTACGGCAGTAAAACATGGAGGTTACATGTCAATCAATTAGGTTCGGGGGTCCGATATGAGATCAGACTTGCAAACCCACAAAATATGGAATTATGAAAATGAATGCCAATACTGTTCTAGTCCATATTGGTGACTGATAGGTATTAACTCAATGATACCCAAGATCAATTTAACCCCGAAATGAAACATACAAATAAATATTATATGCTGCCAAATTGCGAGCTTGAGACTGTTGTGCAATTAATTTTAATGTCTTTCATTGCTTCCCCATTATTTACAGTGCAGTAGTGATTTTTTATTTGCATTTGAACAGGTGTTTAACCCCCTTGCGGGTCCTCTCTAGCACTCCTAGGATTTTCTCCTTCTTTTGCCATTTACGGGTGTAAAAACATTTGCGGTCGTGGGGAAATTGAGCAATTGAATAGAGATTTGCGATTTTAGCGATCAAAACTCTTGCTAAAGTGAAAAATCAAAGGCTTCAGGAGGCTGTAAGTTACAGGTTTAACTATCGCATTTTTTTCAAGCCCGTAACTCGTAACCCGTTTGGAGCCTGTAAAAAGATGCCAATTAAATAGCACAGTAACTTGCAAAATCTCAATTGAATCGGGCTCTATGTTTACAAGTACAGGAATCTATTTTGTGTGTTTTACATCACTTCCTCCTGCTGAATCATGAAACAGTACCTCAGTAATGTGGAACGTGTGATGGAATTAAATGTAGATAGCAATTTACTCCCACATAATCCTCAGAGAAAGCAAATAAAACAATGGACACTCCCAGAAAAGAATATTTGCATGTAACTTTTAATAAATTAAAGGCTGTTTTCTTATTATCAAGAATAATCATTTAAAAAGTATATCATAAGAATGAGTTAAGTTCATTGTAATAAATCACATGGCATATTTCAAGTAATTTAATTTCTTCAAATTATATAATTTCCTATGAGGCACTTTGGATACACGGAGCAAATTAATTTGACAATACTCTTCTCAACAAGATGCACTTCAGTTTTTTCTTAGAAAACAATTAGAAGAGTGGTTCATTCTCCTGCTTCCAGAAAACTGCTTACAAACTGGTAGATGAATCCAGAGGGGTTTGAGTCTTTAATTTACCGAGCAACATAAGCGGTTTCTATATGACTTGAGTGTTATATACACTACCCTTGTGACTAGATATTATATTGGTTACTGAATAAAGTGAAAAATCTAAAAGCTTAACACTGTACAATTGGGCATCATCTTAGTTTTTCCATCCTAGGATTTGTTCAGATAAATATATACCCATTGGAATTTTGAACAATAGGAAATATGAAGCACTTTTTATTCTTTATAATAGTATTCTGTTGTTAATATCCATATCAAATGAGAAGATAATTGAGAGAAGATATTTGCTTAAAAATTTATATTTTATTAATATAGGAAGCATTTAAGAATAAAACTACCTTCCTGTCACAGTGTCAAGCTAAAAAGCAGCTTGATACTTGCCAAAGGCTTCAGTTTGACTTATCATTCATAATTTTTGCTACACATGTTGGTTGTTCTTATATTGACTCCCAACTTGTCTCACAATTAAATTTTCAATCCATTGTCTGAACACAGAGATTACTTGATAATACCCATTTCTCTTTTTAAAATACATCCCTAAAAGCATATCTAAATTTCCTGGATTATGAATGCATCTGATAGAGGAGAATAAGTAGTGTATGCAAACATTTTTATGCATAAAAAAATACCCAAATAAACATTTACAAACTCATCCTGATGTTTGCTAAATCCCTTCAGTTTGCAAGCTGAGGCTTTTATTAGTTGACACCCCTGAAAATCTTTTCTAAGATTAGCATAAAATTCATAATTCATTTTGGCCAATCAGGAGAAAGCATAGGTTTTCAGATACATTTGTATTAAACTCTGGGGTTCCTGTGTTGCTAAGCAGCCTGGTAGATGTAGTCTCTCTCTCTCTCTAGCCTTGTGCTCTGATTCATCTATGAGCTCAAACCCCACCCAACCATGTGATTCCACCCTGAAGCAAGTCCTTTATGTGAAAGGTTAAACTCCTTATCTGTCTGCCTTTCCTGTGTGTACTTGGTTATGTAAGCTCCCTGTGGGTGCACAAAGTTGGATTTTACTTTCCTGCCTATAACTTTGTAACTACATTTAACTTATCTCTATAACATATCTTTTTCTGATAATCAGTTCCTGTTTCTTACCAAACATTTGAAACCCAGGAAACTTATATATATCTTTAACTGCCCTCACTCTCCACATAACTCTTCTGTAACCTCATGCCCACACAGCCTTGAGGGCTTTGTTTGTGCTTCTCATATATTATTGAAAGCTATAGCTTTGAAGCATTCTTGACAAACTTGCCTTTTTAGTTATCCTATCTCATACCATCTTAAATGCTCATTTTAGTCCCCTGACAACAGGAACTATATGTTTTAATTAAGCACTGATCGTTAATAAAATTCTTATTCAGTAATTTAGAAACACATTTTCCAATAGTAAACATTCAAGCATCAACTTATAAGCCTCCAATTGAGCTGCTTGCCTGAATCCCTTTTGATGCCATCAAGGAGTGGGAGTTACTCTGACAGGAAGGTAGATCAAACAAGCTTATGTTTAGAAAGGAGCACATGCTTTTCATTGGCCGGTTGTGTGGTAAATTACCACTGTAAGAACACAGACCATTAAGGACCACATCCCAGTAAGAGTTTCTACTGCCACTTGATGACCTCATGCGCAGCTCCGCTGGAGGTTTCAATTTTGATGATTGGAACTATATTTAATATGCAGTATTGCTTTTGTATATACCGTATATACTCGAGTATAAGCCGACCCGAGTATAAGCTGAGGCACCTATTTTATCACAAAATACTGGGTAAAATGAGTGACTCGAGTATAAGCCGAGGGTGCGCAATGTGCTGCTCCCTGTGTCCCTCTTGTGCCCTCTGTGTCCCCCCTCTCTCTCCTGTGTCTCTTCTCCCCTCTCCCTTCCCTGTGTCTCTTCCCCCTCTCTCTTTCCTGTGTCTCTTCCCCCCTCCCTTATCACCCTCCTCAACCCCCTCCTAATTCTCAAACTCTCTCCTTCACCCCACTCCTCATCCTCAACCTCCCTCCTCATCCTCAACCTCCCTCCTCAACCCCCTCATCCTCAACCCCCTCCTCAACCTCAACCCCCCTCCTCATCTTCAACCCCCTCCTCAACCCCCTCCTCAACCTCCTCATCCACCTCCTCATCCTCAACCTCACTCCTCATCCCCCATCCTCAACCCCCTCCTCCCTCCTCAACCCCCCATCCTCAACCCCCTCCTTCCTCCTCAACCCCCTCCTCAACCCCCCTCCTCAACCTCCCTCTTCATCCTCAACCTCCCTCTTCATCCTCAACCTCCCTCCTCATCCTCCCTCCTCAACCCCCCCATCCTCATCCTCAACCCCCCCATCCTCAACCTCCCTCCTAAACCTCAACCCCCCTCCGCAACCCTCCTCCTCATTCTAAACCCCCCTAAATACCTCCCCCTCTCCCTTTCCCCTCACTTACCTGCTTCTACTCCGGCCTCCGCGCCACGTCATTAGCATGTGCTGGCACAAGAAGGAGCGGAGCCCGGAGCAGAAGCAGGTGAGTGAGGGGAAAGGGAGAGGGGGTATTTAGGGGGTTTAGAATGAGGAGGTGGGTTTAGAATGAGGAGGGGGGGGGGGTTGAGGATGAGGAGGGGGAGGGGAAGAGACACGGGGGGTTAGAGAGACACGGGGGGGAGAGCGACACAGGGGGAGTGACTCGAGTATAAGCTGAGGGGGGCCTTTTAAGCCTTAAAAAAAGGACTGAAAAACTCGGCTTATACTCGAGTATATACGGTAACTGACTTTTTCTTAATGAACAATAAGTAGCTAGCTCATATTGTTAGGGCATTACAGGGCTCCTTTAATTTCTAGCACACACAACACCAGTAGTTATCATACATTCTCCTATCAGCTCTGTCTTATAAAAAGATCTGTTTGGACCTTGTTGTCCCTTCACTGTCTAAACAATCCCCCATTTCCTCAAGTAACATTTTTCTTCACTTCAATTCTCAAGAAGTGAATGACATACATGTAAGAAAGTGCAGCAGATAAGTAGCTTGCCCTATGGGGTGGTACACACTATGGGTGCAGTTTCTCCAATTTTAGCTCACTTGTTCCTTTACAGAGGGAAGTCTCTTGTTGCATATCAATTGTTGTTCTCCTCTGCATGGGAGAAGCAACAGATCCATACATGTAGGTTTCCGAGAGAGACACCTGAGAATGGGCACCCATGAGTAGCATGCCCTGTGGGAGCAGCCTGACGAGCGTTTGCTCACTTGTACAATTAGAAAGAAGCAATGTCCTGTTGCATACCAGAAAGTACTCGCTCCTGTGGCGGATCAACCTTTTTAAGTGTGTTGTGGAAAAAAAATAGGAATATAAATTACCACTGTAACACTGATATATTTTAAAAATGCACAGCTTCAATAATACATGAAAGAGACCATTACATTAAAATAATTTCTATATTTGATATCAATGTATCTTTTAGCAAATGCGTTTGTTGTATTATACCAATCTAACATAAAGCCTCTGATATCAGATTCTACAATTTATTCTGCCAAGCTGACTACCCAGGTGGGATGGGAGAAAGGAATCACAATTTCAGAAATAAAGGTTGAACACCACCAATTTAGTGGCTTATTAAATTAGTTATTTGCATCAGTCAAGCCAAGTGTACTATTTGGTTTTTGTTTTGTTTGTATTCTAATCATATATATCTACATTACTTTTACAGCTGTGTACAATGTTTTATTAGGCTCAGTTCTGTATTTTTAGGGAATATAAATGTTATATATATATATACACTAAACCTGAGTTACATAAAAGTGTATGAATTAAAATATATATGTTTTAGCTAAGAGAAATAAATAGTATTTTAATTGCTTCAGTGACATAATTTTATTTTCACATGAACACCTCCAGTCGAGGACTCGGTGCTCTTTGTGGTGCAAATAAAATTGGTTTCCATAGTAACCCTTCATTATCAAGCCGTTACTCCGCTTTAATTACACAGCTCCAGACAGTAATTTAAAAAAGGGCACTTTTCAAAACTGAATACATTTGTGAGTTTAAATATAGCACATGCTCATAATCTCCAACATAAATCCCTAATAGAAGCTGGAAAGAATTAGACTATTTCAGAAATCCCTGTAGGATTTGTTTTCTCTTTAAGACGTCGTTAGCAGCTCTAATTGAAACTGGAGTCGTATCCGCAGTACATTATTGAGAGTTGAGCATAGATTTTGTTTTGGAAAATGAGATTAGAAATAGAGAGCAATAATAGAATCCATAATTAATTCCTTCCTTAAAAAAGATGCAATTACATTACACAACCCCCCGAGCATTCTGTATCATGGTAGTTCCTCTTCTGGAAAGAGATGTTTTCAAGCAGCCTTAGTAGTCGATTACATAAACTGATAAAATTATATCAGACATTTAATCACCTTATCATGCTTTCAGGACCATGTTTTAAACATTACAGTGTTGTTTTTGACAATAAGAGATCCAGATGTGGAGCTACTACAGGACTAAAAGCTGGGGGACCACTACAGGTCAGGGTCTGCTAACAATAAAATATATATTTTTGCATTAAAGCTGTGTAATACAGCATGCATAAGCTTAAAGGAAGACATGTTTGATAATGGCTATGGATTGAAGAGCGAGGCATTTGTGGGCACATTTGCATGTCCCAGCTTAGCTTCCCAGAGTGCAGTGTAATAACTGTTTTTTTTTTTGGGAGTTCTGAGCTGGAAGCAGGTTTTTTTACTTGTTTTAGACATTCAAATGTGAACACAGATGTACTTTTTATTTACTGTACTACTGTACGGTGGAGGGCTTCTATCGCTCTTTTGCCCACCATATTATAAATGATTGTTGTGGTGAACTACCTACTCATAATTTCCACAACACAGGCTGAGATCCCGCTCCATGCGGATGATAGCCAGTAAGCTTGAAACAGCTGTACATGGATAGGATATTCAGCCTGTGTTTAATCCAACCTTGGTTTTGCATTAAAGCTGTGGAATACAGCATGCATAAGCTTAAAGGAAGCCATGTTTGATAATGGCTATGATAACTGATTTTCTCAGAATTCTGAGCTGGAAGCAGGTTTTTTAACTTGTTTTAGACATTCAAATGTGAGCACAGATGTATGTATATATATATATATATATATATATATATATATATATAAAATAATATAATATAAGAGAGTGAGCGATACATTTGGTAAATTAATACTTAAAAAGGAATATAAGGGGATATATAGGCTACAATATTATATTATTATTATTATTTTATTATTATTATCTTTATTTATATTGAGCGAACATATTCCGTAACGCTGTGCAGGGGTTTAGTACATGGCAAAAAACAAACTTAGAATGGAGGGCCCTGTTTTTGAGCTTATAATCAAATGTACATAGTGCTTGTTTCCAAGGCACGGACACAAGATTGAAAAATCGTAAACTTACAATCTAAGGGTTTAGGTGTGATACAAGAGGGTGACAAATGCAAGATGGCAGTGTGAAAGCAATTTGTTTAGTCAAGTGGAGGTGTCTGTGTGTTGTACTGTAGATTGTGGGTGTAAGTGTTATTAAGCTGTGGAGTGTGCAGTTGTAATTATTAAGGCTGAAGGTGATAAGATTTTTTAAACAGGTGTGTTTTAAGTAATTTTTTAAAGGTTTTGAGGCAGGAACATAATCTAATGGAGCAGGGGAAGGATTTCCAAATAGTAGGGGCAGCACGAGAAAAGTCTTGAAGATGGGAGTGAGAGGAGGTGATGAGAGAGGAGGAAAGAAGAAGGCTGTGAGCAGAACGAAGGGGGAGGTTGGGAGAGTATTTTGAAACAAGAGCAGAGATATAAGGGGGTGCATTGTTGTTGAGGGCTTTATATGTTAGGGTTGTGATTTTAAATGTGATTCGGGAAGCTATGAGAAGCCAGTGGAGTGATTCACAGAGAGGAGCTGCAGACACTGAGCGTTTGGTATTGAAGATGAGTCTAGCGGAGGCGTTCATAATGGATTGGAGGGGAGAAAGTCGAGAGATGGGTAGGCCAGCAAGGAGTGAATTGCAGTAGTAGAGTCGAGATATGAGGAGAGAGTGTATTAGAATTTTAGCTGTGTCTTCTGTAAGATAATGATGAATTTTGGAGATGTTTTTTAGGTGAAACTGACAAGATTTTGTTATCGATTGGATGTGAGGAATAAAAGAGAGGGCGGGATCCAGTTGACAACGGGCCTGGGAGGTGGGAGTGATGATGGTGTTGTCAACAATGAAAGATATTTGAGGAGTGGAAGCTGTAGAAAAGGGTGGAAAAGATTATGAGTTCAGTCTTAGACATGTTGAGTTTGAGTTGACGGGTAGACATCCAGGAGGATGTGATAGAGAGGCAGTTGGAAACTTGAGCTATAAGAGAGGGGGATAGATCGGGAGCAGAGAGGTAGATTTGAGTATCATCTGCATAGAGATACTGAAATCCAAAGGATTTTATTAGGGTGCCAAGGGAGGAGGTGTAGATGGAGAAGAGGGTGGGGCCTAGGACTGAACCTTGGGGTATGCCAACAGACAGAGGAAGAGGTGAAGAAGAGGTGCCAGAGAAGGAGTCGCTAAATGTACAATCTTTTCGATAGCATGTGAACCATGAAAGATGCCAAATGAGCTGAGAGTTTGGATTAGAAGAGGGTGGTCAACTATGTCGAAGGGAGCAGAGAGATCCAGGAGAATTAGTATAGAGTAGTGATTTGGCGTTTAGCTAGTCATTGGTGACTTTTGTGAGGGTGTAGAGTGTAGGCGATTGTAAACAAGCCGCTCAAGCAGTTTAGAAGCCAAGCGAAGTAGAAAGAATGGGGCGATAGTTGGAGGCAGAAGCTGGGTCAGATGAGGGCTTCTTGAGAATGGGTGTAATTATGGCATGTTTTAAAGAGGATGGAAACAGACCAGTGTTTAGGGAGAGGTTGAATAGATGTGTGAGAGCTGGGATAAGTGTGGTGGATAGGAGAGGGATTAGCTGTGATGGAATAGGGTAATGTGGACATGTTGCAAGGTGAGAGGTTGATAATAACGTAGATACTTCATCCTTGGTTACAGGGTCAAAGGAATCCATAGTGGAGGAGGGATTGGGGAAGGGGAAGGACTGGGTGTTATCGGTTTGTGGAGAGGATGGTGGGATAGGGCCAAGCTGGAAGGAGAGCTCATTTCGGATGGTTTCAATTTTATTTTAAAGTGGCTGGCAAAGTCATCAGCAGTGAGACAGGAAAGGGCAGGAGGTTGGGGAGGGCAAAGGAGGGTATTGAATGTATAAAATAAACGTTTAGGGTTGGAGGACAGGTTTGATGTTAGTCATGAGATGTAGTGTTGTTTGGCAAGATTGAGGGCAGAGAAGTAAGAGCGCAAGGTAAACTTGTAGTGGAGAAAGTCTGCTGAAGTGCGAGATTTCCTCCATAGTCATTCTGCAGTGCGTGAGCATCTCTGAGAAGGATTTGAAGAAGGGTGGTGAGCGGAAGATGAGGTGAGGTTGCAAGTTAGCAGGTGGTGGTCAGATAGGGGAAGTGAGGAGATGTCAAGGTTGGAGATAGTGCAGAGATTGGTGAAAATAAGGTCAATGGAGTGTCCACCACTGTGAGTTGCTGAATCTGTGAGAGGCCAAGGTAAGTGCAAGTAATTTTGCAGTTGTTGGGGAGGTGGGTGTGTCAGTGGCTATGTTGAAATCGCCAAGAATGAGTGAAGGTATATTGGAGGAGAGAAAGTGAGGGAGCCAGGCGGCAACGTTGTCCAGATATTGAGAGGGTGATCCGGGCGGGTGATAGATCACAGCTACTCGCAGAGGGATGGGAGAGAAGATGTGGATAGTGTGGACTTCAAAAGATGAGAATTGGAGGGAGGGAACAGGGGGTATGCAGTGAAAAGTGCAGCAAGAGGATAGTACTATGCCCACACCTCCACCTTGTTTGTTCCCAGGTCTAGGAGTGTGGCTAAAGTGTAGACCACCATAAGAGAGTTCAGCAGAGGGAGGCAGAGTCAGATGGTGTGAGCCAGGTTTCCGTGATAGCCAGCAAATTGAGGGAATTGGAACTGAATAGATCATGAATGAAGGTAAGTTTATTGCAAACAGACCTTGCATTCCAGAGGGCACATGAGAAGGGCAAAGTAGATGGTTTGTGACAAGTTATGGGAATTAGATTATGGGTATTTGCTGCCCTGCGGACTCTACATGACTGACAGCATGTGGGAATGAGTGAGGGGCCTGGGTTAGGGGATATATCTTCACAAGCCATCAGAAGAAGGAGATAGAGTAAAAGGAGATGGGAAAAGGACTTACAGGAGCATTTCTGCTTTTCATGATGTGTAGAGACAGTATAAGAGAGTCCGAGAAAGAGACAAGAGGTTATAATGAGGGGGATGGTGTGAGAAAACATAAGCACGTATTCTTGAAGGAGGGTGGTTAGAGGTAATAAGTGGATGTCACTGATTGAACAGGTGCAGGTAATTATGCCTTAATATATTAAGCATAAACAAGGATGGAGGGGACTGCATTCAGGTGGACTTCTATGACATATGCTGGACTGCAGTATGTTTTAAAAATATCTATAAGACAAAACAAGTTATTTGAGTGGGTGGAGATATTGGGGCAGTAAAAGGGATGAGTGAACACAGAGCATTTCTGGTTTACAAATAAGCAACAGTAAGTATATCATGACAATAGCAGTACAATCTATCAGTAAAAAGTATATCTCAGCAATTATCATAACAAAGATATTAATAATATTAAATAGTCCGTTGTAGAGGTAGATATGGCTCTGGTGAGAAGCTGTTCTTCTGAAATTACCTTAGATTGATTTAAACTGCATTCATGTGGACTTCTATGGTCTATGTTGGACTGCAGTATGTTTTAAAAGTATCTTAGATTGATTTAAACTGCATTTAGGTGGACTTCTATGGCATATGCTGAACTGCAGTATGTTTTAAAAGTATCTTAGATTGATTTAAACTACATGCTCAAGCTCCTACAGGACCCAATGAAGGTTAAGTATGTGCCAAGGGGATTTGAAGCCACTCATTAGAGAATACTCCAGTATATCCCCCATGAAACATATGCATTGAAATAAACTTGTGTATCCTGTCTACATAGCTTGCATTTAGTATATTATCACATGCAGCAAAATGAACCTATGGATTCTGTTTGCATAGTTTATATAGTTTCAGTAAATTATCATTGATTTATATTCCCAATATGAGGAAGAGATACAGATCTACCTCTCGGATATGTTTTTGATAGGACTTTATCTAAATGAATATGGACATGACAGGATTTGATCCTTTATCTAAAATAACGGATGTGGCTGTAAGTCTGCATCTCCCCTTTGTATTTTCTTTCTTACACATTCACATTGATTCACTTCATGAATCAAGGAAATAATTTTCTAATTTAGTTTTTTTATTCCCATCACAATCGCCTACATTCACTCTATTCACCATGGCATGCGTACAGTTATTGGGATTATAAAACCAAGGACATTAAGAATATTATTCTCCCAACAGAATTTCGAATCCAGAAGATTATCTTCCATTACATAGTTTTTTCATTCATAACACCACTCATTTCCACTTTTATGAAGATAATATAGTAAAATTTACCTCTCACAATGAGCCATTTTTTCACTTGCCACAATTAAATGCGGAACATTCTTGTATCAGAATAATTCAATTATTGTAATATTCACACAAACTAATACTTCATCCTGATTTTAGGACATTATTTACATTTTGTCACAATGCTGGGATAATATTGTTTTTAGGATATTTTTTATTTTCTATCACAGTGTAGGGGCTATATAGAACCTCGGGGCTCTAGTTTTTGACTTATGACCACATCAGCAATTAATACCTAGCTGATATGATAAGTTGATGTTGTTGGGACCTCCTAATCAGTAGTTGGCGGCTTAGAAACACAGGGCCCAAACAGAATTCTGTGGAACCCGTAATGGAAGTAACACACACACAAAATCTTTCTCAGTACTAATTCCGTTTATTGCTACGTCATTGCATAGAATTTATACTTGCAAAAGAAGGCGGATATTAGAGCGATTTTCACAGTTCACGTTAGTCGGTACAAGGACATATAATCAGGTGTTTTCTGTTTCTTAGAACAACTAGAAATGTTTTGTGTTCTAGTAAGGTCGCAAAACATCCCAAGGGTAGGAACATGATATTATGGTTAGGTTATGTGTCAGCAAAATACATTAACCCCTTCATCAGCAGAATGTTAACCCCTTCAGATGTAACTATGGGAAAAGAGTATGTTAAAAAGTACACTGGGGGAATGATTATACCCATGGCAATTCTTAGAGGATTATTGCGAAACCAGAGGTGGATCCCAATTCTGTAGAAGCCATATGGAATATATGATCATGGAATACTCATGTTCTCCTACTATCACATATATTGTTGTCGTAATTGCAGGATTGCCAAAAGTTGTTGGTAACGCTATGTTAAAATTGCAGGTTCGCACAGCAAGCCCCGCGACTGCGGCCCTCGCAAAGCGAGGCCTCGGTTGTGGCCCGGCAATGAGCACCAAAGGCGCTCATTGCGCTGGTGGACATGAGCGCCACAGGTGCTCATCCTGACGACACGCAGGACTTAGACAATGAGCGCCAAAGGCGCTTATCCTGACGTCACTCGGGACTTAGGCAACCGTGGGACGGACGCAAATTTACGGCCCCTACGTACTTAGTACCCTAAGCACGTACATGGGCTGCGGGGCTCGGAAAAATACTAATTTAACGGCTGAACTGGAAATACTCACAAATATGACTCATATTAATTTGCACACACACAGCACAGGACGAGAGCCAGGGAGCGTGTGAATGAGTTTCAAGTTAATTTCAGTCATATTTTGCATTTTTTCATGATCGAAAATCTCTGAAGCGAGAACAAAAATGGCAGGCGAAAAGAATTAAATAAGACCAAAACAAGGCCGAAGGACGTAAAACGCAGCCGAAGGATGTAAATACGAGCCCTAAGCACTTAGACTTAACACAAACCAGTAACACTTAATACAAGACAGTAACATTTAACCCAAGGCAGTAGGCCCCTAAACTACACAGGCCTATAAAGTACACAGGGGGAGAGGCTCGCAAGTAGCAAGAGACATACCCGGGACAGGAGGGGCCTGCACAGGAAGACTGAGGGGTGAGAGCCGCCTGGAGAGGATCACTGTCACCCAGTGACAGCGTCATCTAGCTCTGTATTCCGTGTATACGATGACCCCCCAATTTAAAGGCCAACATTTTGTCAAAAAATGACATACTATACACAGAAAAATACGGTATATTGTTTACATTGAAAAGTTATGTGGTGTTCTTGTTTTTTTGTTCCTTCATCCTATTTTTAGTTGCAATTTGGTCTATTGAGAGCTAGTGAACTATTTTTATGATTGATATATTTATAGATCAAGTGCCACTGTTTTAAGCGAAAATATACCTTGCAATTACTTAAATACGACAGATATAACCGGTAATGTGTGTGTAGTGTGACCTTTTTGGTTTTCTTCCTATGTTGCTTCTTATTTAATACCATAAAACTGAGAAAGAAATCCATATTTTCCTTCCAAGTTCTACCTACCCATAGCTGTGACAATTGTTGGTTCCAAATTCTTCCACTAGAAACCAGCCACGTTTTCTGTAAATAAAACTATTCTTGTGACCATTTATTATCCTCTAAATAGCCTGTCCCTTATAGAATTTTATGGCAAGTCATTTAGCCCATTTCTAGAGTAAATCACACATTTTATAATTAACATTCTTGTGTGCTACTTAAACTGAGATCACATTCAAGTTTCACCCATGTGAGTACCTACCTCACTGGAATTGCAGTAGATAATGTCAAGAGTTTCCATATATGCCACAGTGCAGGTAAGAATTTCCCATAGCAAAGGGATAGTTGCAAGCTTAGCTTCATTATTACAGGAAACCACACACATATACCCCTTCTTTCAGTGTAAAATAAATCTGAATGTTCAGGGAGAAAAAGTGCAAATATTTAAATGATGGTTCTCTGTTTAATGGACCCCATCGTTCTCATCCCCTGTTGCTAGTATAGAGTGCTATCAATAAATGTATTAATAATATGACTTTGCCTATCTACCCCACTTCATTCTCTGTGGCATAGGTTGGAGGTTAATATAAAACTCTAGCCCCCACTGTGAAATGGGTTGGCGGGTATTGCATATAACTATGCCCTCAACCCATCACCTTTCCCCCACTCTTTGTCTGTATTAGATTTAGATGTATTCTATTGACTCCAGCTCGCAATTTACCTCCTTAAGCCTAAACTCGTAAATTCTGCCTTTTTAAGTAGGATTTCATATGATCTGACAATATTTAAGCAAGCCTGTAATTTACTTCTTAGACACAGCCAAGAGTAAATGAGTCCGTCATCATGATGTCCGTCAAACATGCCATCCGAGGCTACAAATTAATTAGTGCCAATAAGTAATATTTGCTGCTCGCAATCAAGCACTCTAGCAGCCCCATTAAATTCAAATGGCAATGGCACACCCGCAAATACTGTGGGCTTGAAATTCTGCTTCATGACATAACTATTACATTGCCCATGCCGCAACCAACAGACTAGAGACGCAAACCCGTAGACCATTCATGCGCACATTGCATGTGCGGCTGTGAACATGATCAATTGGTCAAACCCATAGTTACGGGTTTAGACGGAGCCAATGGCAAAAGAGATTGTCATCATTACGTCACTGAAAAATGGAGGTTAGATTTCAAAGCCTTACGGGATTCAATTATGAGTTACGATCGGACCCGCATTCCAGAAATAATGCAATATTAATAAATAAGTAATTATGATATTCTAGTCCATGCGATTTCCATTATATTTATTAACACATTTATTGCCAGGATCGATATAACACGGAAATTAAACCGAAAAAAAAAGTACTTTACATTGCAGATTTGCGAGCTTGAGAATGTTATTATTTGTGCTATTATTTTTAATACTTAACATCACTTTCCGTTTAATTATATATTTGCATTTACAGTACTACGGATAGGACTTTAACCCCCTTGCGGGCCCTCTCTAGTACCCCCGTTGGCTTTTTGGCTCCATTTGCAGGGTTACGGGTTTGAATGCCAGTGGATTTGTAGCAATTTAATTGTGATTTTCGAGCATAACAGTTACAGGCTTGACAGATCAAAGCCTTTGCGGCAACGGAGTTCAGATTTCGACAGCACGTAGGGTTTTTCCGCAAGTATCACGCAGGTCGTTTTGTACGGTAGCTTTACAGGGCCAATTTAATAGCCGTGCATCTTGCGGGCTCCGTTACGGGCTACAGTTTTACACGTTGGGGGAATTTAATGGGGCTGTAGGACTCTATAAAATGCTTTCGATCATCTGTTTTAGTCCATGTGTATTAAACCCTTGAGTCCTGCCCGGCATTAATATTACTCAGAAATAACATTTAAAAATATTATTTTTTAATTGCATATTTTGGGGTTTTAGACTGTTTTGCAATTAATTATAATGTATTTCCATGCATTCCAATGCTTTTAAAGTAGAATATTGTTTTTTTAATTACTGTTACAGCTTTAATAAGTGCCCTTGCCAGTCCTATTTAATACTCGTAATATTTTTGACATACTTTTTTCAGTTGCGCGTCAGACTTTATTTGCGATCTAGAGCTACAGGGCTAATAAAATATCGATTTTGTGTAACACGAAATGTTCGAGCTGTGCTAACTAATGGAGGCCAAATTTGTCTTTGACTGTCTTGTAGTGATTGTGGGCGGGTAACTCGTAATCGCATTGCGAGTAGCTATTAGAATATGTGCAAAAACAAGAGTGATTTTAAGTTTATATACATTTACGAATTGAGCAATAGAATAGGGCATTTAGTCTCCACCTTTCAGACTGTTTTATAAAATAATAAACTTAAACAGTGAAGCGGGAATAATTATTACAAATGCTCCCATAATCCCAATTTACACTCAGTAGTTTAGATTCAACATCATGCATTGCAAATTCCTAAAACAGCAATTTTAAATGTTAGTCTTTAAAAGGCTCTTCCATGTACCATGCAATAATTAATGATCAAGCTAATTAAATAATGTACAGTTTAGGAATAATTCAAACCATTTAAGTCTGATTTGGTACAAGGCAACCATTGCTTCCACGTTGCACTAGTGTATTTTTACCCTCCATTTAAATATCTTTTTGCTCAAAGACGGCATGTATGTTCTTGAGATTACACCATATTTCATTGACTAAACAAGAACATTAAGCAATAAAATACATTACAAGCCTATTTCTATGAACCGTTAGCTCAGATGTATGTATTGTGACATGGAGTTCTATTTTTTCCTTTTCTGTATTGTACTTTTCTCTTCTGGATCGCTACCTCTGTCTCTCTATGTCCTTTCTGCGCTCTCTCTCTCTCTCTTTGTGGACGACCCGGACGTTAACGTGCCAAAGTTACTGACAATTGTGATGCTGTGCAGTAAGCACTTTGCAGGCGTTACTAATAGATTGTTAAATATCATAGATTATAGGTGATTCTATGCTCATAACAAGTTGAAAAATGTAACACTGGACCCGAGTGTAGATAATGTAAAATAATAAGTTAATTAAAGTATTATTATCATAAGTAGTTTGAGTGCCATTATATTTCAGTTATGGAAGTTATTTCAGTAATGAAAGTTTCAGTAGAACTGATCATTATTGTGCATGTGTGTGTATTGTGTACGTGTGTATAATGGGGGGATTACGCAGTTACTATAAGTTCTGTTCTAAATTTTTATTGATATGTTTATAAAGCTAAATAAATACTAAGATTTTAATTAAGAAATAATTATTCCTTTAAATTATAGTTTTTACTTACTTTAAGAAACCATGTGGATTCCTTACAGTGAGGCTTTCATTTTGTCTTGTTTATTACTATGACAAAAGTCAATTGCCCTTCATAAATGACGAGATAATATTTAATGTGTCTCCTACCCCCCTCCCCTGTGTCTCTCCCCCCTCCCTTCCCTGTGTCTCTATTTTGAAATGTTACCGACTCCAGTAATGTAATATATTGTATTATAGCTTCTATCAAATTAATTTACAATAAGGAGTCACGAGGGGCAGTAAAGTCCCACGTTTAACATTAGAATATTTTAAATTATTGATCTAAGATCTTGTAATTTTACCTTTTATCTATACACAGGTTTTTTTTTCTGCAGACTTGAACTTTGATTACATGGCTCCCATAGGAACTCCCACAAGGCTGACTTGTACTCTTACAAGACTATTTATGTTACTATTACATGGCTCTTGCAGGCTATTTCACATAACAACTTAACAACTTAACAACAAACTGATATGTAGCTATGGGCTTTGTGTAGTAAGGGAAAATCGCAAGGATCCTAACATGTACACTTACGCAGATACCTGTGAAGTTGTTTCAGAGCTCAGAAACACAGTAATTCCCATAGTAGGTGGGAAGCCAATACCCATTAACCACTAGCAAAGTGTTTTTTTGTGCTTTTGGATATGTAGACTTCAATGATATGTTAGTATTGTCTCGAAAATGCACATTTTAGGCTGTTTTGTTTCTTCTATTGAGACACTCGTAGCTCATTAAGTGTTTCATAAGTATTCTCATAAGGGGTTTATCTGCTCTTGTGTGAGGTTTTGTTTTTAGACATAAGGTCTTGTCTCACTATAAACAACTGCAGACCCTTAAAGGTGTGTGGAAGTTTCATGGATTCTGAATGCATCTGATAGAGAAGAATCAATAGTGTATGCAAAAAGGTTTTTTTGCATGAAAAAAAGAATCCCAAAATAAACATGCAGTTGATTTTGAGAAAGAATGTGCCTAAAAATCCAAGCTAAATTAGCATAACAGTCATAATTCCTTGTGGCCAATCAGAGGCAGCTACAACATAGCAGTATGGGAATTCAGTCTCTGTAGCAAAGCATTGTGTAATTTGTAGTCCTTTGTTCCCACAACACACCTCTCTCCTCTCTTGAATGATGGAACTAAGGTAGTGCTGTTCTGGATCTCTGCACTGTGCAGATACTGGCTGGAAGGTTATTACATGGTTAAAAAAACATCCTTGAATGCATTTTTTCTATTGGTTAGAATGGGGTGCTTATGTGAGCAGCTCTGTGGTGTGCAAACCAATTTTGTTAAAATATAGAATGTATCATTTCAATGTATGTTTCTGGTATACAGTGCCTTGCAAAAGTATTCACCCCCTTGAATTTTTACCTATTTTGTTACATTACAGCCTTAAGTTTAATGTTTTGTTAATCTGAATTGTTTGTGATGGATCAGAACACAATAGTCTAAGTTGGGAAAGTGAAATGAGAAAAATATATACATAAAAACATTTTTAGAAATAGAAAACAGAAAATTGGCATGTGCGTATGTATTCACCCCTGTTGTTATGAAGCCCATAAAATGCTCTGGTGCAACCAATTACCTTCAGAAGTCACAAAATTAGTGAAATGATGTCCACCTGTGTGCAATCTAAGTGTCACATGATCTGTCATTACATATATACACCTTTTTTGAAAGACCCCAGAGGCTGCAACATCTAAGCAAGAGGCACCACTAACCAAACACTGCCATAAAGACCAAGGAACTCTCCAAACAAGTAAAGGACAATGTTGTTGAGAAGCAAAAGTCAGGGTCAGGTTATAAAAAAAATATCCAAATCTTTGATGATGCCCAGGAGCACCAACAAATCTATCATAACCAAATGGAAAGAACATGGCACAACAGCAAACCTGCCAAGAGACGGCCACCCACCAAAACTCAAGAACCGGGCAAGGAGGGTATTAATCAAAGAGGCAGCACAGAGACCTAAGGTAACCCTGGAGGAGCTGCAGAGATCCACAGCAGAGACTGGAGTATCTGTACATAGGATGACAATAAACCATACTCTACATAGAATTGGGCTTTATGGCAGAGTGGCCAGAAGAAAGCCATTTTGAGTTTGTGAAAAGGCATGTGGGAGACTCCCAAAATGTATGGTGGAAGGTGCTCTGGTCTGATGAGACTAAAATTGAAATTTTCGGCCATCAAGGAAAACGCTATGCCTGACGTAAACCCATCACATCACATTACCCAAAGAACACCATGTTTTTCAGCTGCCGGGACTGGGAAACTGGTCAGTTTAGGGAAAAATGGATGGTGCTAAATACAGGGATCTTCTTGAGCAAAACCTGTACCACTCTGTGCATGATTTGAGGCTAGGACGGATGTTCACCTTCCAGCAGGGTCAATGACCCAAAACACACTGCTAAAGCAACACTTGAGTGGTTTAGGGGAAACATGTAAATGTGTTGGAATGGCCTAGTCAAAGCCCAGACCTCAATCCAATAGAAAATTTGTGGTCAGACTTAAAGATTGCTGTTCACAAGCGCAAACCATCCAACTTAAAGGAGCTGGAGCAGTTTTGCAAGGAGGAATGGGCAAAAATCCCAGTAGTAAGATGTGGCAAGCTCATAGAGACTTATCCAAAGCAACTTGGAGCTGTGATTGACGCAAAAGGTGGCTCTACAAAGTATTGACTTTAGGGTGGTGAATAGTTATGCGCATTTACTTTTTCTGTTATTTTGTCCTATTTGTTGTTTGCTTCACAATAAAAAATAAAAAAACATCTTCAAAGTTGTGGGCATGTTCTGTAAATTAAATGATGCAAATCCTCCAACCATTAACTAGAAGTCCAATTGCTATCCATTGCTCCACATGTTAATTCCAGTTTGTGAGGCAACAAAACACAAAAAATTCCAGGGGGGGGGGGGGGGGGGGGGGGGGTTGGGGGGGGGAATACTTTTGCAAGGCACTGTAAGAAGTATGTGTTTAGAAAAAGTTAAAAACAGGGAAACTTACATTATTTTTTAAGAAAACACTTATGATGTGAGCCATGTAATAGCATATACAACTAGCGAGGCAGCTGCAGGCTTCAAACCCAAAGCCCTGAGCACCAATGTATTAACCCACTGAGCCATCAGGGCTCTAAATGTAAATGGCGTTGCTCAGTCATGTCCGACTTTCCGTGACCTCATGGACAACACACCATGCTGATCCACTTGGTTTTCATGGCAGAGATACTGGAGTGGATTGCCAGTTCCTTCTGCAGTGGGCCACAGCATACAGTTCCTGGTATTCCCTGGTGGTCTCCCATCCAAGTACTTGCCACTGTGACAGAAATGTTATAGCTGCATAGGTACCTACATGGAAACTTCACTTGCAAGGTTTCTTACAGGAGCCATGTAATCGAGCCCTTGTTCTGGACACACACTCACCACCAAGGTTGGCAACAATGCAAATAATACCCATTGCAGACTATTGTACAGTAGCTCATAGGCTAGAAAAAAATAAACCACCCTTATGGGTGAAACCTGCTCTTTTAAATGCATGCCATGAAAATCTTGACTTTTTTTGTCCCTTTAATATTGATATTTCCGAGATACAAAAAAAAAGTTAACCAAATTTTGAAATAAACATTCAAAGACCTGAACCGTGGTGTAATCTGTATTATTAGAATGTAAGATGGGAACATTGTGGTAAAACTATGAAGATATACTTGTTTAGTCATCAAAATAATCACATTTTCCATTGCTGGTCAAAGTTTGACCTTCTAAAAAAAACATTGTCTCTTAACTTAAACCATACGAGTTACATATGCTGTAATGGAAATCTTTGTAGGAAACTTGTTTTCATTCACCAATCCATCACAATTTTCATTTTGTAGATAGTTTTAAGTAGTTGCCAAAAAGCAATATTGAGCTGACTGCCAACAAATAAAGATGGATGAAAGAAGGAAGTGTCTTAATTCCCCAGATGTTTACCGGTTCTATGTCATTTTGCAAGACATAAATAATTTGACATGGGTTTGTTAAAGATTTAGAAAGAGTTTCTCATATTTTTGTTTTAAATATATATATATATATATATATATATATATATATATATATTTATATATATATATATATATATTTCCTTCTGAATATATGTTAAATTAAACATGTGTGAGAATAAAAATGTTACCTTTTATCTCTACACAGGTTTTTTTTCTGCAGACTTGGCACTCATTGTGAGCCTCTCCTCTTGTGTACTTTTGCTCCTCTGAGCACCTTTGGCGCTCATTGCAAGCCTCTCCTCTTGTGTCCTTCAAGTTTTGTGCTTTGCAACGATCATGTTCAGCGCTCATGGCAAAGACAGATATATACATACAGTGATAAATATAATTTTTTTTTAGTGCAGTGTAAATTAGAAAATGTTTTCAGGTCTTAGAGCATAATAAAGTGATTTAAATATGTAACTGCTTTGAGAGTGCTATCCCTGGCAGCCAATGAGCAGTAATCCAGATATTTATAACTGCAGTGTAAAAAGTCAAAAAAATTTAGTGCAGTAGAAAGTATACATTTTTATTTTCCATTACTAATTAATACTTATTAAATTAATGTACTTTAATAATTAATTCTGAATGAACAAATGTATTAGGAAGTGCGAAGCATTAATGTATTCATAAAGTAACATCAGTGTAAAATATGCTATTTATCGTATTGTACGTTCCTGGGTAAAAGTGGTAAGCATCTGGTGGTGTTTTGCGCGGCTCGGGGTTGTGCGGCCTTGTTTTAATTTTTTTCGGCCGCCATTTTTTTTCTTTCGCCTAGCCGCTTTTCGAGTGCCGAAACTCAGCAAATTCAGCTTAAATTTGCGTGCAACCTCATTTCCAGACGTCCAGACGTTGGTTCCCAACATTCAACCGCGTCCACAGCCTCCCACCACCACGTTCTCAGCCCAGGACGTTGCAGAACACTTCAAAAATAAAATGTATTCAATTAGACACAAGACAGCTTTACACTACCCTGAAAACTCCATTTTTCACAGCTTCCAGTTCAGTGGATTTACTCTACTTTTCATCTAACATGTCCCCCCTCACAGCTTATCCCTTCCTAACCTCTCCCTTCTAACTAGCACATTTCCCTCTCCTTTTAAATAGTCGATAGTATACCAATCCTAAATAAACTCTCTCCAATTGATCCAATTATGCTGTGTAACTACTGCCCTATTTATTTGCTACCTTTTGCCTCCAAACTACTAGAAAAAGACTAATCTATAACCGTCTAAATAATTTTTTGTCATCAAACTCTGTACATGGCCCTATTCCATCTGGCTCCAGTGTACAACACTCGGACAGCACTTACTAAATTAACTAACAACCTCCTGACTGACCAAGCAAAAGGGTAGTATTCTCTTGTTATCCTCCTGGACCTATATGCTGCCTGTGACTACTTACAAGTCTCTGTTTTGGGCCCCTTGCTTTTCTAAATCCACACTGCCTACATTGGCAAACTAATAAGCTGTCTTGGTTTACAGTATCTTCTCTATGCTGATGATATTCAAATCTATATATCCTCTCGTGACTTGTCTCCCTCCTTACTTAACTCATATCACCACATCTCTCCTCTTTGGGGGGCTCCAACAACTTAAATATGTTAAAGGCTGAGCTTTTATATGCTTACTCTCTACCAGCAACTGCTCCATCACATCTATACCACAAGTCTGCTGCTTTGGGACTAGTCTGGACTCAACACTCTCTTTTTTCCTCCTCACACCTGGTCACTTACCAAAACCTGCGGTTTCCATCAGCAATTTGCTCCTAACTGGCCTTCCCCTTACTAGATTTTCCAGACTCCAACCCACTTTACATTCCTCTGCTAGGCTCCATTGTCTTCCCAAACCCACTAGAATTAAATATAAAATCCTGACACTCACCAATAAGGCCCTCAACAACACTGCACCATGCTACATATCAGATGTAATTTCCAGATACCCCTTCTGCTCGTCCTACAGTATACGTCTCGTCATCACCTCCTCACATCTCCAAGACTTTTTCATGCAACCCCCACTCCGTTAAATTCTCTACCACACTCTGTCAAACTCTTCACAGTTTCAAACCATCCCTGAAAATACAAATATTCAAAGTAGCCTACCAACTTGTTCCCTAACATCAGGGATTCAAACAAGACAGTGACATGTACACGGATCCTGCTGCCTCATTGTATAAGAGACAAGCACCCCCTTTCCTTTTGTGTTTAATATTCTAATCCTATTTAGATTGTAAGCTGAGATAAGCTCTATAAGATCAGAGCCCCCTACACTTTCTGCATGAGTACATAACTTTTTCCATATGTTGTCTTATGTACTCACTGTATTCCCTGTTGCTACCACTACTGAAATAAATAAATGACAATAACAATGTTCATAATTTGTCTTGTGAGATTGCTAAAATAACTTCCTATGCTATCCTGTGGATAAATCATTATTATGCTGGGGTAGACGCATTTCTGAATTTAATAATATAAGAGGTAGTCCTGTTTAAATTCTATTTTTCTCATAAGAGCAAAGTACCATGAATGACTAGATATCCTGTAGCTTTTTTTTTGTAGAAATATTTTGGCATTACTATGCAGAGATCCTATAACTATATTGTCCAAGGTTCCTGTAGTCTTACTGCTCAGAGGTCCTGCTCCTTTACTAAACAGATGCCATGTAGTTTTACTGTTCTCATAAACATTTATTACATTTTGAGCCAAAACCCTGAAATACTAGGTACTTGGTATATTTTTTTTTCTATGACTCCAAATTGTAACCCAGTCAAATATTTTACAAGCTTTGGATATTTTTGAAGTTCTTAGAACTGAATATAAGATGTATGCGTGTGTCAAGAGACATTCTGGAAATGTGGCTCATTTGTTAATTCTTTTTTATGTTGGCATAAACATTTAGAAACAGGATGACAGTTATAATTCCGTTATAATTCTAAGCTACGGAAATGCATCACATACACACAGACACACACAAATGTAGCTATGCATTATGTACCTTTGAGCACTCAGCTTTATAGCTTGTTTGGGTGAAGACTGTGAATCTGGGACAAGACATGTAATCATTTCTCACCTCTTTTTCTCCAGCATACATTTGGACAGTTTGGATAAAGAGTATTACAAGTGTGTTTTCCTTATTGCATACACAAATAAAGATATGTACCTACACACCGGCTCACATTAGTTTTATACAGTTTGAAGATTATAATAATTTACCAAGTTCTGTGTTGTATATTTCTTCAAAAGTCATTACTTATCCCTGAGGTTCTGAAGAAATATTAGGAGTTGGTAATAGCCGAATCTGACAGTCTGTGCAATGAATAAAATATTGATGTTTAAAAATCTGAGATTGACTAAGCGTATAATTATAAAATGTTATAAAGATAGTCTAGTTAGAAAATAATATATTTTGAGGCCTCTACTGGAACTGAGAGGTATTCATTACACTTTGGTGAGATATCCATGTGTAAGAGAGAAGTTTGCATTTTTGCAAGGCAGCGCATATTGATGTAAACGGCTTACTTCTGAGCATATGGAGGAGTAGGGTACGTGTCAAATTCTAAATGGTACAATGACAAATCACCCTCCCATATCCCTCCTCATTCCTCCCTACACTCTATTTACTGGTCAGTAGGTATAAATTGCCTTCCACTCAAAGCTATATGAAATATTATTAATTCTGAAAAATACAAGAAGGGAGAGGAAGTAGTGCAGAGAGGACCCAATGATGTAGTAGAGAGCAACATAAAATAAGAAGATTATACCTAGCTACATGAAACAGTAAATAAGTAGAGGGCACAAGATAAAAAAGCATATGCAGCACATTTCATCAGTTGAGGTCCTGAACTGACAAAACACATCAGATTGAGAGGTCATGTCAACGAAATTGAATTGGTTTCTATGACAAAGTAAGTAGGACATTGGAGTACGGCAACTCAGAGGAAGTAGTCTCAATTTTTGCTGATGGCACTAAGCTATGCAAGGTAATTACTTCAAAAAAATATGTACTTTCCCTTCAAAGTAAATTAGAGAAATGTGCAACTAAACAGCAGATGAGATATTATACAAATATTTTTAAAGTTATGCACTTGGGAAGGAAAGATAAGCATGTGATTTATAATCTTAATGGACCAAATCTAGGAGTATCAGATATTGAAAGGGATTTGTGAGTACTTGTGGACAACCACCTAGGTAACAGTGCCCAATGCCAAGCAGCAGCTGCAAAGGCAAGTAAAATATTAGCATGTATTAAGAAGGGTATAGAAGCAAGGGAAGCAAATATAATTATGTCACTATACAAATCTCTAGTACGCCCTAATTTGGAATATGGGGTACAGATTTGGGCATCACTTCCTAAAAACATTTTAGAGCTGGAAAAGTACAGTGAAGGGCAACAAAACCAAGAAGGGGAATGGAGGGGCTAAGTTATGAAGAAAGACTAGCTATATTATGCTTATTTCTATTTTCTATAGAAAAAAGGTGTCTAAGAGGGGATGAGTCCTCTTTTTATGGCAAGAGGTATTCACCTGACAATAGATGAAAAGAAATTCCACCTTAAAGAAAGAAAAGGGTTATTCACAGTAAGGGTAGTCTGTGGAACTCTCTATCAAAGGAAGATGTGAAAGCGTATTCATTAGATAACTTTAAAAAGGGATTGCATATTTGTTTTAATAAAAAGAGCTTTCAGAGGTATCCTGGATAATTAGAGAGGGAGTATTGATCCTGGGAGGAATCCGATCACCAGTATCTTGGGTCAGAAAGGATTTTTTTTTTCCCTTACAAGACAATTGGCAAAGGTTCAACGTTTGCCTTCCTCTAGGTCAATCAACAATTTATCCACATATTATTAGTATAGTAGATCAGAAAGTGTCAAGTAACCTTACAAACAGTAATATCACCGCAAATAAAAAAAATTCAATGTACTGCCCTGCATCTTCAGGCAGCCTGCTGCCCACCGAAACTGTGCTGCACTAGGCATGTGCCTTCTGGACATAGGTAAAAACATACCCATGTACTGACTAAAAGCTTATAGGACCACTGTAGCCTTATATTTAGAATATACTCGTAAATAATTAAAATAGACAAACATCTTTTTAGAGTGAAAGAATATTATTACTTTTAATTTATTTCTTTTATGAAAAAAATTTGCAGTGGAATCTAACATTTTTGTTTCTACTGATCTACTTCCTAAAATGGCTACTAATTTACTTAAGGAAATGGGAGAATAATGTGAATGCAGAAGAAGTTTCTGTCTGGGCCACCATCATGTGGCAATTTATACTGCCAGTGCGTTCAGTAGAACCAGTGGAAAGCTTATTAGTTTAGGAAACACCAAAGCTAAAAAATGCAGCTCAGACAACTAAGATGAAACTAATGAAAAGTAAAAAATGTGTGCTTATCTTTATTTTAATTTTTTATATATTGTGTTTGCTCATTGTCAGTTTGCTTATTCAGAAGACAATATAGAACAATGATTACCATTAAATTGTGTGGTCACTTATGTGGCCTTCAAGTGAAATAGGCTGCCCAAATCACATCTTCAAAGAAAATAAACGGAGATATTAATTCAATCTAGTTTTTAGAAAACTGCAGGATCCCTCATTAAGTTAAACACATATGTCAGCTCATGTGTACACCTAACAATGGCTAGATTTCCTTGACAAATTTTGCAGAATATAAAGCCTGTTTGCAGGGTTTTCTTGCCATTATTTCTTTCACATTTGAATTAGTATACTAATGAAAATGTTCTATTGTTTCAAATGGCAAAGTCATTTTTCAGCTTGACACCAGGGAGATTGGAAGTGTTGTATTGACTTTTTCCTTTTGTTTTGTATTGTGTGCTGTGTCAAGCTTGGCAGGAATCACAAATTGTTTACAGAGATAACAAATTGCAGGGAAATACCAATCTGCAACTTCATTATTTGCAGGTAATATTTTTCCTGTTTTTAAACAAGAATCTCATTACAATGTCATGCATATTCCAATTTATTAAGGTATAAACCCCCCCAGTATTAAAATATTCATTCATGAAATCACAAATAAGAATGTATGTACTGTAAGTGAACAATATTATAAAAGAAATGTTAAATGCTTTTAGTCAAAAAAAATTGTGTTTTTTCAGCATATTAATATGCATCATAACAAATGCTAAATGCCCCAATGTGAGTGAAATCCAAAAGCACACGCACTAAAATGACTTGCAACCCAACACATTCTCATAAATGATGCTTGGTGGTAAGATATTTTATGCAAGTAATGTGTTCTAGAAAACACACAATCTAACACAATGTCCTATGTTCATTAAAGGAACTCTGAACTCATTAATATTGCTCTGCGCCATTAAGTATCATTTGATATGTTTTTTTACAATTGTATAATTGTTTTAAATATTGCAGTTTTCAATTTTAAAGTCTCCGTTTAGCCACACAACCCAATATATTCAAGTTATGGTGAAAAGTACCTGAAAGCTCTCCAGGCCTGATGGGACCATAGATTACAACCTCTCTCTAAATCAGGGGTCATCAACCTTTTAATACCTACCGCCCACTTTTGATGGCCGCAGTAACTCCATTTCCCCTCTTTCATTTCTGGTTACATAAATCATATGACCCTAGCTCTGTATCGCCCTGTTTTACTAGATAGTGATCCAGTCCCGACTGCTGTACCTAGGCTCTCACCAGTTCTCCAAACAACCAAGCGCGGTGCTGCAGGTCTCCGGCATGTTATGTCATTCGTCAGCTACGCCACCTAACGGCTACCACGCTGCCCACCATTAAAGCTTGAATTGTGGGCAGTAGGGACCAGGTTGACTACTACTGCTCTGAATGCTTATATCCTCTCACTGCAATAATAAATGTAAACTTATTTCATTTGAGAGTGTTTATGTCTGGAGAAACCATAGGTATGGCTGATTTATTTTTATTTATTTTGGTTGTTTTAGCGTTTAGAGTGCATGGGATTTGCAATGTGCTTGTGAGTTTTGTAATTTTCAGACCATGTAGGCACAAACAAACTATATACAGTATATATATATATATATATATATATATATATATATATATATATATATATAATGTGTATATATATATATATATATATATATATATATACATATGAGTCCTAGTAGTGGAGGAAAACCTAGGTTGAAAAAAAAAACAACCTCTTTTAAAATTTTAAAATAGTTATCAATTTAGAAAAAAAATACTTTCTGCATTAGTTTTTATTGTTTTCTTTGTTGAAGAACAGTATTAATGAATTCTATATCCCTTTATGGTGCAGATTGGTGAAGAGCTTCTATAGTGATCTGTCTAGCACCTCTCTCCCTTCTGTAACTTTCCATAATAACATTATTTCTTTTTAGAATATTCTTTTTGTATCACTGTAATATATTTAACTTTGATCATTGCAATATAAGACCTCTGTCTTGACATTTAGATGTGGCATTCGGGAATTTAATATAACACTGCCGTCTGTGAACATTAAAAAAATATGTAGCTTCTTTCATTGTAACTCTAGAATTGAATTATAATTTTGGTAATCATAATTTTCATCTGTGAATATGTTACATAGACAGCAATATCCATATCTGTCTATGTGCTTAAAGAAATATGTGTTCATCTGTCTTGCTTCCTGCAATTGGTATAACTGATATGAATCATCAGCTATCTTATGTAAAATGTCTACAAATAGAGTTATTTGAGTAGTCAGCCTTGTTTCACAATGACATCCTTTATAATTGTGCTGTTGTTTCAGGTGTCACCATGAAGTTAATGGATGAAGTAGCTGGCATTGTCGCTGCTCGCCACTGTAAGACCAACATTGTTACAGCATCTGTGGATGCCATCAACTTCCATCGAAAAATTCAAAAAGGTCTGTACTTTTATTTTATACACATGTCTTCATTTTCTACTGGCATATTTCTTTCAAATTTAGCGAACTTTGCTCATTTGAAGACCATTTGGAGAATTAGGTGTTATTTTTCTCCTATTAAAGTTAAGGGACAATGATAGACAACATTGTTTTTCATTAGTGAACTAATAAACTTAATTATCTAAGAATGGTTTAATGGTGACTATGCTATGTAATATAGAAACATAGGTTGTTTTATAAGTAGTAAAAAACAATTAATCCATCTAGTCTACCAAACATAAAAACTTTACTTTAAGAAATCTTCATGACATTCTTTGTCCCAAACACTTCTGCAGAACTACTGTTCTTCTTATCAACCACCCTTTATGTCAATAGTTGTACAGCAATTGTATGTAGAAACAATTTTATTACTTTTGCCCTTCTAACACAGTTGACAAGATTATAGATGGTGATAAGAGTCGTTAGTGCTGCATATATGTGGATGATGTCCTTAAAATAGATTATACTTTAGAGAAGGTTGATAAATAGCACAGCTTTGCAGTGTAAGGTGCAGGAACAAATACAATAATGTCACTCAAACATGCCTAGGGTTCATAAGGATATAGACCTCCATTCCATGGCTCCCTAAGAAGCCAACCGAGTAAAGTTCACTTGTAAATCACCACCGAGTTATCACATCACACATGTAAATCTAACCTCTGAGAAATGCAATCTGAGTGCATAAAATGTCCCTAAACTTCAAAGCCCAGAGTACCTGTCCCTTAACTATTAAAAAAAACAACTATCATATGCCTATCGATATCCGATCTCACTGAGGTTTTCTCTAAAGTCTTTCCAAGTGCCAAAACGTTTAAGACGCCAATGGGTACTTTTAACCCCCTTGTAAAGACAGAGAGACCAGGTATCACATAACTAAAGTATAACCATGGAATTCATATGGATAATATTAACCCTATACCATGAGGGTCTCATCAGACCCACATGGTATACTAAACTATAACCACAGTGGTCCTTATGGACCTCCATGGCACCTAAAGTTAACCCCTATACCATGGCACACAAAAATAATCCCTATAAACCCAGTGGCACCTAATATTAACCCCCAAACCCCTGTACTAGTCTACATAATTATTCAAATAAATATTTGATTATCAACACTTACCTTATAATAACACAATCTTTATAATATAACCTAAAGGACATATTTCAGATTTTTAAACAATAAAGATAAATAGTATTTGCTATGGCAATAGCCTTGCCTACTGTTCTATCTGTTCTGTTGCTATTCTAACTGCTAGAATATATTCAAGTAGTTACAAATCACTTAGCCACTTCCTGATTCAAAGCATCTACATTAGATTCTAAGCAATATTCATTACATGCATGCATTACACAGCTCCTTACTCATTCAGCCAGAGGCAATGCACTACAATAGTCTATATTGATCATATAAGGAATTAATCTGCTAAGCCAAACAGACACTAGTAGATGTACTGTAGAGCTAGATATATTGATCAAAAATCCATTAATTCAACATCAGTTTTAAAAAGGAAACCACTTTTTTTCACCCTAATTGTGGAGAGCAACAATGGTGACTTTTGTGTTTTTTTTAACCATGTCCTGACTTTTTACATTTAGATACAGTGTCTTGCAAAAGTATTTACCCCCGCCACCCCCCCTCCCCCTTGGCATTTTGTTGCCTCACAACCTGGAATTAACATGGATTGTTTGAGGGTTTGCATCATTTAATTTACAGAACATGCCCACAACTTTGAGGATTTTTTTTTTATTATTGCAAAGCAAACAACACATAGGACAAAATAACAGAAAAAGTCAATGTGTATAACTATTCACCCCCCTAAAGTCAATACTTTGTAGAGCCACCTTTTGCGGCAATCACAGCTCCAAGTCACTTTGGATAAGTCTCTATGAGCTTGCCACATCTTACCACTGGGATTTTTGCCCATTCCTCCTTGCAACACCACTCCAGCTCCTTCAAGTTGGATGACATAGCATTTTCTTTGCTGGCCAAAAAGTTCAATTTTAGTCTCATCAGACCAGAGCACCTTCCTCCATACATTTTGGGAGTCTCCCACATTCCTTTTTGCAAACTCAAAACATGCCATTTTGTTTTTTGCTGAAAGTAATGGCTTTCTTCTGGCCACTCTATGGAGCGTACGGCTTATTGTCGTCCTATGTACAGATACTCCAGTCTCTGCTGTGGAACTCTGCAGATCCTCTAGGGTTACCTTAGGTCTCTGTGCTGCCTCTCTGATTAATGCCCTCCTTGTCAGGTCTGTGAGTTTTGGTGGGGGCCGTCTTTTGGCAGGTTTGCTGTTGTGCCATGTTCTTTCCATTTGGTTATGATAGATTTGATGGTGCTCCTGGGGATCATCAAAGATTTGGATATTTTTTTTTTTATAACCTAACCCTGACTTGTACTTCTCAACAACATTGTCCCTTACTTGTTTTGCGAGTTCCTTGGTCTTCATGACAGTGTTTGGTTAGTGGTGCCTCTTGCTTAGGTGTTGCAGCCTCTGGGGCCTTTCAAAAAAGGTGTGTATATGTAATGACAGATCATGTGACACTTAGATTGCACACAGGTGTACATCATGTCACTAATTGTGTGACTTTCTGAAGGTAATTGGTTGCACCAGAGCTTTCTATGGGCTTCATAACAAAGGGGGTGAATACATACGCACATGCCAATTTTCTGTTTTCTATTTCTAAAAAAATGTTTTATGTATATATTTTTCTCATTTCACTTCACCAACTTAGACTATTGTATTCTGATCCATCACATAAAATTCAGATGAACAAATCGTTTTACTTAAGGCTGTAATGTAACAAAATAGGTAAAAAGTCAAGGGGGTGAATACTTTTGCAAGGCACTGTAATTCCTGGATAGTGCAAAGCATATCAGGGAAAGGGAGCTTATATTTCAAGTACATTTTATATTGCGCATAAGCTTTTTATTCAACAAAGTATGTTTCTTTACCCTGTGTGAATACATACAGCAGAAACAATCAGAGAATTCATTCAGTATTACTTAGTAATTTATGCTGATAGGTTTTCAAGAAAACATTGCCAGATTGTTTCCTACTGAGTACATAACATTTTAAGTTATTAATGTGATTGTGTTTCAAAGAAGCCTATAATTTGAGGAAGATTTGAATAATGAGCAAATTTATCCTAGGGCTTAATTTTGCAATCGGGATTATGAGATAAAATATTTTTCCTTTACTGATGAAAGGTTATAGGAAAACTTGAAGCTTGTTTTTGTAGTACAGAAATATAGTTTGCCTATAAGTATATCAATATGTTAATATATTTATAGAAGGATAGACGGGTTTAAAAGGCACGTTTTTACTAAGAACATCCAAAGAAGTATTCATCTGGTATTAATTTGATATTAAGGCGACCAAAGCTAATGATGTGAAGTTCAAATAGGGGTGCACTGCTCTATGTATGACTTAAAGCAGGGGTGTCCAAACTCGGTCCTAGAGGGCCACACACATGCCTGGATTTGATGATAACCCTGTTGTGTATAGGTAAGTCAATCACCTCTTCAGTCATCCTGATTGACTCACCTGTGCACAGGAAGGATATCTTTAAATCCAGGCCCGGGTGCGGCCATCCAGGACCGAGTTTGGACACCCCTGACTTAAAGCCACATAGATATATTTTAAATTGTATGCACATTTAAATGCAAATGTGTAAATATCTTTAAAAAATAGGTAAGTTTTTATTAACCATATGGGCAAATTACATTGTGTTTCACTGCACAGAAAGTGTGTGCGACATTCAATAATTAATAGTGGTGGAGGAGGCATGTTGTGGACTGTACTCCATGATCTCAAACATTAATTGTACCTCTACTAAGAGATTGTATTCTCCTGGCTCCTGAGAATATTGGGATCTGCTGGCAGCTTCAGGGGGTTGGTGTATAAAGATTTCTGGCCGCTTAACGTAACCAGTAGCTCCTTTATTTCTGGTTCACATTAATCTGTTCCTTCCGAAAATTAGTTGGGTAGATAGAAATGGGTTAAAGGGTTACTGTAAAGGTCCAGATTTCATAACGTTTAAGTAGTAAAGATCAGCTTCTTAATCAGTTGTGATAAAAAAATATTTCTTTAAAACAGCTGATTTTTCCAAAATGTTTGACTTCAGCTGATCCTATATTTTACAAACTGCCCAGTGTGGGCCACAAGTGCCTGCAGTTGTGTATTTATTACAAAGCTTTGGTAGCAAAGTGTTTAGAAATTAGAAAAGTACTCTGAAAAAAGATAGGAGTAGCTCCAGACTAAAAATCATGGGAAAACCGGTTATTTTCACACACATATTTATCTTTTATCACATTAATTTAAAAATTTTTTATGGAAATCCTTGCTACTTAAACGTTATGAAAGCTGTGCCATTACAGTGATCCTTTTACTTCTATTTTTACAACACGGGCATCTCTGCTTGTACTCAACAATGAATTCAAAAAAGTTAGTATTACAAAACTGTAAACTTACAAAAAAAGTATTTCGATGCAGAAGTAGACTGAGAGATTCAGAGCTTTGTGGTTCTACTTCTGAAGAGCTCCAATGGCAAGGTGCAACATACAGTGCCTTCAAAAGTATTCACCCCCCTTGGCATTTTTCTTGTTTTGTTGCCTCACAACCTGGAATTAACATCGATTGCTTGAGGAGTTGCATCATTTAATTTACAGAACATGCCCACAATAGATGTTTTGTTTTTTTATTGTGAAGCACACAACAAATAGAACAAACAGAAAAAGTAAATGTGCATAACTATTCACCCCCTAAAGTCAATACTTTGTAGAGCCACCTTTTGCGGCAATCACAGCTCAAAGTCGCTTTGGATAAGTCTCTATGAGCTTGCCACATCTTACCACTGGGATTTTTGCCCATTTCTCCTTGCAACACCATTCCAGCTCCTTCAGGTTGGATGGTTTGCGCTTTTGAACAGCAATCTTTAAGTCTGACAAGGATTTTCTATTGTATTTAGGTCCGGGCTTTGACTATGCCATTCCAACACATTTACATGTTTCTCCTTAAACCACTCAAGTGTTGCTTTAGCAGTGTGTTTGGGGTCATTGTCCTGCTTGAAGGTGAACCTCTGTCCTAGCCTCAAATTACGCACAGAGTGGTACAGGTTTTGCACAAGAACATCCCTGTATTAAGCACCATCCATCTTTCCTTCAACTCTGACCTGTTTCCCAGTCCCGGCTGCTGAAAAATATCCCCATAGCATGAATCTGCCACCACCATGTTTCACTGTGGGGATGGTGTTCTTTGGGTGATGTGATGTGTTGGGTTTGAGCCAGACATAGCGTTTTCTTTGATGGCCAAAAAGTTCAATTTTAGTCTCATCCGACCAGAGCACCTTCCTCCATACATATTGGGAGTCTCCCACATGCCTTTTTCGCAAACTCAAAACGTGCCATTTTGTTTTTTCTGAAACCAATGGCTTTCTTCTGGCCTAACTCTAAGAAGCATACGGCTTTTTGTCGTCCTGTGTACATATACTCCAGTCTCTACTGTGGAACTCAGCAGCTCCTCCATAGTTACCTTTGGTCTCTGTGCTGCCTCTCTGATTAATGCCCGGTCCGTGAATTTTGGTGGGTGGCCGTCTCTTGGCAGGATTGCTCTTGTGCCATGTTCTTTCCATTTGGTTATGATAGATTTGATGGTGCTCCTGGGGATCATCAAAGATTTTGATATTTTTTTATACTGTAACCCTGACTTGTACTTCTCAACAACATTGTCCCTTACTTGTTTGGAGAGTTCCTTGGTCTTCATGGCAGTGTTTGGTTAGTGGTGCCTCTTGCTTAGGTATTGCAGCCTCTGGGGCCTTTCAAAAAAGGTGTGTATATGTAATGAAAGATCATGTAACACTTAGATTGCACACAGGTGGACATCATTTCACTAATTATGTGACTTATGAAGGTAATTTGTTGCACCAGAGCTGTTTATGGGCTTCATAACAAAGAGGGTGAATACATAGTAACTTAGGTTGAAAAAATACTTTCAATCCATCAAGTTCAACCTTTTAAGATCATTTCACTTCACCAACTTAGACTATTGTATTCTGATACATCACATAAAATTCATATGAACAAAACATTGAAAGGCTATAATGTAACAAAATAGGTAAACAATCAAGGCAGTGAATACTTTTGCAAGGCACTGTAGTAATAATGAGAAGTTCCTTCATGTAGCCTTATCTTGGAGAGTCTAGAATGCCAGCTAGCAGATCTTGAAAAGTATCAGGCAGCTTACTTGTGTTATGTTGCAGAAATAGGGATGGTTTATAAATAATGTGGGAACAGCTGTACTAAAGTAGTATGTAGTAGTGCAGTTAAGGCAGGAACCATATGCTGGTGGTATCAAGAGCTTTATCATGGCCAGACAAATTTGGATTTAATTATGCCTGGACCCTGCCTTACAGTTTGAGACAGCAGTATGGAGCAAGTGTGCCCAACTGTAGTCCTTAGGAGCTCTATCCAGGTCACATTTAAAAATAACTACTGTAGTTTATGATAAAAAGCTCCATATGTCTGGGAAATACGTGACAAACTGATATAGCAGCTATATAAGTGATGAAAATAACAGCATTTTATAGAAAGTATTTATTTTAGCGGACTCTGCACAAGTAAACTAACATAAGCTGCTCTCTGAATATGTGACCAGACCTATAGAGAAAACCTACTTAGGTATTGTTCATTCTCAGTTGAGTACCTCTGACTCTTTTTGTTCAGTTTTCTCACCCTAATGGGGATAGGGGCCCCAGACGTGGACTCCTTGCTGTCTGTGCTTTAGGGAGTAGAGCTGCACCTCACTGGTGAGGCCCAAGAGAGGCTGAAATGTACTTCTGGGGTTTGCTGTTTCTCCTGTTCAGGGTAGAATTACCTGGTATTTTGTGGATGGATACTTTTTTGGACTGATATACTACAGGATATTTCTCCCTATGAGGTTCACAAGTGAGCTAAAAGTGGCTGCTCTCTGAGTAGGTAACCAGTCCTATATAACAAACTTACTTAGGTTTGTTCTCAGATGAGTTTAGACTCTGCTTCCATCTAAGCTTTTTAGTTTTGGACTTTTAGAGATTTATTTGCTGGGATGTGCCTGGGAGGGTTATCCTGCTGGGAATTCCTCTTCGGTTTAATGCATTTATGTTCCATTTTAATATGACGGCCTTTCAATAGAACTGAATTGAGATCTTATCTACATCCTCTCCATATAACTGCTCTTGAACAAAGGCAAATGTTGGCTCCAGTAAAGCAAAATATTAGCGCTACCGAATATGTTGGCACGTTACAAATACAATTTAATAATAAAAAGTAATAATGAATACAATAGTTTTGCTCTGTAAACATATTTTACCCATTATTAAGTGAAATGCATTCTGTAAAGTATGTTTTAATAATTATAGATTGTACTTTTTATCTGCTGCAAATGTATGTCTTACAGGCTTTATTTTTACTAAAGGAGCATGGATTATTCACTATCATAGAGTACAAAACCTAATTGGCTTAAAAAGAGCTGCACTCATTCTGATTGGCTGAATAATATGAAATCCATTTGTAAACAATTTGACAAAGTGAGAGTGGGTGGACCTATATGGGAGAATAAAATGTAAGCTTATTAAGCTTCCGTCACTTATTATAATGTACAGTATTAATTGATTGACAGAGAAATGTGAGACTATTAGCCATCTAAGATTTATAGTAGGACATCTTATATCAGGGCTACAAACCATTGTACGGATCTTTTTTGAATTATCTGTAAATAAATAAAGTGCTAATATTCTTATTTAGCTAGTAAGCATGAAAAAATGATTTGCTTTTCCTAAATGTTATCCAAATCTCTTGAGCAACGAGTTTGATGTTGACTCTGATCTGTTGCATTTAAATAGCTTAGCAAGGAATGATATATCTGCCTTTTTATTTTCAAATGGTGCTGGTATTTTTTAATATTATATTGTGTTGAGCAGTCCTCCTATAATGTTTCATATCATTCAAACACGTGTAACCAAAACTATGCCATAAAGGTACTTTGTGCCATGTATTGCTTTGCACGTCCACGAATATCTCTCAGTTTATATTGGTGCGTGCATACCTGCTAATACTATATGAAAATTGAAGCTCCTTTAAATTATCTCCGTGAGGGTTTGTATTGTAGTTTGAGTATAAAGCCGTGAGATTAACATGCTTTAAAATAATATAAAAAACAAAACCATATGTAACTTCTATAAAATGTTGTGCGGCAAAATAGCTGTACTAAGAATAAACAACGCATTTCATGTTTATGTATGAAGAAATGCTGATATAACAATTCTGTAAATAACATATGTATAGATTGGACGGCCAGCTATTTTTAACCTGCGTAATACAAGTCTTTTGGTCAAGGTGACCTTTTTATTTTCAATTGTTAAATAATTTTCCAAAGACTTGCCTCGTTATACTGTATGCCTGAATCTTACAGGAATTGGTTTTATCTGTTTAAACAATTATATATTAAAATTACTTGCATTCTTGGCTGAATCAAGGTCCACAAAACCACTTCCTGTTTGAAATGTTCAATGGAAAATGTTCTATAAGAAAACATGCACTTTGAGAAACAATACTTGATACAACGATGAATGTGCTTTGTAAGCAGTTTAGACATAACAATAAATGAAAATCTGAATTCAAACTATGGTGTAAAGATTGTAAATCACACATATTCCCATCCACTACCTCTGTTTCATTAGTGCTACATTTGTGAGTAAAAGCACTTGCCCAATTTAGAGTAGTGAGGCCAATGTAGCGCCACTTATCTTTAGCCACTTAGCTTTGTTCTGAAAAAAAATAGAATTACTGTGTCTGGGAAGATACATACTTGTGTCTGTGTATTTGTAGACTTAGGTTCTTGTCACGCATGTATGTGTATATATGTCTGTTTTGCATGTCTACATGTGTTTCAGTATATGTGTCCATGTATACCTTCCACCCTAACATGCTCAGCACTACTCTCTCCCTACTAAACCACATACACACTTCCACCTTTAGATAATAAGTCTGCGAGTTTCATTCCTGCAAGGTGCTTTAGGGAAAGCGCTATGGACACCGGATTCCAAGCTCAAAGACAGGGCCCTCCATTCATTGCAATGTGTGAATCTTGAACTTGTCATTGCCTGTAACTTAACTTATGTATAGCGCTACGGAATATGTTGGCGCATTACAAATAAACGATAATAATAATAATAATAAATAATGTGTAAATATAACTCCCTTTTCAAAGCACTGTACAAGGTGATTTTACCATGCTACTTAATATATCTACTGCATTGGACATTGTTAACCTTCCTGTCCCCCTGCAAATAGTGTTTTTCATTGTTGTCCATGACACCGCCCGTCTGCTTCTTATGGTGTCTTTCAAATTGTGTTAATGCATGAGCTTGCTCCTCATGAGTAAACAAAGCTACCACAAAACGATATATACCTCATTAACGATGATGCTACAATGACACCAATGCCTTAAGTACTCTGTTGTTCTTCAGCTAATCATAAAAGTGTACCGTATATACTCGAGTATAAGCCGAGTTTTTCAGCCCTTTTTTAAGGCAAAAAAGGGCCCCCTCGGCTTATGCTCTAGTCACTCTCCCCCCCCCCCGTGTCTCTCTAACCCCCTGTGTGTCTCTTACCCCCCTGTGTGTCTCTTACCCCCCTGTGTGTCTCATACCCCCCTGTGTGTCTCATACCCCCCTGTGTGTCTCATACCCCCCTGTGTGTCTCTTACCCCCCTGTGTGTCTCTAACCCCCCCATGTCTCTCTAACCCCCCTTCTGTCTTTAACCCCCCGTGTGTCTCTCTACCCCCCCGTGTGTCTCTCTACCACCCCCGTGTCTCTTTCCCTCCCCCCTCCTCAACCTAAACCCCCCTCCTCAGCATAAACCCCCCTTAACCCCCCTCCTCCACCTAAACCCCCCTAAACACCTCCCCCCTCTTCCCTCACTTACCTGCTTGTGCTCCGGCCTCCACTCCTTGACCCGGCGCGCATGTGACGTCACATGCGCGCCGGCGCCGGGTCAAGGAGCGGAGGCCGGATCACAAGCAGGTAAGTGAGGGGAGGTATTTAGGGGGGTTTAGGTGGAGGAGGGGGGTTGAGGGGGGTTTAGGTTGAGGAGGGGTGTTAAGGAGGGGGGTTGGGGTTGAGGGAGGTTGAGGGTGGAGGTTGAGGGGGGTTGAGGTTGAGGAGGTGGGTTGGGGTTGAGGGGGGGTGAGGTTGAGGAGGGGGGTTGAGGATGAGGAGGGGGTTGAGGATGAGGAGGGAGGTTGAGGATGAGGAGTGGGGTTGAGGAGGGTGATAAGGGAGGGGGGAAGAGACACAGGAGAGGGAGAGGGGAGAAGAGACACGGGGGAGAGAGAGGGGGGACACAGAGGGCACAAGAGGGACTCAGGGGACAGCACATTTCCCACCCTCAGCTTATACTTGAGTCACTCATTTTACCCAGTATTTTGTGGTAAAATGGGTGCCTCGGCTTATACTCGGGTCGGCTTATACTCGAGTATATACGGTATTTACTTCCCCAAATTGATTTTGGCAGAATACATCCTTTTTCCTCTCAACTTGCAGCCAAAATGTAACTCACACCTTTATTTTATAATCACCAGACTCATCCATGTGAAACTGCATTCATTAACTGATGCACCATTTTTTCCGTTTTTATATTGCTCTTTTTATTCTCCAGAATTTCTTTAAATTTCTGGTTCTCACTTTTAACTTGTTGAGTACGCTGTATCCTGTGTTTCATCTCCAAATATATTACTATTTATCTAGTTACTCTCACTACCAGTTGCTACCCTTATAATATGATTCTGCTCTGCTCATTGTTATCATCTGCAGCTTCTGGAGCCTTACAATCTCTATAAGAAAACACTTTTCAGACAATCCTATCCCATACCCCCTTATTATTTGCCTCCCATTTTATCAACCTCACTGTCAGCACTTATATGCTGTGCTTTTTGAGTAAATCATTGACATGGTGGTTTCACCTCTTGTCTCATCCTCACCCCATCTTGTCTACATGTGAAAGTCTCACATAGAAAGTTATTTATTTCTTTTTATATGTAGATCTAACACTATATTATGTTCTTATTTCCTGTTTGTAGCCTGTTCTGCAGCATATGTCTGGCCCTTATATATAAATAATAATGATAATATAAAGAATAATAATACATGAGTATTTGTGTATAAAAAGCAGTTCTTCCCCTTGAGAATCCTGAGACATCTGGACCTGTGAGCTGAATGAAACATTCTTAAGAAAATGTGTGGTTTATTTGTAATATTGTAATATTGCATAGGGAAAATATTAGATATCGAACGGCAAAGAACATTATGTTTTAATGTCCTTTTGTTGCATTAAACATATTCAGCAAAACAAACTACTGTCTTATAATAACTCTTTAGATGCTTTTGCTTCCTTAGACTTTATATTTAGCACCACTAAAATGTAAAGGCGTTTTTTTTTCCTCATGTGTACCAATAATAATAGATCTCCTTCATATGCTTTCCACTTTCTCATCTGCTATATACTCTCTGTTCATTTCACTTCACTCTTTCTTTCCTCTGCTTTACAATCTTTTCTCTGCCTGTATTTTCTGTTCTCCTTGACTCAATCTCCTCTCTATTTCCTGTCACATATCTCTTCCCCTCGTGTCCCTTCATCCCCACTACCCCCTTAAACTTCCCTGCTTCCCCTCTCTTCACAGTTGTGCAAGAATAAAGCCAAATTGAACATCCTTATCTAGACATTTTCTAAGATTTTGTTTGTCTGCTGTATTTCTACTATGCTGTAAAATACACTAGGGTATTCAACCTTAAATTCTGCAGTTTCCTTTTTACACAAAGACTGAAACTTAGAAGACAGACTTAGCTTGTAAGCTAATAGTAAGTTTACTATTATGGACAAAAAATAGTTATACAACAGCTGGTTGGGGAACATAATTACCGGTATTTATAAAATGCCATTAGTTCTGCTTAGAGTATTGTATAATCTAGTTATTCTTACTTATACTAGACTTGTAATAACTAGAAGATTTATAAAATGTTTTAATTGATGGATCATGAACCTTATCTAAACCTGAATGGGGCAAAACAAACATTCCAATAATTTGTTGAAAATCACTGGCCTGTAATTTCTTCAGATTTCCAGGTCTCCACTCTGCTCCAAGTGGTCACAAACTGCCTCACTGTATGTATTTCACTACAGGTCAGACAAACTGCAAACAATTAGTCCATTAGCCACCCTCCCATACTCCAGGAGCAATCTTAAATCGAGGAAACACAGATGCACAGATTAATTCCTCCAGAGGGAATAGAGCTTTACCAAGTCTATAACTCACACTTTGTATGACTGTGTCACGCATTTCCCTTTCCAGCTCAACACTATGGGGTTGGACGACCAACACTGTGAGGCACAGTATGTGGGATAATGCATCAGCATTACCATGTGGACTGCCAGCTCTGTGGTTGGCTGTGTAGTTGAATGGTTGTAAAGACAATAACTAACTTGTAACTCTGCTGCTCTTCACCTTGTTCTGGTGCATCCACATCAGTGGGGCATGGTCAGATACCATTATGAATTTTCTTCCCAACAGGTAATATCGAAGAGCTTCAGTTGCCCATTATATGGATAAGCATTCTCTCTCCTCTACAAGGTATCTGTGCTCCCAAGACAGCAATTTTCTGCTGAGAAACAGGATGGGAGGCTCTTCATTTTCCATCATCTGTGATTGATACTTCTGTTGTCGGTTTAGAAGATTTATTATCTGTTTGTAAGATGAACTCTTTTCCATAATCTGGGGGTTTTAAAACTGGATCTCAGCAAAGTGCAGGCTTTAGATGATTAAAAGCTTCCTCAGCCTTTTTGCTCCACTTTACCATCTCAGACACTCTAGCTTTAGTCAGGTACGTCAATGGGACAGCTTTTGTGAAAAAATGGTGGAATGACTTGTGTTTTCCTCAAAGGTTGTGGCCAATTTTGTATTGCCTCCACCTAATTCAGCTGGGGTTTTTACAAGCGTCTTCCTACAGTATAACCCAGGTACTTGGCTTCACTCGTATAGCACATTTTACAGGGTTTACCATGAGTCCTGCCGTGAGTTGTTGCCAAATCAGTAATGTAATCACCCCTATTTAATTAGCTCAATGTGTAAAACCATAGCCCATAAGACTTACGCCTATTAAATTGTCCCCGTAAAGCAGGCAGATCTGACGATATGCGGTTTATGTGTGAAAAAAGCCTACAGAACGTGGAACTTCGCGGCCGCTAATCCTTTGTTCTGTCAAGCCTGTAACTGCTGCGTTCCAATTTAGCTATTCAATTGCAACAAATTCACTGGCGTTCAACCTCGTAACACGCAAATCGAGCCAAGAAGCCAACTGGTACTAGAGAAGACCCGCAAGGGGGGTAAAGTACAATCCGTAGCACTGTAAATGCAAATATACATACACTACTGTACATATAATAACAGGGAAAGTGATGTTAGGAATTAATATTAATAGCACAACATTCTCAAGCTCGATATTGGCAATATAAAATACTATATTTCATGTTTAATTTCTTTTATTAATTTAATCCCGTCTATCAATGTGTTAATACATGTAATGGAACTTGCATGTAATAGAATATCATATTTACAGCTTTACTAATTCTGGAATCTAGGTCCGATCATAACTTGTAATTGAACCCCTTTAAGACTTTGAAATCCCACTTTTCAGTGACGTAATTATGACAATCTCATTTGCCATTGGCTCCATCTAAACCAGCAACTACAGGTTTGACTAGTTGGTCACGCGCATCCAATGTTCAAAAAATGGTGTACGGGTTTGCGTCTCAAGCCTGTAACCCGCAGCCTGTTCTAATTGAATAGCTCTGTAACTTGCCCAAATGTCAAGCCTGCCGCCGTTGCTGGTCTCACGTTGCAGTTACGGCCTTCTAATTTAATTGGGCTGTATGTCATCTAAATAAACAGATGTGTATTCACAATGAGGCCATAAAAGCCTATGAGTCACATGGCCGGAGGTCCATATACTGAAATAGACCATATGGAGTGGAGAAGTGAGTTTATAATTTCGCCATTTCTTTAGAGGGTATCTGGCAATATCCCTTTGTTAAATCCAGTGTTGTTAATAGTCTTGGCTTTCCAAGGCACTCTACCAATTCATCCAGTGTTGGGATTGGATAAGCATAAAATTGTGACGCAATAAAACTTCCTTATTTTGTTCCAACATCTTACATCTTTCTTGTTTTTGTTCAGGAGTTATTTCCTCAGATATATGCACTTTTACTGGCGCTGACTCCAAGGATTCTACCCTGCAGAACTCATTTGCTGTTATCTTCTGACCATGCAGCAAAACCCACTTGTACTCTCTCTCTTTTTTTTTTAGACAATTTATGTGGTAGATCTGCTCCTTTTGCCTCACTTTATAATTAACTTCTCCGATGGCCTCAACAATCTCTAGCCAAAAGTTTACTGTTTGCTAAATGCACTAGCACTTGGTCTCCAGACTAAAACTTCCTTATTCTTGCTTCATAATGTCAAGGATAATTACTGTGGTTCCGGTGCTTAACACCAAATTGTTATTTAACTAGATGAATTCCTGGTTTGTGCACTGCGATTATAAAATGTTTGCTGTTGTCTTTGAGCTTCCTCCATATGGTCTTGTACCAGAGGGGCAACTTGGGAATTTTTTTTCCTCATATTTTTCACATAGTCTACAATATTTTCACCTGGCACTGCTTGCTTTTCACAATCTTCTCGTAGTATCACCAGAATCCCTCAAGGATGACAGTAATAGAGAAGTTGGAAAATGGAGAATCCAGTAGTGGCTTGAAGTACTTCCCTGATTTCAAAGAGCAAGTAATGTAAAAGTAAATCCAGTATTTTCTGTCTTGTGCTACCACTTTTCTTAGCATGCTCTTAAAGATCCTATTAAATAGTTGTGTCAATGAATCTTTCTGTAGGTGGTTGACAGAGGTTCTCAGACATTTGCTTGCACGTGTCTCATTAGTTTTGATACAAAGGGCGTTCCTTGGTCTATCAGGATTTCCTTTGGTGTTTCCACGCTTGAATAAAGTGCAGGAGTTATTTAGCAATGTTCTTTGAAATTTCTGTGTGCAGTGGTATGGCTTCTGGATATCTTGCGGCGTAGTCCGGTATCACTAGTATAAATTTGTGCCCCCTGAATGATTAGAGGTAGTAAAGATCCATATAGATATCCTCCAGGCAGTTTTCGGTGAACAGGTGTATGTTTTTCCTTCTTTGTGTTTTAGAGACTAGAAGTTGCTCCAAAACCTCATCACCTGAAGGGAAAATTCTGTAAAGCAGATTGTTTTGTAGAATGAAATATGGGCTTTGGTTTCTCTCTCTTCCAGGAACAGATATACTGTTTATATCTATTCGCTCATTATGAGCATTTTGAAGTAGTGGTCAGAAGCTTGATCTTGTGCAAAGTAATTGTTTTCTGAGTAGAATTGCTGTATTGTAAAATCTTCCTCTTCAGGTTCTCCCTTACTGGCCCTTTCTTCGTCATTATGAGACATGCCAGATGTGACCAGATACAGTCTTGAGCAGGCTGGGTTTTCTCTTCAGGCTTCCCTATGGATTCCCATTTGTTGATATGGAGAACCATTGTTTTTGCTAGATGCAGTAGATAGAACATCTGTGAGCAAGGGGCCTTACTATCCAAATATTTCCATGAGCGGAATCTCTATGTGCTTTAACATCTCTGATAACACCAATTCTGGCAAATATTTTTCTTTTCAAATCAGCATAATTCATAGCTTGTTCTTCATCCATGTCAAAGTACTCTGAGCTTCACCATATAAGCAATGATACTGGCCCATCTAATTTGGGGCCATGCTTCCATAATGGCAATTCTTTTAAAGGTCAAGAGGTATGCTTCCACATCATCTTCACTAGTCATTTCTGTACAAAGAGATAAGCTTTAATCTTGCCACTCAACTTGAAAATCAAATGGGAACGTTGTTTTTTTATTTTTTTTATTTATCAAGAATTGACTTCCATGTTGTAATTGTAGCACTTGAAGTCTTTCCTCAAGAAACGTTTGGATAACGAGTTTCAGGGTGATTGTCACACTGGTTATATTTTAGTTTTATTGATATCTATACTCACTCTTTATCATGCAGAGAAATTCAAAGTGGTTATAGCATTTGCCTTTGAACGATAGCTTAGGACTCCAAATCACATTCTCACTTATAATTTCATTAATTAGTAATTAATTAGTACCAGTTTGAAAAAGAAAAACACATTTTTCCTGCATGCTTTTCCACCTTCTGTTTGATGATGCAGAGTAACATATGGGATGATGATACAGGTGACATATGTGGTCTCTGAAGTTTACCTTTTTTCACAATAATCTTTATTTTAGTACTAGCGACTTGCCCGTGAAAAATGACGGCAATAAAATCGTAAGCCAGGCAATGTTGTTGGCCAAACAATGTGAGGCTTTTGCCTCTCTGAGCACCTTTGGTGCTCATCGTGAGCCCCGCGATGAGCACCTTCGGTGCTCATTGCGAACCTTTCCTCCCGCCTACTGCAGGGGCCGCTCATTGCAGGGTTCATTAACCTGCAAGTTTTGTGCTTAGGAATGCCATGTGTCTCTTTCCTGCATCTCCCCCCCTGTCCCTTTCCTGTGTCTTTCTCCTGTGTGTGTGCTGAATGTTTGTGTGGCATGCGCTGACTGGTGTTTGTTTTATTTTCCAAGTCCTGCGTGCCTGGCGTTGTTGGTGTAAGTGTTAGAAAATACACTATGGCAAATACACTAAGTCCCGCGTCCCTGGCGTTGTTCGTGAAAGTGTTACTGTTGTGTATTTTCTAAGTCCCGCGTGCCTGGCTTTGCTCATCGAGTTTCAGATTTTTTTTTACGTTTTTCATCTGCCATTTTCGACAATATTCGAGTGACGAAACACGGCAAAAAAGGCTCAAAATCACTCCCAGGCTTTCTGGCTCTTAATCTGTGCTGCGTGTGAGTGTGTTGTAATTTTTTTTTTTATTATTTTACTTGTTTTTTGTATTTATCGATTTCCGCAGTTCGGCCATTAAATTCGTATTTTTCCGAGGTTGGATTTTTTTGCCCCCGAGATTACGAGGTCTGATTTTTTTATCTAAGTCCCGCGTTCCTCAACTGCTTGCAGCCTAAGTCCCGCGTGCTTCAATGCCTCAACTGCCCGCCCCGCTTTGCGAAGCTCGCAGGGCAGTGAGCACCTTCGGCGCTCATTGCTTATGTCCTGCAAGCTCAGAAGGCTTCAACGCCTCAACGACTCACCTCTCTTCGCGAGGCTTGCAAGCGTGATGACAAATCGCAGTTTGACAACTATTATATGTGATATTAGCAACTCATACATATCAAATTACAGTATGCATAAGAGGTGATGGCAAAAATCCAAATAAGCGTGTTTAACATCCAACTGGAGAAAATTTATTTTATAGTTAATATGGAGGTTATAGCTTAGAGAAAGCAGAAACAATAGTAAAGTGCAGGTTATAGTAGGCAGGCATGTTCAAGAGTAAAAACAACCCAGCTATGAGCAACATACGTTATGCTGTAAAGTTTTCTCCTAAAAGTCAGTATTTGTGATCTAAAAGGGCCCAGCATTTAAATATTTCTTGATAAAATGTTTAAGCCTCCAGCTTACCACTCTATCTGTGATGTATAGTTAAACATATTGTTAGTTTAGGTTAAATGTGAAATCTGGCTACTAAATTCATATGACATAAAGTGACAAAGAAGGCAACACACAAACTGTCAAACTAATATTATTAGCTCCAACAAAGACAGAACATGGGTTTTTACTTAATATTATACCAACCACCTTCTTTATTCTGTCAGAAACCACATCCCAAAACCTCTGGACCCTGTGGCACCCAATCCATACATGAAAGAAATGTCATTCAGTACCAACTCCAGTATAGTACAGTAAATCATAAGCCCTATGAACAAGAACTGCCAATGTATAAAACACAGGAACAGAAGTGTATATGCATCTTCTCTGACCAGGCTCTTACTAGCACCCAATAAAATAGAAGTCCACTGCTTTTCTTCTATCTGAAAAAATGTGTTGTTTTCCCACAGAGCTGATAAATATGGAGCCCTTTCAAAAATATGCCAGTATTCACATACAGATTTTTAAACCTAGAAAAAAAAACTATGCAAGTTCCAAAAGTAACTTTCATCAACAATTGTGCTTATGGTAGTTCACTGTAAAGTCTTCTAATATTAGAAGTTGAATCTTGATATCTTCAAGCTTTGTAAATCTTGAGAAACACACTTGCTGCTTCCTCTCCAATGGATCCAGTCCTAAGTAAGTTCCTCCAAACTAGACGTTGGAATAACAACAAACAGAAGCCAGCATGGTACATAGCATGACGCTGTTTAGACTGTCACCGACCAAAACCAAATCTGTAGTAGAAGTAAACCACTCGCATTCTGATATTGCCTCTGTGTAGCTACTGTGTAGTCAGGTGCTTCTTCTCCCTTCCATTCAGAATGTCAAATAAGGAACAAGTGCAGCAGTGTGTGCATAGTCTCCACATAGATCAAATATGCAAACAAAAACACAGTAGGTCTACAATATAACTTTATTCATAAGGCACAATGTAGTAAATTATCTCTAAATATTTTAAATCATTTAAGGAACTTTGACAGGGATACAGATTATTAGCACTGCAACTCTCATACGTACTGCTTTCTTCTTGGTTGACCACAATCTGACATTTTCACGCTATGCGCCCTGCACTCTTTGTTTAATCTTAGATTTTCAGACCTATGAGCACTGAACAGTAACTGAATGAAGTAAAGTTTAACATTTTGATCTACATGAAGGTGTAAGCAACCAACCTTGGAAGCTGGTACATTTTTGGAGACCTATATAATCCCTCAATGTAATCAGATCATCTAAAACACAGGTCACAAACTGCGATCCGTAGACCAACTCTGGTCCACGAGTTTTATACAGGTGGTCTTCAAATCAACTGGGAAAATTATGAAACAAAATGAATAAACCAAATAAAACAATATAACATCAAAGTTGTGCTAAATCATAACATTACTAGATTGCATTTTCTATAAGAGTGCAGGCTGTAAACAACAACCCTCTGTAGTATTCAAGTGGTCTGTCAAGAACCTCTGCAATTGTTAATCCGCACAACAGTGCTTAAAATATAGACACTAGCTTGAAATGTTAAAGAAATCAAGCCTACAAAAATACTGCATTAATAAAAAGAGGATCAAAAATAGAATGGGAAAATGCCAAGCTATATGTGTGTATAGCAGTTCCTCAAATATAAAGAGTGATTGGCCACCATACCTCCACTAAAACAGCTTAAATTCTCCTTACCCAACCAGCCTCCTATATCGCAGTTTTGCTTTTTAATGGGTAATTTTGACAATATCCCGTCTATTCATCTATATATTCCTGTTTTTAAAATAATGTTTAATGTTTTACTGAAATTAAGTGGTATGATATATTGTAAAATACCGTAGAATATTGCTCTTTAGGTGTTATTGCCTTTAACCTGAATATTTGTATCTATGAACTATACTATCCTCTATATTGGTGTTTCTTTCTTTAAAATGTCTGGCATTTATTTTTGGGAGTAAAAAAATGTTTCCTCTCTATAGTGTTGTCTTTTCCATTTTATTTACAGTATTCCACCATTTGTGTCTAAAAGCCCAGAGCATTTCTAGATTTTGAATGTATAAAATATTACATTAAAAAGCTCTAAGCTAATGTTTAAAAGAACGGAAACAAACGCTAATTAAGTAATTTCCAAATACCCTGAAGCTCTGTCTAACATATCTTTTTAACAATTCAGTTTAACATACTTTAACTTATTTAACTAAAGGTCTGAAGTATTTAGTAAGTGATCAAATAAAAGCACAGTTTTAATATTATATTGTTTCCGAACAGGCAGTAAATCAGCCCTTTCAAATACGCATTTTCTGAAGTCTAGGCAGTGATCACTGCAGAAATACCACATAAGGGGTAAATATGTTTTGGCAATAGGAAAATTGTGGTGTCCATGGGGTTTTGTCTGAAACATTAAACTTCAGGCAATCTTATTTTTATATAAATGCTTTAACATGGTTATTTAATTAATTGTATCCTCCTCAATGTAATTTTCATATGAAATGTACATTTCTCTTGCTTCTAAGAAACCTCCAGAGTAACAGTTTTCCACCTTCTGGAACTTTTCCATTCCTAGCTGTTCTCTGTCTTGTAGGGTGCCATGTTTCACAGGTGTGACCTAAGGCCAAAACACTTTGTCCTTTATCAATTTTTGTTCTGCATTAAAAAAAATGATAGTACTTCTGTCTGTCTGTCCTATCTATCTCTCTATCTATCTATCTGGCCTTTTTCAGTGGTTCTAGCCTCTAAAATTGCTCAAGTGGCTTCTCCAAATAATATATTCCTCTGATTGCCTTTTCTAAGATACTGAATAAACTGCTTTTAAAAAAACAAAATATTTTCTTTACCCTTTTCTTGCCATAGAATGTCAGGCAGTCTAGCCTGCACAGCCAGCCAAGAAGGATGTACATGTACAAACTCCAGGAATGCTTTTACTGTCTTCTACAATCCTCAATTAATTTTTAAACATTACATTCCTTTGCTTGCTAATTTAGTCCCTCATCGTTTTAATTATGGAGACCATATACTTGTTGTACTTTTAAGCCATATAACGTATATGGCATTGCAGTAGCGTCCTAGTCTAAGTTTAAATCTTTAATATCATAATTCATTTGAAGTAATGTCTGCCAATGAAATAAAGCTTTTTACTGTTGCTAACTTCTCTAGCGTAAGATCAACTGGAAGTTAAGAACAGAAAATAAATTCTGCACAGATAACTACATTTTTTGAAGAAGCAGTGATGCTGTGTTACTTGTATAAATGCTCAGCTTGTACATGCATGAGGATACTCCAGAGTATTTTAAGTTTTACAAAAACATTGCATTTAATCCTTATGCTTGACAAGTCAAAAGTTAAACTTTTAGAAACTTGTGACTGTTATTTAAGTTTATAGTTTCAAGTATTTGAACTAACTGACCACTAAGTAAATATATGGTAAATACATGTCACAACATTTTAAAGCAGTTTTTCAAACCGTGTTCTGGGGAACCATTGAGTTTTTTGTGAACAGTGGGTTCCACAATAACAATTGCCCAAAAATATTTATTTAATTAAAAAGCTTTGCGTTGTCCTTGAGATAGGCTTTGGAGATGTTTATGAGGTCCTGGTGAGGAATATTGAGCTTCTATGGCGGTCCTAAGTACTTGGTAATGTTTTGATCACTGGGAACCATTTGGGGGTAAATCAGTGTTCCAATTTTTTTCCCATTTTGTGACATTTAAGTGCCCCAAAGGTTTCAATGATTGGGGAATACTGCTCTGTGTAATATAATTAAAAATCACCAATCCCAGCCGCCCTATTAAATTCCTGCCTCGTAGATACAAGGTTTGTACTTAAGCCCTACGTGCTTCAAATTCTGAAAAGTTACGCTATTAAATTAGCCCTACTGCGAGCAACATATGAGCTACGCAGCATAGACGTCCGTGTCAACACGGAGAAACAGTGCATGAGGAGTGACAGCCTGCGAGATGATCCCGCAGGCTCCCCCACCTCATCAATTGCCGTCGGAGTCCTGAACGGGAACTCTGCGGCAGTCCTACATACAAGCCATGCTGTGGGGGGTACTCCAAGTACCAACCCGGCACCTAAAATTAACCCCCCTCTATGCTGGAGGTCCCCATCGGGACCCCCGAAGTGACCCGCATTAACCACTTGCTGCTGGGGTCCATAGGGACCCCCGCAGCCCCCCCACATTAACTCCTTGCAGCGGGGGTCCCTGATCAGCATCGTTCGTGACCCTGCTGCATTTAAAGATTCAAATTTCCCGCCTCACGGGTCCTTAAAGGACCGTAAAGGTCCTAAAAGGACCCGCGATAAAAAATATTAATCCCTGCCGCTGCGGGTACTATAATTTCCCCCCCAGACACCTAAAATGAACCCCATCTTCTTCTGTTCTCCGGTTCGGCCCCTGGAAAAAAGATGCATACCATTAGTATAAAACACAAAAAATAAATAAACAATAAACATTATAAATTGAAAACTTACCTGTCCTCGAAGTCCCCGGCCTTCTCCTCTTCTGCTGGGCTGGGCCCTTGATGAATTTGCGCTCTAAAAAAATAAAAAATAACGGAGCTCCTCACTCGCAATGGTGCCTTCCCTGAAATTTGATTGACAGCCTTTTCAGCCAATCAGAAGGCGTCATGGTATAAGCCAATCAGAAAGGGATACATCCCTATACCCCATTCTGATTGGCTGAAGGAACTGTCAATCTTTTTTAAACTAATCAGAAGGCACTATTGCATTCAGCCAATCACAATGGGATACACCCCCACGGGGTGATTGGCTGAAGGCATCTGCGCCTTTTGATTGGCTGTTGTCACTGTCAATCAGATAGTACCCCCGAGGCAGGGGTTAATATTTTTTTAGCGCAGGTCCTTTTAGGAACTTTACAGGCCTGTAAGGACCCGCGAGGTGGCAAGTTTGAATTCTTAAATACAGAGGGGGTCACGATCGGTGCTGATCGCGGACTCCCGCTGCAAGGAGTTAATGTGGGGGCTGCGGGGGTCCCTATGGACCCCTGCAGCAAGGGGATTAATTTGGGGACACAGCATAGAGGGGGGATAAGTTTAGGTGCCGCGGCTGGGATTGGCTACTGGTGTGCCGCGGGCCGTTTAAGGACTGGTGGCGGGAAATTTAAAATGTTTTAAATGTAGCGGGGGCCTGATCTATGCCGATCGGGTACCATCGCTGCAATGGGTTAATGTGGGGGGCTGCTGGGGTCCCTATGGACCCCTCGATCAATGCCGATCGGGGACCCCCACTGCAAGGAGTTCATGTGGGATGTGTTTAGGGAGCAGTGGGGAGCACCAGACGGCTGTGTCGGGCTGCTCCGAGACAGCACGTATAGGCTTTAGTATCCCTTGCTGGCACTTTTTTGTGCCTGTAGGGATTCTTCCGAGGTGCAAGGTTCACCTCATAGCGTGTTACTCTCTGAGAACCAATTCCTGCTCGTTTTTCAGTGTCATCTCGCAAAGAAGGCTGTGAAGGACATATTGAGGAATCGGTCCTCGCAAACAGCAAAACACTGTGTCTTTTGCGAGGACCGAGGGAACTACGAGGGCTAATTTAATGAGGCTGCAAGTATCTTATCTGGAGTTCATGTTTAGCAGTCTAGGTTCAGACTTACCCAGAAAAAGAAACTTGCATAGAGCTCACTTTTCAATTCAAATGTTTGTCTCATACATATAGATGTTTAGTATATGTGATAAGTAAATTGCAATGGATATTTATGTTAACATAACTTTATACTGGAGTCATCTCATTCACAGAATACCAAAAAAGAAAGGTTCCCATGCTGGGTTTCTTACAGTCTAGGTTTTATATACCAGGAATTCCATAATAAAATTATCCCAAAATGTTTATTTGTACTCTCTTTGAAAAACAGTGTACGAGGAGTTTGGATCAGACCCTATTACCTTGGAAAGTAACTTTATGGGAAAGAGTTTTAGGGTTCCATAAGACCCATTAAGAATTCTGGTGTTTAATTATATATTGTGATTGCTGACATACAAGATTTGTTTACCCATTAAGGAACCTTTGAAAAACAACCCATTTTTGTTGAAGCAAAAAACTCAGAAACCGATTTTTATGCTTATAATATTTTAACTATCTCAATGTAATAGTGAGAAAAAGAGCATAACATAAGCGGGATCAAAAAATTACATACAGAGGGTTGCTTATCGTTGTACATTAATGTAAATAACTGTTCCTTTGTTTATAAAGGTATTATTTGCCTTTCATTTCTGTATCTTTCAACACATTTCATAATGCTTTTTCTTCTACTTCTTTTTTTTTTTAATTGACCACCTGCGTACCTCGTTCCTTTTCATGATATTCTGCTGATAATCCTTGAATCTCTCTTTAGCACATCATGTAGTGCATCCTTCATGTTATAGTCCTCAGGGATAGAGTAGGAGATAGATGAGACAGGAAGAAAACAATTAAGGAAATCATTAATACCACAAGCTATTCCATTTGTAAGCACCTACTGTCTTCAAACATATGGTGTTATTTTCATCCATTCCTTTAAAATGCTTTTGGCAAACATCTTATGATTTTAGATTTTCTCACTAAATATTTCTGGTTATTTCTGCATACAGAATGTAAGACTTCAGAATATCTAAATGATTAGTATTATCTAAGGTTATAAGTGGAAAAAATTTAGTGTTTCTTATTTTACAGATTTATGTATGTAAAATTGCTTCTGGAATTGTAAGGTCATATATTTAATTATATAAGCCTTTTGTAACTTTCCTTGTACCATCTTATAACATTTCATCTGCTTGTATAAGAAACACACTTCTTCCTTTTATTAAGTTATTTTAATTAACACATTTTAGCACAAAGAAAATAATCTATAATAGTTTGTGAAGTGGTAGGTGAACCAAACATTTTGAGCAGTGGTAACTGATGAGGCTACAGAGGAGATTATGAAGATAACATGGCTCTTAGTTGAGAGTTGTAATTTGTTAAAAATGATCTGTCATATTTCATAGACATATATGTATAATTTATTAACTGAATATGAAGATTAATAATGGTCAAAATAACCTCTCTGTCTTATCTAGAAATTTACTCTTCCTGTTCTATGTGATCCTGTCATTCCTGTGAAATACCTTTTCTCGTGGATTCAGTTTATTTACATTTTTCCCTTTGTGCAAAGGTTTTCTGTTAACTCACATGAGAAATATGATAATGAAAAAGAAAAAGAAATTGGTGTTTTTTAGGCAATTAATTTTACTTTGAAAATGTCCTCTTCCATTCAAGAATAATTCTGAATAAATTTGTATAAATACTGCTGTATTCATTATCATTGTATGGCAAGCATAATTCATACCATTCAATGCATAACTGTGTCATATATTCAAGGTAAAATATTCCTAGCGACAGGTGAATCATTCCTTAAAAGACCACTGTAGTTTAGGAAAATCTTTATATGTTTGTAAATGAACACCACTAGTTGCTCTTTAACAGCCTTATTAAATTGCAATTCGGCAAATTTAAAAGGGCTCTATTTAAGCACTGAGCATATTTTTTTTCCAGAAGTTTTTAGTTAGTGAACTTCTATCCAAAAGTAAGGTCTTCACTAACTAAAAACTTCTGTAAAAAAATATGCTGTGTGCTTAAATAGAGCCCATTTAAATTTACCGAATTGCAATTTATTAAGGCTGTAAGTCAGGAGCATAAAAGCATTGTTAGGTCAAATCTTTATTTTAGCAGTGTGACAACAGCCTTGAGAATCTTGAAGTGAGGTGCTGTTGTGTTGCAGGTTGCCATGGTAACATGGGGTTGTGCTAATGAGGGGGAAAGCCAAGCAACAGAGAATCAGTGGTAACAATGGCCAAATATGATGAACTCAGCATGACTAAACTAAGAGGCCTGATCCGCAGCAAGGGGTTGTTTGCACCCAACCCCAGACCTGGAATGCCATTGTGGCAGAGCTGTACCACCCGAATTAGGGGCAAGGGGTACCCAAGGGCTCCGGGATGCCCCCACAGAAGAACCGGTTATAATGTTTCCCTGTCCCAATCTAAAGACCTAGAGGTTGAGAGTAGGATTTGGAACCTGATTGCCCTACTGGGAGAAGGGCTGTCTCTGGATAACAAAATTGAGTTGATTAGGACAGTCAGCATGAAGGTCCAGGAAGCAAGACAGCCAGTCATCATTGCCCCCTGTCTCTTTGCCCTGTTTCTTTGCCCTGTCTCTTTGCCCCCTCTCTCTCCCCTGTCTCTCTTTGCCCCCTCTCTCTCTCCCCTGTCTCTCTTTGCCCCCTCTCTCCCTCCCCTGCCTCTTTGCTCCCTCTCTCCCTCCCATGTCTCTCTTTGCCCCCTCTCTCCCTCCCATGTCTCTATTTGCCCCCTCTCTCCCTCCCCTGTCTCTCTTTGCCCTCTCTCTCCCTCCCCTGTCTCTCTTTGCCCTCTCTCTCCCTCCCCTGTCTCTCTTTGCCCTCTCTCTCCCTCGCCTGTCTCTCTTTGCCCTCTCTTTCCCTCCCCTGTCTCTCTTTGCCCCCTCTCTCTCTCTCTCCTGTCTCTCTTTGCCCCCCTCTCTCCCTCCCCGGCTCTCCTTCCCCCCTCTCTCTCTCCCCTTTCTCTCTTTGCCCCCCTCTCTCTCTCCCCTTTCTCTCTTTGCCCCCCTCTCTCTCTCCCCTGTCTCTCTTTGCCCCCTCTCTCCCTCCCCTGTCTCTTTGCCCCCTCTCTCCCTCCCCTGTCTCTTTGCCCCCTCTCTCCCTCCCCTGTCTCTCTTTGCCCCCTCTCTCCCTCCCCTGTCTCTCTTTGCCCCCTCTCTCCCTCCCCTGTCTCTCTTTGCCCCCTCTCTCCCTCCTCTGTCTCCCCCCTCCTCCTGTCTGTGTGTGGTGGGCCTCACACTCTCGCTGTGTGTCCTGTGGTGTAGGTGTGTCCCCTGGTGGGCCCTGTGTCTTAAACCCGGCCTGTACATTGTGCCTATGATCTATGTGTGCGGCCAGGCCCCTCACCTCAATATCGTTTCCCACATTCTTTACCTTGTTATCTATCCCTGCGGCTGTATGAGTGGCCTTCACGCTCCTCTCTAAAGTGGTCTCTAACCTTGTCTGCCATCCCCTGTCCTGGCCCAGGCCCTCTGTCTCTTACCTTTACCTCACTCCTCTCTCATTCGCTTCCCTCAGCACTGCAGGCTTGGCAGGGGAGTGGGCCGTCCTCTGCACCTTGTCAGCACTGCGGGCTTGGCAGGGTGGTGGTGGATGAGGCCGGGCCTGTCCTGTCTGTGCTCTGCACACAGGAACTCTCTCCTGGGCCACCTCCCACTGCGCACAGGCCGGAGCAGGAGGAGAGCCGACCCGGGTTATTGGAGGCTAGGCGCGGGAACGTGCGTGATGTAGTTGGGGTAGCGAGGCTAGGAGGAGTGAGCCAACTGTGAATGAGTAGTGGGTATTAGGTGGGCGTGTGTAAGAACAGAGATATTGTGGGTGAGCCGGCTGTGACTGGGTATTAGGTGGGCATGCGTTATATGGTGGGCGTGCGTGAGGGCGGAGATATTGTGGAGCGCACATTTCCCACGGGCTTGCAGTCAACTGCTCAACCTCACTTCGCAAGGGACGCAAATGCGTTACCAACATTGCAAACGTCACCAACATCGCAAGATCCACAACTATATATGTGATGGTTTAAACAGCTGGTAATGCTGAATTTGTGGCCCTTTAATATAAGAAGCAAATGTGTTCAGCGCTGTGCGGTATTCTCTTATATATATTTTTTTCAATTACCCTATTTTAGATGAGTCAAACTGGAAAAAAAAGCTTTCCATGGTCTTTAAAAATTCCACACTGAATAGCTAAGACGTTGATGGTATTCCTTTGATACATATTGGAATTTCTACTTTAAACATTTATATGTATTGTAAAAGGATCTTTATTTAAGCAGTTCTAAAATAAAATCTATTTGCATGACTCAGAAGCTGCTTAAACACAATGTAGTTGGTAAAATAGCTCACAGTGTAGGCACTGAAATGTGTGAATTTGCCATTAATTACACTGCTGGATGAATGCGTCAAGTAGAGATCCCCTGGACCATACTCAGAGCAAGTGATACCAATAATTGAAGGCAAATGTCAGAATAGCACTATACTGTGCAAAATTGTGGGATCACTGGTTGAACAAAATAAAGCCTGGGCTTTAAATCTTAGGTTCCAAATTATTTTAGACTAGCGACTAAAATTTGAAGCCATGGCAATGCTGTTTGACATATAATGTGAAGGATTTTGTACTGTGAGGACCTTTGGCGCTCATTGCTAGCCTCTCCTCTGGTGTACTTTTGCTCCTCTGAGCAGCCTCTGCGCTCATCACAAAGACAGATACATATGTCTATATTTTTATAAATAATAATCAATTAATTAGTTACTTAATTAATTAATCTACTTAACCTATTTGTAATTAATATATCCATCAGTCAATAGGCTGAAGAGCTAACAATCTTTGTTGACTGTTGCTGGCCTGTGGAGAAGTAGGCTGTGTGCGAGAGGGCAAACCGTTGGTTTATTTGTGTAAAGCACTTCTGTAGATGCGTAATGTTGTGATTTGTAAGTTCAGAGTTTGTGTATATGCTACGCGGTTCACGAGTATTTGGCGTCCTTTGTAGTAGTATATTTTGTACCTCGTACATTCCTGTGTGAAAGTGGTACGCGGTTGGCGGTGTGTTGCGCGGTCCAGGGTTGTGTAGCCTCGTTTTAATTTTTTCGGGCCGGGATTTTTTTTCTGTCTCCCTCCCTCCTCCTGTCTGTGTGTGGTGGGCCTGACACTCTCGCTGTGTGTCTTGTGGTGTAGGTGTGTCCCCTGGTGGGCCGTGTGTTTCGAGTGCCAAAACTCTTTAAAATCGACTTTTGCGTTCCACCTCACTCCCAGACATCCTGGCTGTTCCCCCGTGCTGTGTGTGATGTTTTTTGTTTGTTTGTTTTGTTTATTGTGTGTGTTTTCCGTGTATTTTGTTTATCGCGGTTCGGCCGTTAACTTCGTATTTTTCCTTCCATGTATTTTTTCTAAAACCTGCGTCTCGTAATGTTTTTTTTTCTAAGTTGCGCGTTCATCAACTGCTTGCAGCCTAACAGCCTTATTAAATTGTGAATGGGGCAATTGAATAGGACTGTATATAAGCACATAGCATATTTTTTTCCAGAAGTGTTTATTTAGTGAACTTCTTTGCAAAAGCAAGGTCTTCAGTAACTAAAAACTTATTTAAAAAAAAAGATGCTATGTGCTTATATAGAGCCCTATTCAATTGGGCGAATATGAATTTAAGAAGTCTGCAAGGCGATCGTTTCTGAAGTGTTTGTTGGCTAAGTCCCACTTGTTTCATTGCCTCAACTGCTTGCCTCACTACGCGAGTCTCTCATAAAATGAGCATCTTCGGCGCTCATCAGCCAAGTGCTGTGCGTGTTAGTGCCTTAACGGCTTGCTTCGCTACGCAAGGCTCATCTCCCAAGTGCTGTGAGTTATAGTGCCTTAACGGATGCAAGGCTCACATGCGATGAGCTCCAAAGGCGCTCATCAGCCAAGTGCTCTGCGTGTTAGTGCCTTATGGCTTGCTTCGCTATCCGAGGCTCGCAGGCGATGACCACCTTCAGGGCTCATCGCCTAAGTGCTCCAAGTTAACTCGCCTCGCTCATCGCCTAAGTTGTACGCACCACGCAAAGCGTGACGACGTCTCGTAGTTTGACAATTATAATATGTGATTGACACCACACTGCTGTATTCTACAGGTATGCAGATATTTGTTTAATTGGATAAATGGCCACTTGAAATCTAATATAAACATGTGAGTAAGTAGTGTCCTAGGAAATGGGTGAAGAAAAAAAATAAAGGCTGTTATGGTACAGCTTTCATCACTTTATTTGATAAAGATCAGTATAACATCTTTTCAGTTTATTGTAATTGTATAGTTGAATTTTTTTCTGATTTGCCCCTAGTATTTAGACTTGAGCTCCTCCCATTTGTTCCACGCTGCCTCGAAGTGTAGCACACAATTCTTAAGCTGCCTAATAACTGAATAGCTTTGGTAACAGAATGGAAGGAAATGTGCTCCACACTCTGACGCAGTTTGGAAAAGATGGCCGAAGCTCCCGATAAGGATCAAAGGAAAACAGCTATGTTCAGTGTAAGTTTTCTCACAAAACATCGCAATATATCTGAGAGTAATTTCTACTAGTCTTTACCATGTAAAAGTTAGGAAACCTGGGCTGTACAGTGACATTTTAAGTTTGCAAAACCTTTTTTAATTACATTTAATAGAAAGTGTATTTAGTTTTTAGATTTTTTTTTTTTTTATTTCTCTTGAATAATGTGCTGTTTTGAGTTAAATAGCAATTTCGATTATGTTTAACCTTATATGGATATCTGCAAGAGTTGTAGAGTTGAACCCTCCTCAATATCAGATCTATTTTCCAGATACTCCCCTATCCATCCCCACTACTCTACCCATGATCCTCTTCACCCGTCATCAACTCCTCACCACCTGTTCACACTCTTGCTCCAAGTCTTTTCCTGTGCTGCTGCTACATTTCTATACCGCTTTCTGTAAGACTCTCCCCTGCTCATATCTTCAAATGCTGTATGAAAACCTATAGATTCAGAGAAGCCTAGCAATTCGTTTTCTAATATCAATTATTCATCTCCCCCTATCCATGGATACTACTGCCACATCTACTACTTCCTTCCCTTTTTTCTTTAATACCCTTAACCCACTTAAAATGTAAGTGCTTCCTAGAGCAGGGCTATTATGTATCAGTATGTACTTTTTAGTTATGTTTGTCTTATGTATTCAATGCATCACTTGTACTTAGCTCTACAGAATATGCTGTTGCTTTATAAATAAGTGATATTAATAATAACCAACTCACCCATTCACCCCATGCTAGGTTCATGACCCAATCACCCTGATCTCACTGTAAAGCCTTGCAATACCATTACAGAAACATAATAACCACATCTTTCTATCTTTCAGGTTGTATAATTACCATATCTGGCCGTATGACATTCACCAGCAATAAGTCTATGGAGATTGAGGTATTTGTGGATGCAGATACCTTGGTTGGAGATTCCCAGGAGAGATATCGTGCTGTCAGTGCATTCTTCACCTATGTATCTCTAAGCAAAGAAGGAAAACCCCTGCCTGTCCCTCAGATAGTGGTATGTATATTATACGACTGCTGGAGAGTTAAAGGGTGTTTGTCATTCATTTTCATTCCATGGCAAAAGTGCCTTAAAATGCAAAAACTTTTTTTAAATCATCTTACAAAGTCAGGTCTCTTTTAGTATGAGAATCCATGTTGTCATTTCTTAACTAATCAAGGGGTTTCATGGTGAAAAATCATTCCAGGATATTACCTGTGACAACCTATAATTGAGATGGAATTCTCACTGTAAAGGGGAACTGGCAGAACAAGCATTGAGTCAGCGAAAGCATTTTAATTTCGACTTGTGAAGTAACTTTAAGATGAGTTTACAACATGTTTTTATTTCTTTGAGACACTAGTTGCTTTGTTTTTAGATATGTTTTCTAATTCCAGTAAGAAAAACAAGCAGTCCATTTATCATTTTCTTCAAATTCAATAGAAAATAGCATTTTCTATTTCAGGTGGAATAGTGAAGAACTTAGTAGCAATGTATATTTCTGATATAATTTTTTTGCATTATTTGTTTATTGTTATTCCTGATAGACAGAGGGGGATTAGTGCAATGTGCTTTATGTTTGAGTTGTATCTTGGTACCTTGGTACTATATGTCCTGTGTAAATATACCAATATACACTCATTGCTGAGAAGAGACACAGCACACTGTGTCGCTCCACATACAGTTTATCTTTTCTCCATATAACTACTCCCAGAGGAGTCGTAACACAATTTATGCTATGCTGGTACTTAACATTTCACTGACATACTTTGCGGCCAAATCGGCACATCACAAGTCTAGTGCAATGTGATTTTCGGTTGAAGAATGAGAATATTAGAATCAATTCTGTAAGTTAATGTTTTATATACAACTCGTCATTTGCCCACCATAAATGACAGGTTATTATTTTTATTTTTCTACCCCCCCCCCCCCCTTTCCCTGTATCTCTTACCCCCCTCTCCCTCCCCTGTGTCTCTTTTCTATCCCCCCTTCCCTCCCCTGTGTCTCTTTTCTATCCCCCCTTCCCTCCCCTGTGTCTCTCCTTCCCCACCCCTTCCCCTAAGTCTCTCCCTCCCCACCCCCTCCCCTGTGTCTCTCCCTCCCCACTCCCTCGCTTGTGTCTCTCCCCCACTATACCCCCCCTATGTCTCTTTCCCTCTCTCCCCTCCTGTCCCTCTTCCTCCCCCTCTCCCCTGTGTCTTCCTCTCCCCTCCATCTTCCAGTCCCCCTCCCATGTGTCTTCCTCTCCCCTGTGTCTTCCTCTCCCCTCCATCTTCCTCTCCCCTATGTCTTCCTCTCCCCTCCATCTTCCTCTCCCCTGTGTCTTCCTCTCCCCTCCATCTTCCTCTCCCCTCCATCTTCCTCTCCCCTCCATCTTCCTCTCCCCTCCATCTTCCTCTCCCCTCCATCTTCCTCTCTCCTCCATCTTCCTCCCCTCTTCCCTGTGTCTTCCTCTCCCTTGTGTCTTCCTCCCCCTCTCCCCTCCCTCTTCCTCTCCTGTCCCGTTCTCCAATCCTGCTTGCGCGCTCGCAGCCGCTGCTCTGTATGGACTTAGAAAGTAAGTGTGTACGCTCCCATGAAAAGTTACACACTTACGACAATTATATTAGTGATGTTACATCAAGCCCTGTACAAATATTATGGTGTCTGTTTTCTTAAAATGTTCAATTTATTGCATGTAGTGGTCTATCCTGCTATTTAAAGCTCTTCATTGGCCCCAACTTCTACCCTTCCAGTATATCAGTATAGCGTATTATGTTTGATTTTATGAGCTGGTGATCTATCTGGCTGACATATTTAAATGTATTTGAAATATCTTTTGGTACTAGACATACTGAATGATTTTTACATCCCATACCAGATATATTTTGACATGACTGATTTTTATTTTATGTTTGCAAGTCAATGTTATCTTTGTTTTTAGTAGGGCTGGGAGACAATTTTGTTTTTTTTCTAATTGCATACTTAATTGTAAAACCACTAGCGCTCTGTGAAACCTTGTCCTAATGATCCTTTTGCTGCCTATTTACTGCATAGCTTTAATTGGAAAGTCTGAGCAATATTTACTGATTTATCCTCTGTAGCTTTGAACTTTAATTCTCCATCTAAAATAAATTAACATTTCTTCTCTGTGGTCCCTGTATTATTTGCATATGCTTTTTATATTTTTCTGCACGGATTGTAGGAGTATCAGGAACTTGCAAAACCAGCCCCATGACAACTAAAATGTTAATTGTGATTGCAGAGAAAAAATAATTGTGCTAATCACATGACTAATCAAGGTTAACACCCAACCCTAGATTTCCTTAAATTTAGCATAGTTGTGTGACACAAAATGTGTGTATCATGACACAAGTGCAGGCCTAGGAGCCTTCTCGTTTAGCATCTGTTACAGCAGGGCTGGGCAAGTTCGGTCCTGGAGAGCTCCACACAGGCCAGAATTTGAGGATATCCCTGCTGCCTACAGGTGGGTGAATCACTTTTTAGTCATCATAATTGGCTCACCTGTTCTCAGAAAGGATATCCTCAAATAAAGGCCTGTGTGGATCTCTCCAGGACCAGACTTGCCAACCCCTATGTTACAGCAAGGGAAGTTGTATTCAAATAAAAAGGGGCTTAGCCATCGCAATCATTAAATAGAGGCAGATATGGGCAACTGCTAAAACAACTTGCTAAATCTAAACACTTTAATAAAACAACACCTCCACTAAGCCGTGCCAATACAGTTTTAACAGAGCATGTCATTGAAATTCTTGTAGATTACATGGAATTCCAAAGGAATTGGTAGCCAAAGTCATATGACGTAAATCAAACTGAGATCTATGTCCTAATAAAGCAGTTGTCTGTAATTTCATTACATTTCAGTGAAAGAAAGACATGTATTCATACTTAAAAATATGCCTGTTAATGATTTCCCAGGAGCTTTCCTAATATAAAGCTGCAGGATTTATTTATTTGATTTACTTATCTCTAAATAGTGACAGCTGAACACTTATCCAACTGGTGGCCCATCCAACCTGGAGGAGGACAATGTGCGGCCCAAGGGCTACTTTCTTAGTTTTATGATTTTTTCCCACTAAATGATTTTTCTTTAGGGAGGCTTTAGGAGTTGGGCTTAACATAGTTCACTATATGTCCCACTACTACAGGAAAGCTTTCATGACCACTCACTTTGCTCAGTTAATAAGTATGTCCCTAGCCTACCATTACCAAACAAGGTTTGTGTTTAAATGTTTTTTATCTTCACTCTAAAGACAGGAAGCATCAGGTGTCTGCCTTTACTTTAATTGCATGCGTATTCCTTCACTCAGACAATGCAATTATAATGTACTGAATTTAATGAGGATTTACAGAAAATGTGTTTTATCACCTCGTCAACATGCTAATCAAATCATTGCTTTTATTAGACTTTGATCTAAGAATTAAGGCAAAATAACTAGACAGATTGTTAAAAAATAGAATAATTTGGGGGTTATATGCATTTTCTTAAAGTTAATTTGGTTATTTGGATATTGCTTACATTCACAAGGGTAGTGAAAACGGGAAAATTCAGCATTGCCTTAAATTCTGTAAAATATATTTTGTTATTTTTTTATATTAAAACAACAAAAAAGTGCTTTACAGATGGTCTAAATAGTATATTGCAGTCACTCCACACACAATAATTAACATGAAAAAAAAACTGTAGGATTGGAGACAGCAGACAAAATATACAAAGTCAAGCTTGTTTGACTGTAGTTAATTCCTTAGAATTGCCCAAGCCCTGTCTTATACATGCACCTTGGTAGGCCATTTGTGACTGAGGCCAATAGGATGCACTTTGGTAGGCCATTTGGGACTGAGGCCAATAGGATGCACTTTGGTAGGCCATTTGGGACTGAGGCCAATAGGATGCACTTTGGTAGGCCATTTGGGACTGAGGCTAATAGGATGCACTTTGGTAGGCCATTTGTGATTGAGGCCAATAGGATGCACTTTGGTAGGCCATTTGTGACTGAGGCCAATAGGATGCACTTTGGTAGGTCATTTGTGACTGAGGCCAATAGGATGCACTTTGGTAGGCCATTTGTGACTGAGGCCAATAGGATGCACTTTGGTAGGCCATTTGTGACTGAGGCCAATAGGATGCACTTTGGTAGGCCATTTGTGACTGAGGCCAATAGGATGCACTTTGGTAGGCCATTTGTGACTGAGGCCAATAGGATGCACTTTGGTAGGCCATTTGTGACTGAGGCCAATAGGATGCACTTTGGTAGGCCACTTGTGACTGATGCCAACAGAAATCCAGATCTCCTACTCTCAGACTGAGTGTTTCCCATCTGAAGATGAGTAAGAGCCCACACTGGTGTCGTATCTAAGCAAGAAGAAATTTGCATACTTTGTTGACAATCTTGAATTTAAGTACAACTTTTATTATTATCTTAAAGTGTCAGCCATTATACTATACTAAACCATTGGAGATATGTTTGCAATGTCTCCTCACTCTTTCTATTTTACATAAATAAATACAGTATAATTTGGCTTAAAGTACGTTATGCAATGCATATATTTATGTTAATATTTAAAGCTATATTGACTATAGTTACAGACTATAAAACGAGAATAAGTGACTGTAATTCGCAATGTAATGAATGCCTCATAGTGTTCATATAACACCCCCTACATATTTTCTCTTTTTTAACCTGTGAATTGAAAGCAAATATTTAAACAAATGACATTGATATCTCCAGGATTTGCAAACAAGTTTAAAAGGCTTTTTATTTATAACTTCATGTTTCATCCATTCAAAACATAGCACTTAACTAAAATGCCTTTAACTCAATCAGTTCAGCAGCAAGTTTGATCGGAAATCAAATTTCCACACACCCTTCAAGCCAATAAGTCATGACTTCATGGATAATACAATATTGAGAAGTTAACTATCCATAAAATTACAATTAAACAAATTATATACTGTATATGTCAAAATGTATTGTATACAATGGGATGACAAAATTGCTAAAAAGGAAAATTTGTGAAAACACTAAAAAAACTTTGAGGGCCTTGTGTGGCATGAGGGTCATATTGGCAAGATCTCAAGCTTTGATAGAAGAAATGCCCAGTACTGAATACAATTATTGCCTTTATAAAATACATTACTGAACATAATGAAGTCCCATGTGAACATTCAGTTCCAAATATTGCACTGACTTTAAATTTACATTTACATTATGGCCAAAGGGCTTTGAAAGAGATTCAGTATACAATAGTTACATACGCAGTATATTGAACATATGCAAGCACTTTTATCTCTAGTAAACTGCTTGATAACATATTTGTTTTTATTATTAATGTTTCCATTTTGTTGTATTAGTTTGACTTTTTCAGGACTCCATAGCTTCATATGACACATTTTGTAAACCTTAAATCACTATTATTAATCGTCACGTGACAATGTTGATGATACCACATTTATCTTCTCAGTCTCATCCCTCCTGACAAGGCTGTCATATCAGTCATGCTGGTGTATGCAAGGAGCAAGGCTGCTGCAGATCTCATTTCGGCCAGCACAGTACACTTAAAGACAGAAAATGTCATTAAATTGGTTTAACACCTTCAATATTCTAATATATAGGTGTAACACCACTCATATTTCCACTGGTCACACTCCACTTCTCCTGTCTCACGCATCCTTGGTTGTGCTTGCACAGTCTCATAGTTCGTAAGTCATGCTTGAATGTTTGTCTAAGCATGAAATTGTGTCTAGTGAAGGCATCTTTTATGTACTTAGGTATGTACACACCAACCGATGCACTGTTTTGTATTATGAAGCACTATGCACACCAATATGTGATTATTTTAGTACTCAGCTGTTCAGGCGACCTACTACTACTTGGCAGTTTGTTTCAGGAAGGTCTGGACCCGAATGACTTCTAGCACCCTGACTTTAGGCTACATTTTTCTAGTATGTTGCCTGCCCTGACATTTTAAGTTTTCCCTGATTCTGCACTTGCCTCTGGTCATTCTTGGTTGGATTTGCTTCTCATTTTCTGCTTATTCAGCTCAACCTTTATACGGTACCATATATCAAAATGAATGTTTCAATGTCTTCATTATGCTTTTACTTGAATATATATATATACATATTTCTATTGTGAATTAGCTAATTGAATTAAATGGTAAATGGAAAGGAGAAGGTTAAAAATACATAAATTCATGCAGGCAATATATATGCTAAATAGCTTCAGTCTGACTCGATTTACCTAACATGTTTACAAAGACAATATCAACTAATGCCCTTCATACAATCATTTTAATGAGTGTTTCCAGGAATTAGTAATAACTCCTAAGCAGTGTTATTCATTTCTTGAAAAATGGGCAAGTTCTGTAAGTTTAGGGTGAGCTGAATATATAGATACACACAAATGCATAGACCTCACTTTGTTATACAGCTGCGTCTGTGGGAAATAAAAGCAAACAGTGTGTTGGTATGCAGCAATTGGTAGAGCAGTAGGTGTTAGAAAGATCAATTTTCAAGTATATCAGGTAATGTATATGAATGGTTTGAAATATAATATTTGCTGAATAACTTTAGCTGGGCTATATAACACTCTAATAGACAACATAACATGTACAACATGTACAAATAATATAAATGTTTTGTGTCCAGCCAACCACCATATTTTTTTTTTTTTCAAGTCTTTTCCATTTTTATTCTTGTACAGATTTTTTCAATGTTGTACAGAGCCAGGGCTTATTTCACGAAGGCACAAGCGGCTTCCCCTCTCTCTTTCATGAATTTATACCTCCCCCTCTCCACCTCCATCCCAGCTCATTCTTTCTGACTCTCCATTTCCTCCACCATAGCTCATGCCAATAACTCCACTCTGATAAAATCTTGTTGATGTTTAGTCGTTCAGTTGAGTCCGACTCTCTGTGACCCTATGGATTGCAGCACTTTTGCCAATCCATAAGGTTTTCATGACCAAGAATACTGGAGTCGGTTGCCAGTTACTTCTTCAATGGACCGTGGTTTGTCTGACCACTTTGCTATGACCTGCCCTTCTTGGTGAGCCTACATAGTATAGCTCACAACTTCATTGAGGTACATAAGCTCATGACCCATCCTTAGCGCGCAGGACTAATGCTCGCCATCAAAAGTGCAACTTCAAATGCACGTGCCGACAGCTGCGCGTCGGACTCAGGTGTTAGGGGTGTTTGGGTTAGGCTTAGGGGTGTTAGGGTTAGGTTTTGGGGTGTTAGGTTAGGGTTAAGGGCACTAAGGACGGGGTGCCACATAAGCCCCATCACCACAACAAGGTAGCGTTCCCGAAGGTGAATAAAATCTTACAATGTCTGGAATTCATTCAATAGATGATGGTGAGAGACACAGAGATAAATCTGAATTCTTGACCATGCAACTCTATGTCTTTCTTGGGGGACAGACCCAGCCCAATTTCATTCACTTGATTTACTGCCCACACTACATGAGCTCTCATTGACTGTGAAGTCAAACTTTATCCTCATTATCAGTGCAGTTGCTTGTGAGAGGGCATCCTTGATTGAGAAGGGCTTTTTGATTGTTAAGTTGGTCAATGATATTGGGCAGCAATGCCTTGACATAACTTGTTGTTTAGTGAAAAAGCACAATGAGAGTGAGAAAGTGCCCTTTTTTGCTCTACAAACCAACAGATGTTCTAGCTCATTCTTATTGCCTGACTGGAGGTAATGTCGCTCCTTGAAGCTGTATGTTTACCTATATTAATCTATTGGCCAATGGTCTACACAACTTTTTATTATTGAAGACTCAATCTATGATAAAACCATGGAGGAAGAGAGCAAAAGGAGCCAACGTATAAGTCTATCTGTCTGACATAGATATTCTTATATGAAATAGCACACTGACACATGGCAAAAAAAATTGGATCTTTCCTATATCTAATTTTATTTATCACTAAAGCAAACTAACACTCATTTGAACATATGTTGATCTGTACTGGGTCACATTTGGCTCTAGAAATATAAAGTTTCCTGACTCCTGCAATAGACGTTTGTTTCAAATATAAGAGAGATTAAAAGTCTCTTCTTTTTTTTATTTATTCATAAATTGCCATAAAATAACACTAGAAAACATCTCCCAAAAGTCAGTTCGAATTCAGCTGCTTAACATAATGGCACTTGAAACTAAATTAAAAGTTTTAGTGTCGGAAAGTTTCTTTTCACTTGCGCTGATTACCTGATAGGTTTCACAAAATACCTACTTACAGGCCATTAAGGAATGTTATATTTGGGCATGATTCTGATGGATTGTCGGTCATTATCTCATTTCTAGGTTGTCTCTAATAATAGCGACCTAACAATGAAATTAGACATTTATGAAAAATGATGCAAGCGCAGAAAATGATCACATCATATCTTTGAAAGACGAAAATTATAAATATTAAACATTCTCTATGAAAGATAAAGAACATTTTCTATAAATAAAAACATTTTAAGAGCCCGACATAGATCAGAAATAAGATCATGAGATTATTATAAGTTTAACCATTTTCTTGCTTATAGCAGGTGGATGTATGGGTCCATGTAATGGAAACTTGTTCTTAGCTTAGATGAGGCTTATGGAAAGGTTTTCTTTGAGTGCTGAAGATGCAGCAAGCAGTGATTTTCTATGTAAACAGAAATAAAATAAATGTAGGTAGACGCATTTAATAGTCTAATATTTCAGAAGAAAGATTTCAAGATGCACCAATAACCTTGACACCCTGATTCAGCTGCTGGTACGTTTTAACCATTCCAACAAATAACTTATGTATATACAGTCAGGTCCATAAATATTGGGACATCGACACAATTCTAATCTTTTTGGCTCTCTACACCACCACAATGGATTTGAAATGAAACAACAAGATGTGCCGTAACTGCAGACTTTCAGCTTTAATTTGAGGGTATTTACATCCATATCAGGTGAACGGTGTAGGAATTACAACAGTTTGTATATGTGCCTCCCACTTTTTAAGGGACCAAAAGTAATGGGACAATTGGCTGCTCAGCTGTTTCATGGCCAGGTGTGTGTTATTCCCTCATTATCCCATTTACAAAGAGCAGATAAAAGGTCCAGAGTTCATTTCAAGTGTGCTATTTGCATTTGTTGCTGTTAACTCTCAATATGAGATCCAAAGAGCTGTCACTATCAGTGAAGCAAGCCATCATTAGGCTGAAAAAACAAAACAAACCCATCAGAGAGACAGCAAAAACATTAGGTGTGGCCAAATCAACTGTTTGGAACATCCTTAAAAAGAAAGAACGCACTGGTGAGCTCAGCAACACCAAATGGCCCGGAAGACCACGGAAAACAACTGTGATGGATGACCGAAGAATTCTTTCCCTGGTGAAGAAAACACCCTTCACAACAGTTGGCCAGATCAAGAACACTCTCCAGGAGGTAGGTGTATGTGTGACGAAGTCAACAATCAAGAGAAGACTTCACCAGAGTGAATACAGAGGGTTCACCACAAGATGTAAATTATTGGTGAGCCTCAAAAACAGGAGGGCCAGATTAGAGTTTGCCAAACAACATCTATAAAAGCCTTCACAGTTCTGGAACAACATTCTATGGACAGATGAGACTAAGATCAACTTGTACCAGAGTGATGGGAAGAGAAGAGTATGGAGAAGGAAAGAACCTGCTCATGATCCAAAGCAGGGGTCGCCAAACTTGGTCCTGGAGGGCCGACCCAGGCCTGGATTTGTGGATATCCTTGCTGCAAACAGGTGAGTCAATCAGGATGGCTGAAGAAACAAGATTCTCACCTGTTTGCAGCAAGGATATCCACAAATCCAGGCCTGGGTCGGCCCTCCAGGACCGAGTTTGGTGACCCCTGATCCAAAGCGTACCACCTCATCAGTGAAGCATGGTGGTGGTAGTAGTGTCATGGCATGGGCATATATGGTTGCCAATGGAACTGGTTCTCTTGTATTTATTGATAATGTGACTGCTGACAAAAGCAGCAGGATGAATTCTGATGTTTTTCCGGCAATATTATCTGCTCATATTCAGCCAAATGCTTCAGAACTCATTGGACGGCGCTTCACAGTGCAGATGGACAATGACCCGAAGCATACTGCAGAAGCAACCAAAGAGTTTTTTAAGGGAAAGAAGTGGAATATTGTGTAATGGCCAAGTCAATCACCTGACCTGAATCCGATTGATCATGCATTTCACTTGCTGAAGACAAAACTGAAGGGAAAATGCCCCAAGAACAAACAGGAACTGAAGACAGTTGCAATAGAGGTCTGGCAGAGCATCACCAGGGATGAAACCCAGCGTCTGGTGATGTCTATGCGTTCCAGACGTCAGGCTGTAATTGACTGCACAGGATTTGCAACCAAGTATTAAAAAGTGAAAGTTTGATTTATGACTGTTAATCTGTCCCATTACTTTTGGTCCCTTAAAAAGTGGGAGGCACATATACAAACTGTTGTAATTCCTACACCGTTCACCTGACTTGGATGTAAATACCCTCAAATTAAAGCTGAAAGTCTGCAGTTAAAGCACATGTTGTTTGTTTCATTTGAAATCCATTGTGGTGGTGTATAGAGCCAAAAAGATTAGAATTGTGTCGATGTCCCAATATTTATGGACCTGACTGTATACCCAATATACCTAAAGTTTCACCTACAGTGCCTTGCAAAAGTATTCTTACCCCCCCCCCGGCAATTTTCTTGGAACTAATATGGTTTGTTTGAGGATTTGCATCATTTAATTTGCAGAACATCCCCACATCTTTTAAGATGTTTTTTTTTTATTATTATTATTGAGAAGCAAACAACGAATAGGACAAAATAATAGAAAAAGTCTATGTGCGTAACTATTCACCCACCTAAAGTCAATACTTTGTAGAGCCAGCTTTTATGGCAAAAACAGCTCAAAGTCACTTTGGATAAGTCTCTATGATCTTGCCACATCTTACCTCTGGGATTTTTCCCTATTCCTCCTTGCAAAACTACTCCAGCTCTTTCAAGATGATGGTTTGCGCTTGTGAACAGCAATCTTTAAGTCTGACCACAGATTTTCTATTGGATTGAGGTCTGGGCTTTGATAAGGCCATTCCAAGACATTTACATGTTTCCACTTAAACCACTCAAGCGTTGCTTTAGCAGTGTGTTTGGGGTCATTGTCCTGCTGGAAGGTGAACCTCCATCCTAGCCTCGAATCACGCACAGGGTGGTACAGGTTTTGCTCAAGAATAACTCTGTATTTAGCACCATCCATCTTTCCCTCAACTCTGACCGGTTTCCCAGTCCCAGCTGCTGAAAAATGATGGTGTTCTTTGGGTTATGTGTTGGGTTTGCGCCAGACATAGCGTTTTCTTTGATGGCCGAAAAGTTTAATTTTAGTCTCATCAGACCAGAGCACCTTCCTCCATTCATTTTGAGAGTCTCCCACATGCCTTTTCGCAAACTCAAAACGTGCCATTTTGGTTTTTGCTGAAAGTAATGGCTTTCTCCTGGCCACTCTACTATCAAGCCCAACTCTATGGCTTATTGTCGTCCTATGTACAGATACTCCAGTCTCTGCTGTGGAACTCTGCAGCTCCTCCAGGGTTACCTTAGGTCTCTGTGCTGCCTCTCTGATTAATGCCCTCCTTGCCCGGTCCATGAGTTTTGGTAGGCTGTTGTGCCATGTTCTTTCCATTTGGTTATGATAAATTTGATGGTGCTCCTGGGGATCATCAACGATTTGGATATTTTTTTGACTTGTACTTCTCAACAACATTGTCCCTTACTTGTTTGGAGAGTTCCTTGGTCTTCATGGCAGTGTTTGGTTATGGGTTTCATAACAAAGGGGGTGAATACATATACACATGCCAATTTTTTTTTCAGTTTTCTATTTCTAAAAAATGTTTTATGTATATATTTTTCTAATTTCACTTCAACAACTTAGACTATTGTGTTCTGATCCAAGACATGTAAATTCAGATTAACAAAACATTGAACTTAAGGCTGTAATGTAACAAAATAGGTAAAAAGTCAAGGGGGGTGAATACTTTTGCAAGGTACTGTATTTTTCAGTTTGCTTCCCCCTATTACCATTGTATATGGATCCCTGGTGGTCCAGTGGCTACGATTCTGTGCTTTCACCACTGCGACCTGGGTTAGATTCCAGTCAGGGAACCAAGAGGTCACACCACCCTGAAGCCATGCAGGGTTGAGCCTGGTTGGTACCTGGATGGGCGGCCACCTAGGAATACCAGGAGCTGTATGCTGTGGCCCACTGGAGAAGTAGCTGGCAACCCACTCCAGTATCTCTGCCATGAATACCAAGTGGATCACGGAGAGTCTGACACGAAAGAACAACACAAACACACACACATTACCATTGCAATATGAATGTTAAGGTTATTTTAATTATTTAAAGGACCACTCTAGGCATTTATTTAAGACACTAGACACTTTTGAAAAACTACACTGGAAAAACAGGAAAGATGTTTTAGAACTAAAAAGAATCATGTAGCCTCAATTTAATTTTATTTTATACACAGTTATTCTGCACTGTATTGTGTGTTTTGCTGATCAGCTTTGTGTGGTGTGATGAGATTTTGTATGCACAAGACATTTCTATCTGATCCAACTGCCAGAGTTTTCAGCAGGTGTCACCCTCCTGAGAAAGTAGATGGCTGATGTAACACATTAGAGGAAACAGAACCCTGCTATGAAGAAAAATTGCATTTAAAAGTAAAAACAGTTTGTGTTTATGATTTATTTTTTTTGCTTTTTACAAACATTTTCATCATTATCAAGTTTAGTTATTTAAAAGACCATACAGAAAAATAGACCACAGACACAGTGGTCCCTTTACTACTAAAGTAATTCGCAGAAGTACTGCTTTACAGAATGAGACATGTGAATGGCAGATTACACAGGCATATCAAATAATATCTGCCACTAAAAATCAATAATCGTGTTAACTTTTTTCATATTGAACCAGTATACAAAGGTACTCTGTTCTCAATAAATTACTCTGGTTCATGGTGGCAGCTAAGGATAGGCTTTAAATTAACACAGGGCAAATATATTTTCTTTACATAAATAAAAACTAAACATAAAATAAATACAATTGCAACTCAAAAAAGAGACTCCATAGTATAGAAAAGGATTCAATAGCTTCTCCACACCTTAGTGCATCTCCTATCATGGATTCTTGAGTCTGATATGATGAAACCCAAGTATACTGGTTAAAAAGTTTGCTTCTGATCTAAAATCTTACAGCCTCATTGAAAATGATTATTGCTTGTTAAAACAGCATGCAAAATATCATAACCTTTTGTCTGTGCTATTTATATGCATAGAGGTAAACAAACATAAGGAAAAGCCATGTGATGTCTTTGAAAATTCAGTAATCAGGCCTATTAAATTCCCCCAACGTGAAAACCTGTAGCCCGTAACGGAGCCCGCTAGACTTCCGGCTATTAAATTGGCCTTGTTCAGCTACCCACAAATGATCTGCAGGTTACACGCGGAAAAACCCTATGGGCTGTCGAAATCGCAACTCCGTCACTGCAAAGCCTTTGATCTGTCAAGCCTGTAAATGTTACGTTCGCAAATCGCTATTAAATTGCTTCGAATCCACTGGCGATCAAACCCGTAACCTGCAAATGGAGCCAAAAAGCCGCAAGGGGGTTCAAATCCTATCCGTAGCACTGTTAATGCAAATATCAACACACTATATACTGTACTTTATATTAAAGGTAAAGGGAAGTTAGGTATTAAAATGGATAGCACAACATTCTCAAGCTCGCAAATCTGCAATATAAAATACTTTTTTTAATGTTTAATTTCCGTGTTCTATCGATCCCGGCAATCAATGTGTTAATACATTTAATGGAACTCGCATTGGACTAGAATATAATATTTACTGATTTATTAATATTGCATTATTTCTGGAATGTGGGTCCGATCGTAACTCGTAATTCAAACCTGTAACTACGGTTTTGACTAATCGATCATGTTAACGGCTGCACATGCAACATCTGTTGTGGGCTTGGCTAATTTAATAGCTATGTAACTCTGCTGAATTTCAGGCCCGCAGGCTTTGCGGGTGTACCGGTGCTGTTACGGGCTTGGAATTTAATATGGTCCAAGGATTTCATCTGTTAAGAAATTATGTGACAGGCCGCATAAAGAAGCTATGCATTAAATTAAAATCTGTTGTAGGTAACTATAGTGTAATAAGCAGATGAGATGTCCTCTTTCTTTGAACAAATACACAATTTGGTGCTTAAAAATACATAGAGGCAAATAAATAAAAAACATTGGGATAATATTCTGGAAGCTTGTTGTGTAATTGTATAGACTTTCATATTAAGGCAGTGTGCAAATTCTTATGTTCAAATTGTTTTGTACATGCACTTATAATATAAACATTAAAGTAATCACAATTCATTCATTTTTTATGTGACATAAATAGAGTTTAGCACTTTTGACATTCAAATTGAGGCATATAACTGGTATAATCACTCTCCTTGATTCACAAACTAAAAAAATGGAGATAATTCTAGCCTGAGAAAACTATTACATTTTTTGTTTAGATTTTTAATGATATTTTGTTTTATTTACTTGCACTGTTAAGCAAAGAGTTTTATACATTAATAGAAAAAGTACTATCAGTCATGGTACAGGTGGGTAGAGTAGGATCATTGCAGTAGGCAATAAAAAAAAGTAACATTTGGCAAGTTGCTGAGATCAGCGTTTATTGAATTTGCAAAAAAAGTTCTGTCTTGATCCATCAAATAATCTTCTAGGGAATTGGGAAGGTTAACATTTAACAAAAAAAAGGTCATGGAGTTAAAAGATTAGTTTATTCTCTGAGATATACATATTTTTGAAGAACTCATTGGTGTTTAGACTCATTGGCACTCTTGAAGCATCATACATCTCTGCCCAAGATGGTATGTTAGAACACTATCTACCAGCAAGAAATGTCTTACCCATCCATCAGTGGTAATATTATTGTAGCTTGAGACCTGAACATGGGTATGCCAGTGAAAGTTAAGCTTTTAGATGCCCAACATGATGAAAAGTGAATGTATTTTGAACTGAACACTTTATTAAAATGAATACTAAATACATTATATAATGTTTTTATTGTTCATTTTATATAGACTTTGAAGAAGAGCTAGTCTTAGAAATAGGCTAAATATTTTTAAAAATATAAGGAATAAATATTATTTTTATATATTTTATATCAAATGATGCTGCGGTGGAATCTACCATTTTTATTTCTGCTGATCAACATCTAGACATCCAGAGGCAGGAGGAGGTCTTAATTTCACAAGAAGCTTTTATATTCACATTGGAAATACATCATTTGATTAAAAGCTCAAAATCAACCGAGAACAGAAAAAGGATACTTGCAGTAAAATATAATTACCTCTAAAAGTTAAAAATGTAAAGTTTGCATTTATTTTATTTATTTAGTTTTTTTACTTTATAAAATCATTTCAAACCATTATCAAGCTTAGTTACTTAAAAAGACCATATAGAAAAAAAGTGACCACATTAATCCTTAAAATGGGTTTTGGGATTCTTTAACCTCTTATTAAGCCTTGATTTACAATATAATTGATAGAATAGGTTTAGATCACGGCACTATTTTATTACCGATACATTCACAGTAACCCTCCATCAGGTTTTTGATGAGCTATGTGCAGTTGCTGTATGAAAGATGTTTATGTCCTCAGGCTCTGAGTGGGAGGAGGAGTAGAAGATTAGGCCAGATTATTCCAGCAATGATTTCTGACCTAGAAATTACTTTAGGTTGCCTTGAGGCAGAGGTACTGACATTTGTTAGGGTGAACCTGAATAGAGTAGTATTTCAAACAACATTTATCTTTTTTGGGGGGATGTGTGTGCAGTATGTTAATTAATTAATTGATAGATGTATAATCCGCAAAAACAATACTTGGGTATTTTTAACTCGTATACAGCAACTGATTTCTTTCACACAACAAACATTCGGTGTCATGGGAAAATTGGTCTCCATAAAACATTTTATAGAATGTCATGGCAAGGTCATTGGAAGGTGTATAATTTTGCCATTATGCATCAGTTAATTCTCCAATCTTTGCAAGCATTCGAGCATTAAAAGACCAATGTGATCATATGCTTAAAATCAAAAAATGAATAATACCTCCTCTAATGTATTACATGTTACATGAAGTTATACTGCTGTGTATTTTGCCATCTTGGTTTCAGGAGATCTCTTTCCTGAGGTAAGAGAAGACTTTCAATGTACAGAAAGTGTCTTTCTGCAAAATAGGAATTTGATAGTTACAACTTCCACTGCTCCCTGCAGCACTATTGAAGGACCCGAGGGCCATACCAGGCCTCCTGGGGATGGCAGGAGAGACCACTTGACCTGGCAGGACCGGGTAGGTAGGAGTGGCTAGCTGGAATGGGGTGTAGCCATTTATAGGCTGTTTGGCTCCATTTCTACCATTAGGCTCCCAGCTAGCCATGAGGTGAAGATACCCACCCCTAAATTATATTGTTAAAAGTTATGTACATGTTTTATTTTAAGTCTTAGAATTGTGTTAAATAAACCTAGGAGGTATTTTGTCTAGTTGTAAGGATTATCTTGTTTATTGTATACCTTTGTGGTTATTGTTCTTATGTTTTCAAATCAGGTTTTGTTGTTGTCGCAGCGGCAGGTGGTGAGGGGAGTCGCCGGGACAGTGGTAAAATGGGTAAGATCCTACCCTACGGTGGTACGGATGTTACAACTCGGTAGGCCCTGGACGAGGCTTCAGGGCGTAGGGCGTACTGTCTCTGGCTAGGCTCCTCCCCTCACGTGGTCATGTTCATGTATTGGTGTTATGGTTATATATATATATATATATATATATATATATATATATATATATATATATATATATATATTTGTGTTTACCAATAAACGCTGTGGTCAGTTTTCCTCCCAATAAGTGGTCTGTTTCTAATCATTGTATTTAATAGGTAATTATGTATAACCTTTATTCGCTCATACCAACTGGGCCTTGCTTAGGTCAAGGGAAGATCAGACAAATCCACCTGAGAAAGTAAAATACTGCAGTGGGCATGAAAACAGAGTAGTCTGCAGTAAAGAATGATTGCATATAAAAGTTGCAAAATATGTGGCATTTGTAGTTATTTAAAATACCATATAGAAAAAACTTACCACAGTGGTGCTTTAAAGGGACAGTGAAGTTTGACATTTACCATAAAGCGAAGAAGCAGAACGCATCAATAAGATGCATAATTACTTAGAGCAATGTGGCATACAAGTGTGTTGTTTTTACATATAATACAGCATAGCTGATTTAGATTAACTTCTCAAAACAGAGGAACCTATAACTACATGAGATTACTCAGAAACTGATTGATCTTTCCTCACTGTATATAATAGTCAATAATTCATGTTTCCTTTTACTTGCTGTATAGTTTTATGCCAATTTTCTTATAGTTCTTTTAAACAGTATGTAGTTAAAATGGAGTTTGCACTTTGATAGAATTTACTCCTTTAGACAGAATTATTCCAACTACTGTTATGAGTGGGTTAATGGTATTAATGTGTATACCTTTAAAATCGGATACCTAAATTATGTTTTGATGATAGAGAAGAGAGTGGGGGAAGACTGTATAGCACACAATCTGTAGTGTATCTGATCCGTTGGTCACCTCTAATGACTCTTGTTGATCAGTTCTGAGATAGTGTGTCATATACTAAGTGCCAAATGCCCAATATATATTTTTTGGGGGGGTCGGCTCGGGATAAGTATGCAGAAATGTATACTCTTACTCAGTCCGGTGTCTTGTGCGATAGTGTGATCCTAAGCACAAGTATATAAAAAATATATATACACATTAATATAATAAAAATAGTTATGAATATATATAAAAATATTTTATATATTTGTTAAATATTATATTATTATATTAATGTGTATATATATTTTTGTATTATATTAATGTGTATATGTATATTTTTATTTTGTATTTACACTATTTATATTGGTATTTTGGACTATGTATTCACTTGCATACACCTATCAACCTCCTGTTATAGGATTTGTCACAGAGGAAGCTGAGAACCACAGCAGCAAAACGCGTCCGACACTTATTTTATTGTATTCATCAATTGAACTCATACATTATCAATAAAGATTTATTCTTTTGGATACCGTCTGTGAATACTTGTGCTTAGGACCACACTATCGCGAACGTGTGGCAAGCACAAGACACCGGACTGAGTAAGAGCATACACCTCTGTATACTTATCCCGAGCCGACCCCCAAAAAATATATATATGGCATTTGGCACTTAGTATATGACACACTATCTCAGAACTGATTAACAAGAGTCATTAGAGGTGCAAATCGGATCAGATACACTACAGATTGTGTGCTATACAGTCTTCCCCCACTTTCTTCTCTTGCATACGTATAGGACACCAGCGTGAACAGTGTCTTGGGAGACAGCGGCACACCTGCACACCATATATTAGTCATACACCCGCCCGACACATCAAGTAACCGTGGCGCCCGGCAGACCACGGTAACCACTACTGGAAGATCAACCTTAGCGCTTAGACCTATCAGATTGTGGTCTTATTAAACCCAATCACCGATCCTTTATGTTTTGATGATGTCTGATCTGCAGATACAATTCCTCCATTATCCTATATGATGATCTTGTCTGCATGCTATCATGATTAGTAATAGGTACATATACATTAGTCTACATTTCACTGCACAAACTCTGCTCACCTTCATGGGTACATAGGATATTACATAGGCCGTTGTGCACTGACGTAAATAGAGTGCATTTAACTGCAGATAGAATTCTCAATAATCTATTCGAAACTAATGAGTAATATTATGTTTTAAGTGTTGGAAAGTGTTGAAATGACTTTCATCATCTCTATTTGTTCCAGAGGACCAACAGATAAAGTCTTAGGACCAGCTGTGAGAACCACTGATATAGACAATTTAGCCACATGGGATTACTAAAACAATCTGTGATTTATCAGGTTTGCTACTCTTCCAAACACTGTAAATGTTTGTAAACTATTTTTCATTTTTTGCCGTTTTGTCGTATCCGACAAAAATATATGTACGTGTTTGGGTTCACCAGCTGGTATTCCAGTATTTGAAATATTTATTTATACATCATTGTGAAGAGAAGCTAAACTTAAAATGGTTTAAGAAATGTACAGTATGTATTACTAATGAAAATGTCAAATGCAAATGTACACAACTTGCATAGATATAAAGTGAAAAAAAAATACACAAATTTGTTTAGAATTAGCTTTTGCCCCGTACTCCTTTCTAAAATTTACATTCTGAAAACAGAGTCACAAGTGGTCTCTTTTGCTGAGTTTATTGCCTCCCTGATTCACATTCTTGCATTTCAATGGCTTATAGACCAACAGCCAGACATGGGGCCAGTTCCTGTCTCTGAGATGTTATGTACTCATTTTCAGAGAGAAACAGGGATGAAGATGAGTACCTTGGTCTCTTAAATTAGAATGATTCTGCTCTTAGCATATTCTTATTCCTTGGAGACATTTTCCCTTAAATTGTTATTAGTCATATAGGTTGTTGAGTAATGTAGGTGTTGTAATGTGTGCTCTGTTAATATTGGAGCAAAACTGAATTTGGCATGCTGCATCAAGAAACCCATATTCTTTTTTTTTCCCTAAAGCATCAAATGCAATACAAACATTATTTTAAGAAATTGTATAAAATATTGTTGACTAGCAGGTGGTCTTTTTTTGCAACTATTTTACTTGTTTAGTGATGTGTACCTTGTCACTCTGTCACTACTCTACAATTCTCCTTCTCATGCATCCTTAGCCCCCTCCACCACATTCATCCATCGCTTTCAAATAATTTTATTTACCATTCAAATGCTTATATTATAAAAAATATACCATGTAAAATTAGTTACAATTGTACTGGGCAGTTCATGGTAGTGTAGAGGTTTAACAAAAACCTATTCAAGGACCATTGTATGATGAAAAAAAATATGAACTCAATAAAGAATAAAAAAATAAGCATTATAATAGGTAAGGATGAATTTCATGTATGCTGCCCCTAGAAAAAATATTCCTATATCACTACTTATAATAGGCCTTACAAACAATCGATCTTGGCGGCTTTTCATATTTGCAACTCAACATTTTTATCAAAATATTTGTTATCACAAATATTCTTTTTTAATATATAACTACTAAAGTGAATAATAAACAGTATCAACAATTTTTGTTAAAAAGTATCTCATAGTGCAAAATAAATATACAGAAGGTTATATTTAATAAACTAAGCCTAAAACTAAGTGTACACAACACAATCAAATATAATCCTAAAAAAACATAAAGTTATGAAAATATAAATATGTAAATATAAAGAATATTAAAATAATAAACCTAAAATGGGTTATATCAGTCCCTGGATTTATGTATTTTTTAGTCCTCCAATGTATATTTATAGACAATAAACTTTGTGTAAAAGTTGAATTCTGGTTGTCTCCAACGGAGGAAAAAATAGACAAAAACGACAAATCTAAATTAGTGTATCAGCAAAATGATCCAGATCAAGTTCTCATATCACTGTGTGCATTAACATTAGGTGACTCAACCCGGTGTGTCCACATCACCAATCAAGGTAGATGCCAGCTTTTTCCCAGTGGATTTATTCTTTTATGCAGCTTCCTGGCAAGAGTTAGTTGGTCTCTATAGGAGCACTGTTTAAAAGATATGAGAATGATAAAGAGCAGAATTAAGCTGGGTCAAAAGGCTAGCTATTATTTAGGAAATGTATTTTTTGCTTTCTCGTATCAGATGTGTAGAAGTATTTTGATTCATTGATCTGGATTTGAACTTGTGAAAATTAATATTTTAAAAAGCAGAATAAAAAAGGAAGAATGCTTCATTATCTAGAAAGTAGAATAACCTGTGGGAGGAAAACACATTTACTCCATTCACAGTGCTTGGAAAGCATCCTGATGATAAGGCCTTGATGACTCCCGTGAGAATACTATGGGAGTGCGACCAGAGCCAAACCTAACATCTGCAGAGTGGACTGGGATGGCCTTCACTGGAGAGCTTGCCATCTGTTGGGAGCTGATTTGGTTTCTGGAAGTATGACTACATTGAGGCATAGCCAAGTGTAATGATCTGATTGGTGTGTATGAGGCTTATAAATGGCTGTAAGCTTCATGTTTGTCCACTATTCTTCTCTCTGACACGTCCTGTTTATTGTGTTTTCTTTCTTTGTGTAACTAATTTATTCCTGTCATTCTGCCAAGATATTCTACCTGATAACATCATCAGACAGGGAACAGTAATTAGACCGATAACAAGATCTTTGTACACACCTTTTATTTATTACTAATGATAAATTCTGTTCATATCTGCTGAGGATACAGACTTGAAATGTTCTTCTATATGTTTCTTTAAGGCAGAGAATCCTGAAAATATTCTGATAATTACAATCAGTCACCACACCAAAGATACATTAGTTATTAGAGTACTAGCAATTTGCCTGTCAAAAATGACCCGGCAATAACATTTGAAGCCATTGCAATGCTGTTTGCCACACAATGTAAAGCTTTTCCTACTCTGAGTTTTTTTTTTACATATTGTTTTAATAATAATTAATTAATTACTTAATAAATTAATAAATGTTACCTAATTCTAATGAATATATCCAGCTATCAATATCCTGAAGAGCTAACAATCTATTTTGATTTTCCTGCAGCACACAATGTACAGTTGGACTGTTGCTGTCCTGATGAGAAAGTGTCAGCAATGTGCCAGTTGTGCAGTATAAAAAGGCTGCGTGCGCGAGGCCAAACCATTGGTTTAGTCGGGTAATGCGCCATTTTAGATTTGTAATGTTATTAGTTGCAAGTTAGTGTTGTAAAATGGTTGTCTATGTGTTATGCGGCTCGCGAGTATTTTTCGTCCTTTCTAATAGTGTAATTTGTACCTTGTATGTTCCTGTGTAAAAGTGGTACACGTCTGGCGGTGCTTTGCACGGTTTGGGGTTGTGTAGTCTCGTTTTCATTTTTTTCAGCCGCCATTTTTTTTTTGCTTAGCCGATTTTCGAGTGAAGAAACTCTGCAAATTCGGCTTAAATTCGCGTTGAATCTCACCGCCAGATGTCCTTGGCTCTCCCCCCGTGCTGTGTGTGAGTTTTTTTTTTATTTAATTTTTTTTTCTAAGTGCCGCGTTCCTAAACTACTTGCAGCCTATGGCAATCCCGCGTTTCCTAAATGCTTGGAGGCTAAGTCCCGCTATTTCAATGCCTCAACAGCTCGCCTCGCTTCGGGAGGCTTGCAGGAACACCTTCGGCACTCATCACCTAAGTGCTCTGAGCTCAGAAGACTTCTGTGCTTCAATGGCTCGGCTCGCAATGCGAGGCTCACAAGCGTGACAACGTTTTGTAGTTTGACAACTATTATATGTGATAGCCATTTTGATGCCTTTATTTGACCTAGAAGCATCCTATGTTCTTTTTTGAATTGGGTGGACTGTGTGAGAGCATTTTTAAATCTCTTTTTTTTAACAGTTTTGAGTTAACCTTGCAACTGTGTGCTTCTAAGCACATGTAGGGTAAAGAATTATATGTCAAATACTGAAATATGAACTTATACTGTAATGATATAAAATATCCCCATCTCCTCTTCCTCTCCTTCCACTGTTCAGTAGATGAGCACAAGTCTTGAGCACAAAGATTTCAAGCTCTTGGTGGCTTTTTATTACAGGGTAAGAAATAATGTATGGATGGATATCAAGAGTTCTAAAGTTAAGCTAGCTGATTGTGAAGGATTGTTTTGAATCCATTGTCTATATGCCCAAAAATTAGAGACATCATAAAAACAAATGTGCCGGTGTTACTGGATGCCACAGAATTAATATCGTAAAATAACCTAGCATAGTCATCATTGTATTAAAGGCATTGTGAAGAATGTAATGTAATGCAATCATTTGTTCCCCTTCTGGATCGTTACTTTGTTATTGAAAAGGGACTTGTGTACTTCAATGAAGTTGTGAGCTATACCATGCATGGTCACCCAAGATGGGCAGGACATAGCAGAAATGTCAGACAAATCGAGGTCCACTGGAGAATGAAACTGGCAACCCACTCCAGTATATTTGCAATGAAAACCTTATGGATTAGTACAACCAGAAACACAGACATATGTGTCTGGAGTGCTACATCCATATTGTCCCAAAAAGTCGGACACAACTGAAGGACTGAACAACAACAATCTTCTGTTGGATGCAGTAAAATTAGACAATAATCAAGTTTTATGTATCATTTATTCTGTTTTTTTGTTTTTTTTTAAGCTTTTATTTTTCGAAAAAGTCAGTACAAAAATCAAAATGTATATTAATACATTCTTCTCAGATCGCTTACAACATCGAAACATTGCTTTGATTAAAATATCATTCAACCTCATTCACCCCTCATTCAAGCCTAGCATATTTAATCTATCAATTTGTTGTTCCTTGTTTCAGGTCCCATACTTTCCATTTTGATGAATCCTTAATTAGGCTTTTTTGTGCATAATTTGCCTCTAATTCTCGGAAATATTTTATTTTCCAAATGATGTCAGCAAAGGGGGGGGGGGGGACTTCACTTTCCAATTACTAATTATTAATTTTTTTTCTATTGAAAAAATCATAATAGCAAGTGCTTTTCCCTCAATGGTTACTTCGCTTGGAAAAATGTGTAGCAAGCTGCATTCTCCCCTAAACGGGAATTGGAACCCAACCATCTTGCCCAGAAATTCGTAACAACTTTCCCAAAAGGGTTTTAACTTAGGGCAATCCCATAAAATATGCAATAGATGAGCTGCGCTGCCGCATTCTCTCCAGCACATTCTATCCAAAGGGGAGTGTGAGATTTGTGCACTTTTAATAGGAGTAATGTACCAATTATTAATAACTTTAAAAAACATTTCTCTGTATGCTGTTTGTTTAATAAATCTGTCTGTTATTTTCAGAGATGTTTCCCAGTCTGTTTTTTTTTATTTCTAAGTTTAAGCTCAACTCCCATTGTTTCATACCCTTGGTTTTAAAATGTTCTCCGAACGATCTTATAATATTAAAACATTTGGATATCAGGTGTTTTTTCTCCGATTTAAGGAGAATTTTTTCCATAGGGTTTAAATCTTTCCTATATTGTGAATGTACATTAGTTATTCCACAGGTAGCTCTATAAGCTTCAAATGCTAACCATCCTTCTCCTGAAATGTTAAACTTTTTTTTGATTTGGTCAAAGGGTGCTATTAACCCGTTAATAACACTATCCCTTATAGATAATAATCCCTTGCTATTCTAATCTTTAATAATTCTTGACATGTTTGGATGTACAAGCGATTTCACTGGAGTGATTAAACTGCCCCTAGTGATAAGTTTGTATTTACTATTAATCTGTCCCCAGTTTTTTTAAATTTCTTTCATAACCGATGATCCTACAGCAAGTTCCTTATAAAAAGGTTTTACAGCATAAACCAAAGCTGATAAATGGTAATTTGGGGTTAAAGCTTTTTCTATTTGTATCCATGGTAATTTATGTGCTGTTTCTAGCCATTTCAAAGCATGTGCTATACAATTTGCTTCTTGGTATGGTTGCAATAGGGGATATGAGATACCTCCCTTTAAAAAGCTCCTTCGCATAGTAGTTTTTTTTAACCTTATGTATCTAGAATGATGTATAAATACATCAATTGCACGTTGCAATTTCTTAATCCAGTTTCTAGGAATCTTAAAGGGAATGCACATTAAGATGTAATTGACTCTGGGGAGTAACATCATTTTAACTACCGCTATTTTCCCAGAGAAGGAAAATCTGTCTTTTCGCCAGTTACCTATAATCTTTTGGAACTTAAAGTATAAGTCTTTGTAATTTCTATCAACCATTTTCTGTATATTTCCCAAAAAGATGATTCCTAGATGTTTGAATGATTTTGAATTCCAATCAAAAGGGTATCTGGGCTTCAATCGAGAAAGCAAACCCTTTGGAACGTTGTAAAAAAGTGTTTCTGATTTTCTATAATTCAACTTGTAATAAGACACTTTGCTGTATGCATCTATTAGCTTTACTAGATGGCAAAGAGATTCTTCCGGACGAGTAAGTGACAAAACAACATCATCTGCATATAAACTGATTTTATGTTCCCTCTCCCCCATCCTAATTCCATGAATTTGTGGGGATGATCTAATAGCTTCCGCCAATGGTTCTATCATTAGCGCAAATAGGGTGGGGGAGAGAGGACAACCCTGTCTGGTACCATTTGTGATTCCAAAGGGACTTGCTCTATAAACCAAACATGTTACTTCTGCTGAGGGGGAGCTATACAGGACCCCTATCGCCTTTGCCCCAAATTCCCCAAAGCCAAATTTAGACAGCGCTAATCTCATATACTCCCACCCTACTCTGTCAAACGCTTTCTCAGCGTCTAAGGACAAGAATAGGGTGGGAGCTCCTTTTAATCTTGCAATTTCGCCCAGATTCATAAGTTTTCTAATATTCTCTGTTCCCTGTCTACCAGTCACAAATCCCATTTGTTCTATTGCAATTAATTTTTCTATGAGTTTTTGGATTCTATATATATATATAGCTTACTTTGTATTATTTAAGTACTATTTAATGCTTTGTTTCCCCTTTCCCTTATCCTTTCCCCTCCCTCGCCCCCCCCCCCTCTCCTCACTCATCCTTGATACAATTAACTAGCTTTAATCTATACAAGCTTCCCGTGTCCATGTTGATCTTATCTCTTTCCTAATCTCCCTTGCTATCAGGGGTTACTCTAAACCATTCATATCTTCACCATTCTTCCTCCAACCCTCCCCCGCCCTCCGCCCCCTCCTCTCTCCCTCTCTTATAATACTTTATACCGAGATCACATCAAAAGGAGAGAAAGGAGGATGAGGAGGGGAGAGGGAAAAGGAGAAAAGAGAGAGGAGGTAGAAGGAGAGGAACACAAGACAAATAAGATAATATCTAGTTGTTCATTTAAGTCCATCAAAGTCATTTCTTCCTCTGCCAATCTGGCGTTGGAGCTTGCAATTTAATCAAAAGTTCTTTAGGGTCAGGAGAATTAGGCATAACAGTACTCAAAAAGTTTTCACCCTCTGCAGGGGACTTAATCTTGTGCCAAGACGATCCTTGTAGTACCAGTAAACCAACTGGAGAGGTCCATTTGTATATGAGATTGCTCTTCCTTAGGCCTTGTGTTATAGAGTTGAATTCCTTTCTTTTGTTGATTGTACCTTTTGAAAGATCTGAGAAAATTTGAAGATTTTCATATGGATGTTCAAATGTCTTCTTTATATAACTTGCTTTAGATATTGCTTCTTTTGTAAGTAAGTGGTTAATTCTGACGATCACATCTCTGGAGCTTTTATTTTGTAAATGGCTTGGGAGAGGAATTCGATGAACTGTATCGAGTTTCTGATCCAGATGGGAAAAATTAGGAGTGATTTTGGAAAACAATTCCGTGATGTTGGAAGATCTTCTTTTTTTATAGCTTCAGGTATTCCTCTTATTCGGAGGTTATTTTTTCGTGATTTGTCTTCCATCCTATTCATCTGGTCGTTAAGTATAGTAATTTGAGAAGCCATTTTTGATGATTGCTCCAGGAGCATGTTATGATCAATAATCAACTTATCGAATTTATCCTCTAAGTCAGCGGATCGTTTATTCACTTCTCTTATTGATTTGTCGTTTTCCATTATTTGGCTCTTAATTTCAGCCAAAAATTCTGCTTGAAAGTTCTTCAAATATATCCAATATTTCTGGAGTATATCCCTCAGTCCTGATCCCAGGGAGTTGTTATTACCGTCCCTTTTCTTGGCCAGAGCTAACTTTCTCACAAATTGAGTTCTGCAATTTCCAGTGTTACAGCTGGGTCAATATTGGCCGCAAGATCTACCAGTTGGATTACCTGAATTAATGTCACCAGGCTTAATAGTTGTTACAGTTAGTACTTTCTTACAGTTGATCCACCATCCTGACAATATGATATCTGTTACCGAGTAACCTTCTGCAATTTTCTATGATAATTGCTTATATAATGTCTTTATGTACTAATTGCACAGGTCCTATACCCAGAGAAGGTAGTGTTGCAATTATGAATTATATTGCTCTTATTAATGGAACGTTTCTGTCTTACAGTTTGTGTCATGTATAGTATATTCTTAGAGCTAAGTCACTGCTAGCCTCAGGGTTTGCGTTTTATATTAGCTGTGCTTGGGTTCTCAAAATCCAATGCTTTTAGTTGTTATACAGTTCTTTGTAAAAGTCACAGCCTTAAATAAAAGTTACATCAGTATCTTTATTATCAGTTCTTATAATAAATGGTAAGGGTGGGTTTTTCCATTTTCCTTACCTTCCTGCCCTGGAGCACCGCTGAGTCTCTCTGGTGTCCCACACCTGGAGTCCTCTGTCTGCCCTCTCAGGCTCCTCTCTTTCCGTGGTTGTAGCGTCAAACCATCATATGTGAAGTTTCCCTTCTGGTGTAATTCGCCTAACTTTGTCAGGCTATCAGGGCTTAGCTGTGTCCCTTTTTGTTTTATTCTGACGCGGGATTCCCTTACCGTCACTCCGGCTGGTAGTCCATTTCCCTCACAGCCCGGCTTGATTCACTATTGCAGGTTGATTCTGCTTATGTCCACGCTCTCCCTGGGCTAAGCAGCTACCTCCGTTCACAGCTCTCGCAGCATGACACGAAACGCCGTCTCCATCCGCTTCTCGACGGGTTTCGCAGCTAAGCTTCCATTTCCGGTCACTCCCCCTTCTGTATCATTTATTCAATAAGGTCATGACTGTAGCTATACATTAGATACACTTACTGTTTGTAATAATTTTTGTTCTAGCTACACTCAAAATAGTTTTACATTCAGCTGGTTTAATTGACTCAGATCCTACCTAAAATCAGTTTACATACCAAAATAGAAAACTGAAAAATAACAGCATTAAAAAGTTAAATGACTGTCTCTAGAGAATACATTTTTTTTATTATCTGTGTATATATGTAAGTATGAACCACCACGTATGGTGAAATTATTCTGCGATAACCATTGCCATTTTTATATAAAAACGTACATATATGTAAAGGTTATTCACATTCACGGTAACTCTACTCTACTTTATATATATATATATATATATATATATATATATATATATATAGTTACATAATAGTTACGGTTGAAAATGTATTTCAACCTTTTAAGATCTCCTCTAATCTGCAGAATGCAGATTAGTTATTAATTAATTAGTTGTTAATTAATTGTTAATCAACTATTTATTTTTTTATTTTTTATTTATTAATTAATCCAGAGGAAGGCAAACAGAAAAAAACAAACAAGTGAAACTTAGCCAATTGTCTCAAAGGGAAAAAACATTAACTCCTTCCTGACCCCAGATATTGGCGATCGTATTTCTCCCTGGATCAATACTGTCTCTCTAATTATCCATGATAACCCTGAATTCCCTTTTTAGTTAGAAATAAATCCAGTACTCTTTTAAAGTTATCTATCGAATCCGCTGTCACCATCTCCGTTGGTAGAGAATTCCACAGATTAACCACCCTTACTGTGAAGAGCCCTTTTCTTTCTTTAAGGTGGAATCTTTTTACTTCTAACCTCAAGGGATGTCCTCTTGTCAGTTGAAAACCTCTTGGCACAAAAAGCTCCCTTGACAAATCTTTATACTGACCCTGGATGTATTTATATAAGGTAATCATATCTCCTCTTAGACGCCTTTTTTTCTAGAGTAAATAAGTTTAGTTTGGTTAGTCTTTCTTCATAACTTAGCCCCTCCATTCTCTTTATTAGCTTTGTTGCCCTCCCCTGTACCTTTTACAGCTCTAAAATGTTTTTAATTGTTTTTAATTGTACTCCATATTCCAAATGAGGACGTACTAGAGATTAGTATAGTGGCAGAGTTATATTTGCTTCCCTGGCTTCTATACCCTTCTTAATACATGATAATATTTTATTTTCCTTTGCAGCTGCTGCTTAGCTTTGAGCACTGTTACCTAGGCGGTTGTCCACAAGCACTCCCAAATCCCTTTCAATATCTGATACCCCTAGATTTGCTCCATTAAGATTATAAATTGCATGGCTATTTTTCCTTCCCAGATGCATAACGTTACATTTATTCGTATTAAATCTCATCTGCCATTTAGATGCCCATTCCCCAATTTTATGTAAATCCCTTTGGAGGGAAAGCACATCATTATCTGATTTAATTACCTTGCACAACATCGTGTCATCAGCGAAAATGGAGACACTACTTTCAAGTCCAACTTTTATATATATATTTATATATATATATATATATATATATATATATATATATATATATATATACATATATATATTTATATATATATATATGTAACGGAACCCATCACTGTTTTACCCTGTTTTATGGTTATGGTTAAAATATGATCCTACTGTTATACTGTATGTATGTTGGTTTATGCTCTGCAGAATATTAGCCCAGACTATTGCAGACCTTGGCATAATAGATAATCCTATTACAGAGACTCCTCATAAGATAAGAAAGTCTATTGTATAAAGTGTTTTCATTCTCAGACATAAGAACAAAGAAGGATGATCTAATCAATGTCTGATTGTATCAAAGTTACCAGGTAGCCTCAGGGAGGTGTGACCCACCTATTGTCCCTCTATGTGTATTGTGTGGTCAACTATGGGGGATGTGTATTGCCTGTGGGAAGAGATGTGTATATATATTTCTGTACATAACAAAATAAAGTCAGTAGTCTTGAACTCCCTATTGAGTGTCGTCCAATATGGGAGGTTGGGAATGGTGAGACTGTAGTGCCTCTTGGGTATTTTACCGTATACCAGCGGAGATATTGGATTTGTGTTCCAACTCTGTTACAATATATATATATATATATATATATATATATATATATATATATATATATATATATATATATATATATATGTATATACAGCCTTATTAAATTGTGATTTGGCCAATTGGATAGGGCTCTAAATAAGCATATGTTTTTTTACATACATTTTTAGTTAGTGAAGACCCTGCTTTCGGGTAGAAGTTCACTCAATAAAAACTTCTGTAAAAAAAAGCATGCTATGTGCTTATATAGTGCCCTATTCAATTGGCCAAATCACAATTTAATAAGGCTGTTAATAATTAAATAGTACATGTGTGTTCACAAATGTCTAAAGCAAGTTAAAAAAACTGCTTCCAGCTCAGAATTCAGAGAAAAACAGTTATTACACTGCATTCTGGGAAGCTGAGCTGGGACATGCAAATGTGCCTACAAATGCCTTGCTCTTTAATCCATTTTCAAACATGGCTTCCTTTAAGCTTATGCCGGCTGTATTACACAGCTTTAATGCAAAGCCAAGGCTGGATTTTACACAAGCTGAGAATATATTTATATGTATATAGTAATTTTGTAATTATTAATCTACTAGCGGACTTGCCCATCAAATATGACAGGGCAATAAAATTGTAAGGTCTGTGCTGATCTCCTTTTTGCGCTTATTGCGAGGCTGTCCTCTGGTGTAGTTTGTGTCCTATGAGCACGGTTGGCGTTCCTTGCGAGGCGCGCGGTGAAGGGCTTTGTCGTTTATTGCGATACTGCAGTGTTTCTTTTTTTTTTCTGTGTATGTATTTTTTCATGATAATTAATTAATGAAATCATAAATTAACATACTTTACCTATTTGTAATTAATATATGCAGCAAGCAATGTTCTAACAATCTGTTTTGATGTTCCTGCAGCATACAATGTGAATTTGCACTGTTGTTGAGCTGAGGTGTAAGTGTCAGCAATGTGTGCAATGTGTAGTGTAAATGGGCTGCGTGCGCGAGGGGAAACCGTTTGTGGAGCTGTGTAGTTCTGCATTCTGTAAGTTAGTTTTGTAAAATGGCACCGATTGTGTATGTGGTACGCGGGTGTGGATGATTTAGTTTCCTTGCGAATAGTGTATGTTGTACCTCGTACAGGTTTTTGTAAAAGTCGTATGTGCTTGGCGGTGTTTTGCGGGTTTAGGGGTTGTGTAGCCTTGTTTTCGTTTGTTTCGGCGCCCCTTTTTTCTATTGCTTAGGGGATTTTTGAGTGTCTAAACTCTGTAATTTGGACTTAAATTTGCGTGCAAACTGACTCCCAGACATCTTGGCTGTCCCCCCTTGCTGTGTGTAATGTTTTTTTTGTGTGTGTTTTGTGTTTTCTTTATGTTTTTCGGTGTGCGCGGGTCGGCCGTTCAGGTCGGATTTTTGCTAGCTCGTATTTTTTTGTGTAAGTCTGTATTTAGTCATTGCGTGTTATAGTCCTGCTCCTGTGGCTGTTTGTAACCGCTTGTGAGGTGCCGTAGAGCCTCCATCTCCGCAAATGTGGCCCCTCGCTTTGCAAGGGTCTTCATTTGCGGCCTGTGGGAGCCTCCACCTCCGCAAATGCGGCCCCTCTCTTTGAGAGGGTCCGCATTTGCAGGCTGCAATAATGAATATTGCAATATAATTTGATACTTTTTGTATTGGACAAACGTCTTATTTATAGTGATGAGCTTTCGAGAGGTTCAACCTCTCTTTATCAAGTCTGAAGCAATACTACATGAGATGGAACCCTCAGTTTGAATAAAACCAGTGATGCAGAAAGAATGGAGACAGCATCTGACATCATGAGGTAAATACATATATGGGGAATAAACACAATGTAGTAAAGAAAACATATATACACATACTATATACACATATACATCAATATATACCTGAAAAAACTGTGCACTGTAGTCCACAGTGATATATTTTCTGTTGGACAAACACCTCACTAAGAGTCCCAGCCTGTTATAGTATAAGAAGAAAAAATTACATGAAATTCTGATAATATGTTAGAAAACCCAAGTCCATATTTTGACTTTTAAGTAGTTTTTTACATAGTTACATAGTAATTTAGGTTGAAAAAAGACTTTAGTCCATCAAGTTCAACCTTTTTAGATCTCCTCTGATCTGCAATACGCAGAATATATATATATATATATATATATATATATATATATATATATATCTGGTATCTTGCCGCAGCCAACAGCCTGGTCCTGCTAATATCTTACTTTTTTAATGAAATATTTCACGTTTATCCCACATATCAATAAATACAAGTTACTAAGCATTGACACAACATTTCTAGAGGCCTTCTTTTCTCTTTTTGTCATGTTTTGCTCCATTGATCGCCATATCTAGCCGTTTAATCCCAAGAGATCAGAATACGCTATACATATTAAATTTATGTCCAAATGCTTTGTAAAATAAATTGCAATAATTCACATCATTGTGTGTATAGGGATATCCAGCAAAAATGTGAACATGTTTTAATTATGTAAACTGGCAAATTTCATTTTCTGTTTTGTGTTAAAACATTACTGCTCTGTAAGGCTTGACAGATTATAGAAGTCTTGAAAATTGCAGGAAGAAGGGTTTCATCAAGGGAATTGATGCAAATGAGAAAATTGGACAAGATGGTATTTTCAGACAGGAGTTTGTGAACAGCTTGGTCAGATGCATGTGCAACGTGACAGCAGGAATCTGAGTTGTGAAGAAAACATATAAACATCATGATATTAATATGACCTTATTTGGCCCTAACATGCTTGAATTTTTCCATAAAATAAGTATATTTATCTTTTACAAGCCAGCGATTTACATTAAATCTGCACTATATTTTCCTATTAGTCTTAAAGGAGCAGTGTGGTCAAATGTTTTTGTTTGGTGTTTTGAATAGTTGATAATGTACAAATAGTTTTTAGAAAGCAAAAAATAAATAAATACGCACAGCTTGTTTATGTTTAACTTTTATATGCAAATATTCTTTATTCTTTCATGAGCGTTTCATTAGTCGTGTTGCACTGTAAATTTTAGCTGTGAAATTGTCACTGTGCAGATAGAGCCTTCCTCTATATTCCAAATCTCCTCCCACCTCGGGAAGTTCATAATCAGAAACTAAAATGGTAGTTTTTACCGCAGCATTATTACAGATAAAAATATAGATTCTGTTACTCTTCTACATTCTAAAACATTTTGTATATTGTCAAGTGTAGTTCTTCTAAATATTGTAATTTAAATATAGGACTACAGTGGTTGTTAAATACTAGATCACATTGTTATGAATGAAAGGTTGATAAATATATTAACAACAATGTGAACTGGTCCTTAGTGGATTAATCTAAGGAGATGTCTTAAAGGGACAATAAATTGCCCAACACTCTTCAATCAGTAATTTCCTTTATAAAATTGCATTTTATACCTCTTATCAGAATTCTCCTACCAATCTAAAGGCATAGAACTTGTTTCAGAGTGTATATCTGAGCCAGAATGCCATAATATCCATAGGTCATCTACTAGCAAATTACTCTGCTTAATCCAAGATTCATTTAGCACTTGTAATATTATTTCTATATATATATATTTTTTAAATGATATGGGACCAGCAAAATAATGTGACGTCTTATGGCTTTTTAACACCTTTCACAGTAGGGAGTCTGAACCTTTGTCTTACATGCACTTCTGCCTTCTACTTATTTGCATTCTGAAATTATACAGTACATCCTAGGAATTGTGATATATATTCAGCAAATATGGAATTTCTTTTCAAAATATTATTGAAGGTTTCTTATCAATTTATATCATTAACTATTCTCCAAAATTGATTTTCAGGGTCACTAGTTAAAGGGGAGGTAGAACGTCACTAATCAGTAGAGATTAGGACAGGTATGACATCAGGCTTACCAATGTTATCCCTTAGGCACCGGTTCCAAGACACAGTTTTAGAATTTATTTATTAGAGGAGGATCAATCAGCAGCTTATTCATTTTTATTTTCTTACCTGTGCTGATACAGCCATATCCTAAGAATATAGCCTGGATCCAGCCTCCAATGATAACCCTGGACCATGCCTTATTCATACTAATATTTTTGCAAGTAAAAAGCTTATTGTATTTCTCCCTAAAAAAGAACCTCAGTATGGAACTTGATGGATATTCTTAGCGTAAACTAGATCCCATGTGATAAGGCCCAAAATGTGGTGGAGAAGGTGATGGCTGCCTATATTTATAAGGAAGTGCTAAAAAGAGATGGGAGAACCTTTCCTTTATTATGTTATAATATGGAATATATTTACATCTCCAACACTTCATTCTATAGTACTTATAGCACATGATATTAAAATACACTTTGTGCCATATAAGACCTTCCTATAATTGTGACTTTTTTCTGGTAAAACAGACAATCATGTTTAATTTTGGGGAAGTCCGGCGGTCTATCAGTGAATGATTGGATCCATAAAACGTATCATTATAATATTGTTGAGCATGGTATTTGCAAAATATTGTCATGCGGTTCTCATTAGACTATTAATCACAGGGACTGCCTTCTGGTTTGATGTGTCTTTATGAATAGCAGTTTTTTGAGTGCCTTACTTAAAAGTATCTATATGCGGCTTAGACCTTACATCTCAAAATGTTTTACATTTAAAGGAAACAGATTTTACATTTTAACATATCTAATAAAACGTATTCAATTTACTATTTGTCTTAGTCAGACTATACCAGATCATATTGGATTGTAATTGTTATTAGAAATGTAAAAAGTATGTACTCAGGTTTTTTTCACAGTAAAATAACTGAGTTACTAAGCTATCAATGAAAAAATGTATTATGGCTGCGATCAAAAAGCACTAAATGCAAAGTAAAAATCTCAGCTGTGAACTGAGCTCATGTAGTTTGATTTCTTGTGCTACATATTTATGACATTGGATAAAAATAGCATCTCACACTTCCAGGTGTTTGAAGAGATTTAATGAAGTATTTTAATGTTTTAAGTTTGATCCACATCAGCACAGGCTCGGCATCAGAACACAGATTAACCTATTGCACCAAAAGTGTTTTAAACCATTTAACACACCAGTTATTGAATTAATTAATGTTGTGTGTGTGTAATAACACCCAATGCATTTTCATCAGGTTTTATCAACTATTTACTTCTCAGAAATATTAAAGAACAATGCAAATTGATGAAAATGCATCTTAAAGAGGGTAATAATACATTTCATATTGGGATTCTTTTTTTTAAACAAAAGTCTTAGAGCCGAATAATCTGTTTTCATTGAATACTTAGCCTTGGGTGCACATGGATATAAGTCTGCCAATGAGATCTACAGACAGCTGTAACGAGAGGTATTTCCTGTTACGATAAAATGTAATCATGTTTATGTTATATTTTTTTCCATGTTTTAACCAATGATTAATGTCTGAAAAACTTAAATGCATGATAGGAATATTTTGTGTTCTTTGTCCTTTTAAAGAGACATGGAAAGGCTTTACAGGAAGTCATGAAAGCCTTGGGTTGATCTCTTATATGTTTAAGACCTGCAACAAGACAATTACATCTAAGCTTACATAACCCTCTATTTTACTAAACTGTGTCAAGCAATTTTGAGGCAGGATTTAGATATTTGTTGGTTAACAACAAAGTTGGTTGATGATATGGCAATAGGGTGAAATCTATGGAATAGAGTCAAACGTGGCTCGGTACAGGTCAATATATTTATTTTATCCTTAAAAATGTATGGAGTCATGGGTGTAGGAACTCGGGGGACGAGAAGAACATTTTTTTTCAATTTGTGTAGAGAAACAGTTGTGTGGTATTTTTATACTATATACGGTATCCCCCCACAAATTTTCTTTGGCTCCTACACCAATGCATGGAGTTGTTTTCTTGAATAAACATCCCTCCTTCCCAATGAAAGTATCCAATAGCAAGCTTATTTTAGCCTTATCCAGCCACAAAACAGCTGTGCATTTGAGAGTGTCAGTTTGCGTAACATCCCTCTACTTCCTATAAAATGTAGACTTATCATGGTCAGTATAGTAGAACAAAATCAACTTCCTTAACTTTTATTTATACCTTAAACATTGGGATTTTTCATACAATACATGAAACAATAAATATTTTAGCACGGCTGCCCAATTTAAAAAATCTGAGAATATATAAAGTATAATGTATTGATGTTATTAATAAACAGTGTGTAAATTTTCAGTAAATGTTAAACTGATGAATTTTGATTGAATCTTGTTAAAAAACATTACAACTTGACAAGTGTTATTGCAGCTATATGTAGATATACTTGTCTTTAAACATGTTTTACTTTGCATGTGGTAAGATGAGGAGATTGAAGTACCAAAAGATTGAGTGTATAATAACACTAAAAGCATCTCTATAAAGATAGATTCACATATACAATATTCACCAAAAGGCTATTATCATCTATAAACTGAATAGAAAATATACACATATATGTCAAAAATATATAATTGCATTAGTGGAAGAAGAGTTATCTGTGAAATTAATTCTTCAGGCTTAAATAAAGGTTTGCATAGCCAAATATGTTTCTATGAAGTGTCATATTAGAGGCTGTTTTAAATCAGTAGGCAGCATTTTTGGTTTAACACACAGTGTATACCTATAGTAATATTTTTGCCAAAAATGTGGTATGGGTTGGGGTCATTTTATTATGGCTACAGTGAGCCAATATAGGTTATGCCCTGTGAGTTCTCCCTTGAACATCTAGGACATTTGATTTATTCAAACCCTTGGGCTTGACTCATATAAATTTGACAAGAACTAAAAGCCAGTCTAGTCTGTGTCTTCCATCTACCTAAACAAGTCTTATGTACAGTAATTAACACTCAGAATAGACTCCGCTTATCCCAGGAATGCTTGAATACCTTTACTCTGTTTGTCTTTACTAATTCCATTGGAACCGGTTTCCACTTGTTTACTACCCTTTCTGTAAAGTAGTACTATGGCACATAAATCTTCTACTTTCCTACTTTTCCAAATCATGACCACTTGTTCTTATGTTTCTGGAGGATATTTCCTTTCTCAGCTTTATTGAATCCTTTGAAATATTTGAAGGTTTCCATAATACCTCCGTTCTGTCCTCTAAGCTAAACAAATTAAAATCATGAAGTCTTTCCTTGTTAGCTTTGCCTTTCAGACCAATGGTTCTCAACAATGGGTCCTAGGACCAGTATCAGTCCCTGAGACATTAAAAGGTTATCCTAGTGAACGAAAAGTTATGAGGAGAGCCTTATACTTAACACTATCATTAGCCACAGTTCTATATAACTGTTTTACTCTATTCAAATCCATGCAAAACAAAATTAAAATGTAGTGTTAAAAAAAGTTCTGGGTTTTATAGACCCATGAGCATTGAGCAAAAAGGTTGAAAGGCACTAATTTAGACCTTAACCATTTTAGCTTCCCTCCTTTGATTGGTTTTAATTTTCCAATGAGGAAATCCAGATGTGTACTCTTTGTTTATAGTACACTTCAAAAAAGACAAGCTTTTGCATCAAAACGGAACTATTCACTATAGATCTAATAGAGTGCACCACTCATATTATGTTGTGAGAGACTGAATAGTAAAACTGACAAAGGAAAACATTAGAGTATAAAATAATAATTTGTTTTGTTTCTTCAGTAGTAAGAAACAGTGTCCGGATATGACTTTTGAATTTATTGTACAATCTTATTTATTGCATTTATTGAATTTAAATGTACAATATTGGGTTTGTATGTGATACAGGAGGGTGATAGATACAAGATGTCAGTGATTAAGGTAATAGGCCCAAGCAAGTGGAGGTGGTCGTGTGTTACACTGTATATTGTTTTTAATTACTTTTTGAATGTTTTGAGGCAGGAAGGGGAGCGAGGTAAAGAGTTCCAAAGGGTCGAGGCAGCACAAGAAAAGTTGAGTTGATGGGTGGTCATCCAGGAGGATATGTTTAAGAGATCGTTAGCAACCCGTGCTAGAAGAGAGGGGGGTCGATCTGGTGCCGAGAGGTAGATTTGAGTAGATTATGCTGAAATCCAAAAGATTTTATTAGGGTACCAAGGGAGGATGTATAGATAAAGAAGAGGAGGGGGACTAAGACTGAACTGTAGAGTATGCCAACAGCTAGAGAACGAGGCAAAGAAGAGGTGCCAGAGAATGACACACTAAATGCACAATCTTCTGGGTAGGATGTAAACCATGCGAGAGCTGTATACCAAGAGTGAGGAGGGTGTGGATTACAAGAGGGTGGTCAACTATCTCAAAGGCAGCAGAGAGGTACATAAGAATTAGAATAGAGAAGCAAACCTTTTGACTTGGCGGTGAGCAAGACATTAGTGGCTTTTGTGAGAGCTATTTCTGTGGAGTGTTGGGCCAGAAGCCCGATTGGAAGGTTTCAAGAAGGGAGTTGGAGGAAATAAATTAGGTAAGGCAATTGTAGACAAGCCGCTCAAGCAGTTTTAAAGCCAGGGGAAGTAGAGCGATAGGGCAATAGTTATATGCAGAAGCAGGGTCAGATGAGGGTTTCTTAAGAATGGGTGTAATTATAGCATGGTTTAAAGTTGATGGAAATTTGCCATTGTTTAGTGAAAGGTTGAATAGACATGTGAAAGTGGAGATAAGTGTGGTAGAGAGGGGAGGGATTAGCTGTGATGGAATAGAATCATGTGGGCAAGTTGTATTGCAAAATGGTTGATAGTAGAGATAGTAGACTTCATCCTCATTTACAAGGTCAAAGTAGTCCATAGAGGATGTGGGAAAGGGGAAGGAAAAAGGCTGGGTGTTGTTGGTTTGTTAAGAGGAGGGCGTGTTTGAGCCACGCTGAGAGGAGAGTTTGTGTCGCATGTTTTTAATTTTCTTTTAGCTGTGAGAAGGGAAGGGGCATGAGTTGGAGGTGGGCTATAGAGAGTGTTGAATGTTATGAATAAATGCTTGCAATTGGAGGACATATTTGATAATAATGATGAGAAGTAGCACTCTTTGGCAGTATTGTATATCCTAGGAACTGGTAATATATTTAACAAATACTTAATAAATTAGACACACAGAGATATAAACTCGAATTGAGATGTAAATACAAAAAATTAGATATATTAATACAGAAGGACTGATATAACTGAGGTAGATGCAGTTCAGAAGCACTAATGCAATGATAAATACCCACAGTAAGTATGTATAAGGCCCATGGGCAATACACAGGTAACAGTCCAGTAGTCAGGGAGGCAGCAGGGAAGTCCAGTATACAAGCTAAGAGCCATGGTGACATAGATCAGAGAAGTCCAGAGGTCCAACGAGGGCTATCCCATATAATGACAAGTCATGACAATTTGTGGAATGGAATTTGCTCACATGTAAACACCAAGAATAATGTGTGTTAAAAGCAAGCTCATACTCAGAAACAGATGCAAGGTTACATTTTGAGTTATGTGTGGTTTGGGTGCACAAACAGTAGACGTAAGGCCCTGAGAGTGACCACAGACAATCAGAGGATCTATGAAAATAATCATTTGTATTATTTTGTCATCTTATTTGTGAACTGTGTGTACGTCAAATTAGTATCTGAGTCTTTTTTAGATATATTAAGCTGCCTTTTGACATGTTGAAAGCTTGAAAGCTGTCCTTTGTGACAGAAAATTATTTAAATGGTGTCAGTGTTATTGTTCCTCCCTCTGCTAAATTCAACTTCAGAGAAGATTATGACTGGATGGAAAATATCATACCTATAGGGCAAATGTATTTTTAAAACCTTTTCAAAATGTTGGTTCTCAAGCCCCTCCCCCAAATATATTTTAAGATCCAACACTTTAGTGCATTTATATTGTTTTAAACACTACCAGTATCTTAAAATATGAAAAGGAAATTGTCAGATCGGATATAATGAAATTATTTTACAAGTAGTTGCCAGTTCCTTTGCGTCTGGGCCAAGCAATTGAAACTCAAATAGGTTGACAGTCATTTATGACCTGCATGGATTCTGAGAGTGGCACTAATGATAGAGAAACACTGCTTTTTCCCATAATTAACACTCTGAACTGAAGGGTGAAGACAACTTCTAACAGATTCCTTTGGCAGCTCCACTTGACTTAATTCTGTTTTGATGGCTATATAATAATATAAGGCTGGGTAAGCATAGCGCCGTCTGACAAAAGATTTCAATCCAAACAGAAAGAGAACATCTCCCAGCGCTCACTGAACAGATTTTTTTAATGAAATCCCTACACATAAGACATTCACATTGTAATTATAAACACAGCTTGGTTTTTGGATCTACTCTTTTTGCCATCTGTTTATTTCTAGTTATCATACATATTTTGTCCATTAATATGTGCAAAGATTAGTTTTTAAACAGAAGCATTAAATATTAATGGAGTAACAAAGTATATATTAATAATTAGAAAAATCAGACTGAATTGTAATGAGTATGCTAACTGTAATAATGAATTAAACATAGATGGCAAATGTGATAACATCAGATTATAGAAAATTTAGTTGTGATGTATCCTTTTTTCCCCAAGTTTTTCCATTATTGGAAAAAAAAATTAACATAGTTTTGCAAAGCCAGGAAAATTTGGCCTAATTTATCAAACAGATGTAACTATTTTCCCTTGAGGTATAAAACAGAGCAGCTTCCCCTCCAGAGAAACAGAAAGGAAACCTGAATTCATAATGGTTTGATTATTACTATTACTAGAGGCCTTGCCAAGCTAAGAATTTTGGCTTTTTACACCTATCTCACTTGCCCTCCGCTGCATTCCTTAGCCTCCCACAAACATTTTCCATTGCTTGCTGGTTGGAATATGTCTAGGGGAATTTTATATCTCTCTCGTTGTTTGGCAGTGCTTTGTATAAGCCAAATTCGATATAAAAATAGTTATAATCATCTGATTTTCCGTCTTTCACTTTGGTATAACATATTAGTTTGTGGAGGCTTTCTAAAACCATGCTATTATTTAAAAAAAATATTTTACCCCAAACCAAGCTGTATTTATTTAAAAGGACTACTATATAATGAAGCAAAATACTTATGTGTAAAACATTTGTATCTTACTAATAGCATAATTAGAAAGGGCAATGCCATAAAGCTAGTTTTTAATTAGAAAACAAAACACTGTAATGTCTCAGGTGCTGTTTTAAGGGATTCATGCTACTTTGGTGAAGGCCACATATATGAAAGGGGTATTTACATTTCTGCAGAAGAGGGCTTGCAGTTATCTTTGGAGCTGTCCGATTCTCAGTATGTGTGGGATAGATGAGATAGAAATCAATTATTAAAACCTCCAATGATTTAAAAATCCACCTCCACTCTTTCCTCCCACCTCTGTTTAGTACATTAAGACTGAAAATTAAGATTTTCTCTAAAACAAAATTCTCTCCTGCTTCACAGTGGTCGTTTTTAAGTGCAATTTACACTTTTTCTAAATATACATGTTTTATATGGTATTTGCATGCTAATTCATAAGATGGTATGGTAATTATTTGTTCGTTTTTTTAAATAAATAACTAATTCTGTCAAGAATTAGTATATTGTGCAACTAATTGGCATATTCCACCCCACATCTTGCAAACTCTTAGTTAAGAAATAAATGGTTTGTACAGAAGGGCTGCACATTGGATGAAATATGTAACAAGTCTTGAAAGAAGCTCTTCTTAGTTTGCCGTGACTGTCCATTTTACTGTTTGAAAACGTATTTATCACGTAATTTGCCACGATCAAAGTAAAGAACGTTCGGAAGGATATTTTTGACTGATTTTTAATAAATGGCTGGACATTTTGTCCCCATAAGGCTAGGAAGGATATGGGTGTCCATTTCAGAAACATAAACAGCATATGTTGAAGAATTAATATCAAAAGTATTTTACAGGTATAATGTCATTGTCTGATCTAGGTAATTACTCATATTAGAGTTTGACAACTTAATTATTATAGAAACTACACATTATTCTGTACAGAAATGTTTTAGATCTCAACGGTGTCCAGTGATATTCATGTCATGTACTCTTGAGTATATTTCAATGCCCATTTTTATATAATTTATAAAATATATATTGGACCAAATTATTCACTTAGGTTCATATGCCATTTTATAAGGCAGATGTATCAAGATATGATACCTCCAACAGTTCTCAAAGACCTATCATCATATCACACCCAGTGACATTCACCTAATAGTAAATAAGTTGTCTGAATGTAAATATACTCTCCATTTGTATTATGGTCAAGTTCATTTACTGTAATATCCCTTCTTCCTGTTGCAGATTGAAAATGAAGGTGAAAAGAAACGTTTTGAAGAAGGCAAAGGACGCTATCTGCAAACCAAAGCTAAACGACAGGCGCATACACAGTCATTGACCCAACAATGATAGTTTTATCAAAGCATTAGTAAATGGACCCAGGGAATAAAAGCATTCTAAGAAAAAGCCGGCCAAAATTATCACTTTGAAAACTATTGTTATGTGATGCAAATGTATATGTGATTTTAATTTATGCTCTGCACCTGTTTGAGCACAAGTACTGCACTGAGAGACTAGCGGGAGCGTTGTATACATGCTAAATACCACTCCTAAGTAAAGCCAGTATTTAAAGTAAATACAGCCTTTTTGTTTCCAATACTTAAAAGCTGTTTATTTTATTCCCTGCCAAATATTTAGCTCCTATCACAGGTTCCCTTGGGCTATGTTTACTAAGGTGAGTTGTTTGAATAGTGAGATAAGACATCCCCAGTCACTATGTTATTCTGTGCAGCCTCTTTTTTTAGGTTGATAAGATCATTTCACTCTTTATTAAATATATATTCTGTGCAGTAACAGTAATAGGGATTCTAAAGTCCTCAACACAGCTGATATGGTCTATCTCTTGGTGGCACATTTTTCATTTAAGAACATAACAAGCGTACCCTTTATACCACCCTTGGATGAATGAGGTCTCAGATCACCAGTGAGAAAACTCATTTTAGTTAATACAGGTCATTGAGCTAATGTGCCTTTCAACTGAACCCTTACTCATGATGTAACATAATTTCCCTAAAGACTAATTATCTTTGTATTTTTATTTACTATCTTCTCTATTTTGTATCCAAACTACTTGAACAGAGCATCAGTCAGTACAAGTAGGCGCTCAGGTAGAAACTAGTAAAACTCTACTCACTGACACTTACCTGCCTAAATGCCACTGCTGTGCCAGACTAAATAGTCTTCTTAATCTTCAGGCTTTCAATATCACTGAAGAAGACCTGTCTGGGCAAAAACACATAGGAGCCTGTTTTGCTGATACCACTGTTTTGTGAATATATTTTTTTAAGAATAAAATAAAGTTTTTGTGCTACAGTAGCTAGCCATTTTTGCTCGCCTCCCCCTCCCTTCTATATTTTACAAACTTCTTGAACAATTCCAAATCTGTCCAACAATGAAAACATCTGTATCCTGAACACTTTAAACTAGTGCCTGCAGTCTTCATGTATAAATTAAGTGCATTACTACAAACTTTTCATATCCAAAGCATTCACATATCCATTATGAAGTCTTGAGTAATATATGTTTAGTAGGGCTTTATTTAATAAGATGAGTGCCTTCTCACTAGTGAGCTAAGACCTCTCCCACTTATATATTAATCAATGAAGACTCACTGAAGTGCAAGATGATCTCTTCAACTTGATAAATGGGATTTACAGGGTAGCATATACATTAAAGACTTTTCACTTAGTGAAAATAGCCCAAATTCTCTTGCTTTCTCAGGTTACCCAGTTAATATCCTTTACTTCTTCAAGCAGCACTATTATCTATGCAGTCACCAAGGTATATAGTTTAGATGTTCCCCTGTAAATGGTAGATTATAAGCCCTGTCTCTAAGATTCCAAGCTAAACTATTTATCACATCCAGTGCATGGTAGTAGAATATATTATAATTGTTGCTAAATGTATTTTTGCTTAAACACAGAAATTAAAATTTCCTGATGTTAATATTTTTGTTCCATAAAATGTAAAGGTCGCTGTAAAATATCAATCAGTAAATAAAAAAATGTGTTTGTGAAGCCTAACCAGATTCTTAGCACTCTCTATTGTATATTTACATAGTATAAAATATCAATTCGTTTTCACTAACTGGTGAGCCCAAAATACATCAACCGTCTGGGGGATATGCACATTTGACTCAACTTAAGCAAGTTTGTTCTCTCTGGAAACTAGATGCGAGTCACTCCTTGCATTTTATTTCTTCCCTTTTATAATCATGAGCCAGTTGTATTCTATAATGTACAGTGCCTTCTAAAAGTATTCACCCCCCTTGGCATTTTTCGTGTTTTGTTGCCTCACAACCTGGAATTAATATGGATTGTTTGAGGATTTGCATCTTTTAATTTACAGAACATGCCCACAACTTTGAAGATGTTTTTTTTTTTTATTGTGAAGCAAACAACAAATAGGACAAAATAACAGAAAAAGTCAATGTGCATAACTATTCACCCCCCTAATGTCAATACTGTGTAGACAGCCGCATGTCTGCAATTGAGTTGCGGGCTCCCGTTGGACTCAGTTTGCAAAACTATTCAATTGCTCCAGTTCGCGAGTAGCGATCCTGAAGCCAGCTCCGTAAACCATGCACTGGTTCTGAGCAGTTGTGGGCGGGAACCATATTAAGTCAAACGGCCCATAACCGCCCATTATGAATCGGCCAATAGACATGGAGGTTACGTGTCAATCAGGTTTGGGGGTCCGTCATGCGATCGGACGCACAACTTTAAAAATGAAGATTTTTTTTCAAGCTCGTAACTCGTAATGTCAATTGAATATCGATTTTGATTGCGATCTCACTTACGGGCCCCTGTATCTCAAATTCGGCCAGTTGAATGAGGCTCATAATCAGGGTGTGAGAGATTAATACTGAAGAGTAAAGACTCCATAATGAATACAATATTGAAAAGCTGGTCTGTTAAATGAGATGCTGATGATCTCACATATCAGACATCCAAATACAGTCATAGATATACATACATAATCTCCAGCTAGCCGTTATCATCTTTTTCTTTTTTTTGTAAATGTTAGTCCAAAGATTCATGACTAACATGGTAGACTTTCTTAGTTGCAGTGGTATACATCTGACTTTTGTTTCCTTCTTTCTGACAAGTAGGCTAGCTACATAGGAAGCAGAAAGACCCCATTCTGAATTATTGAATAAAAGGCAATTCTCTGGTTGTAACCCCCCTGATGACAACATTCACTTCATCATTCTTCCCCATCAAAACTGAGGGGACTTAAGCTGTCTGCAGGAGACGAAGGGCCTCATTCAATTTGCGATTTGGCTGATTGAATAGGGCTCTATATAAGAACAGAGCATATTTTTTTTACAGAATTTTTAGTTAGTGAACACCTTGCTTTTGGATAGAAGTTCACCAACTAAAAACTCCTGTAAAAAAATATGCTCTGTGCTTATATAGAGCCCTATTCAATTGGCCAAATTGCAATTGAATAGGGCCCATAGTTTCAATATTTCTGCCCACTGAATCCTTATCCTGTCCTTGTTCAGTCCTAGAAGTAACCCCTATGCTGCTCTCTCTGCTCTGATCAAGGGATAAAGGAATGGCGAAATACTAATGTCCTCAAACCCCAGCAGAACTTACTTTGGCTGAAAAAAAACAGAAAAAGAATAGCAGAATAACATGAAAGTTACACAATTATAGTTTTAGTTTTCTCTGAGCTGAAAGGAATGGAAATCACTAGTCATAAACATCCGCAGAGGGCCTAATCTGTTGGATCCATTCATTGGCTGGTCTTGCTGGTCCCTCCTCTTGACACCCCCTTCATTGCTTACCTGGTCCTTGCATCTTGTACTATACAGCAACACAATTAGACCCTATCTCATTGTGAGAAAAGGCCTAATGGCAAATGTGAAAAAATACCTTTAATACACTGGAAATGCAACATTGCAGCAAAAACGAGTGCAAGACAGACCAAGCTAAATGGCATGCCCTGCATACCCATTCCGCATGCAGTTTCTGAAGTTTAAATGGAGGGTTCCCTATTTTTAGTATTAAAATACATTACCTAAATGTGTATTTGCATATTTAAACATCATTTTATTACTGGCTAAAAAGCTATTTTTTTACTCATTGAAACCTTTTCATAAAATCGATCATTCAGTGTCTCCTTCTCTGACACCTCTTCTTCTACCTACCTGTTGGCGTACCCCAAAATCCGTCCTAGGCCCCCTCCTCTTCTCCATCTACACATCCTCACTTGATACCCTAATAAACTCTTTTGGGCTTCAGTATCATCTCTATGCAGATGACACTCAAATCTACCTCTCAGCACCAGATCTATCCCCCTTTCTTCTAACAAACGTCTCCAACTACCTGTCTAGTATATCCTCTTGGATGTCCACCCACCATCTCTAACTGAACCCTCCCTCTACCACAGCATCAATTCCTCACGTCTCTCTCACTGTCAACAATCATCATCGCGAGGCCAGCAGTTGAAACACGCAGGACTTAGGCTGCAATGAGCACTTGTGGCGCTCATCGCAAGGGCCGTGGGACTTAGCTGACTTAGGCCGCAATGAGCTCCAAAGGTGCACATTGCAGGGCTCATCTTGAGGCACGTGGGACTTAGCAAGGTAAGCAAAATTATGCCGAATCACAGAACTGTATAAACCTGAAAAAAGGTTGCAAGTTAATTTGAGCCATAATTGTTATTTTTTCACGATCGAAAATCGCCTAAGCAAGAAAAAAAATGGCTGCAAATATAACGCAACACGACGAAAACGAGGCCGAAGGACATAAAACTAGCCGTAGGACGTAAAAAAAGATTCCTAAGCCAGTAACACTTGACCCAAGGCAGTAACAGAACCCAAGACTGTAACACTCAAGTGCGACGCCTATAAAGGACACAGGGTAAGAGGCTGAGGGGCTTGTGATGAGCGCAAAAGGTGCTCAGAGGGCCCATAGCCTCACATTGTGTGGCAAATAGCATTGCCAGCCTTACAATTTTTCTCCCGTCATTTTGTGCAGGCAATTTCCTAGTTGTCATATAAAATACACACTTCATTTACTTTTAAGAAGCCTGCAGAGTAACAGATTCACAGCTTTTGGAACCTTGCCTATCTTCCTGTTCTCTCTTGTGTAGGTGTCAAGACAACACCTACAGGGAGGGACTTCACATTTCCAGCACCTTATTTTACTCTGCAGCAAGTAGAAATGGCATACAGTAGTTTGAAGCCTCTCTGTGGCAGTATCGTTAGTTCAAAGTTGCCCTATACTAGGCATATTAATGTTTGTGTGGCTTCTCACATTAACCAACACCAATAACCTAACTGTAACCGAATTCAGTACAAATTTTCTACTTTTCAACTACAGAAAAGCAACTCTTAATATGCAAACTCTTTGTTCTAGATATTAAACCCACAAGTGATATGAATTCTATCAATAATACATGAGAAAGTGTAAAGATAAATTATTTTGTATCTTTTTACTTTGAAGTTCTATGGAACTATGGAAGGATATAATCAATTAACACAAAATAGTCCATACAAATAAAACTCTTTTTGCCATTTACCTGGATTCTAGCAATTGCTTTGATGCGGAAGGAATAGTTTCAGCTACAAGAGTGGTGACCTGGAAATTTACAAAATGTGTGGAGTATGTAGAAAAAAGACTCGGGCAAGAATGAAGAAAGCTTTGTGTTCCTTTCCCTGAAGGATAAAACATATGCCTGTGATTGTACACCTGTCTGATCTGCTTTTAATATGAACTGACAATTATGACAATCTGCTTCTGATAGATATTTTTCACTTTATAAATGAGAAAATGCACTGAGCAGTAGGTGGCAAGTTTTATGCCCCATATTTAACATATTTGCTGTAAAGCAGTCATGTGATAAGCTTAAAAATCCACTGTAGTTCAAGAGAAAAAGGCACTTGTTTTTGAAGGCTCTGTTTATGAATAGAGGAATCACATTTTCATAAATGTTTTCAGAGTTGGATCATGAGGGTGATTTTTTTTTATTCATCATAGATATTATTAGGGTTAGGGAGAGACCAGAAGAGGCCAATACCCTTTGTTAGCTAATTTGACCTGAAAACACAAACCTCCCCCGTCAAAAGCCCAGAAGCAACATCTTGCATCAGGAAATGCAAGCATTGCTTTCCAAAAACGTAAACGTTTCTTTAGACCTACAGGTTCCAGTTAAAGTATCATGAACTGCTCTAGGATTCAGTAGAAGCATAAAAGAATATTTTTTCAAACTAGCTTTATGACTTTTCCCTACTTAATCATACTATGTCAGCCTCAACATTTTCAAATATATATATATATATTTAATTGTACAGTCATCACTTAAAGCACCGCTGTATTGCATTTACAAGTAAAGCTCATATGTTTGTTTGCTGGGCATAGACTATTAAACATAGTGTGCAGTTTAAAATAAATAAAAGTTAATATTTTTTCTTATCTTTTAAACTGTCTAGTTTCTCCTCAAGCAGAGCTGCTGCTCTCCTTCTACCTGTGTCTGTCAGGGGTGTGGCCAGCAGTGCTTGTGTGCTGACCTATCATGGGGCTTGGAAGCAGGCTGGGCTGATGTCGCTGGCCCTGCCCCATGACATAATTAGTTCCACCCCCACTGCCTACATAGAGTTGACAGCTCTATTGTAACATACTTTCAGCTGCCCAGTGACAGTGCATGAGTCAGCATCTCACCACCCCCTTTACTGACCATGCTCTGTCTGAAGCAGGACCTAGACTGGTCAGACTAGCAGCCTTATTAAATTGCAAACTTAAAAGGGCTCTATATAAGCACACAGCATATTTTTTTACAGAAGTTTTTTAGTTAGTGAACTTCTATCCAAAAGCAAGGTCTTCACTAACTAAAAACTTCTGTAAAACAAATATGCTATGTGCTTAAATAGAGCCCTTTTAAATTTGTCGAATCGCAAATTAATAAGGCTGTTTATGTTTAGTACAGCTTCCAGGAAGAGCTGACCCTGGCAGACACACGTAGGAGGAGATGTGCATCTGCTTGGGGAGAAAACAGACAGTTTAAAATAAATAAAATGTAAAATTTTTCAAAGCTTTTAAACTGCATACCATTTTTGATAGCCTATGCCCATCAAGCAAACACACAAGTATGATTTGTAAATGTACAGTTGTTTAAGTTTCATGAAAAAGTAAAAAACATATACACTGTACATGTAAAAAATAATTGTGATTAAATACTCTTATCTAGTGACACCTCTGGTTGCTATAAGGATCAAAATCCCCTCCATCAATTATGTAGGTCCTGAAAGGAATATAAATCACAAGTTATGTGAATGTTGACATACACCATTTTAATTGCATAAAAACATTTCAGCTGCTTTTTACTTTCTCTTCTCAAGACATACAACCGCATGGATTTCCCATATCTCAACCCTGTATGTCCTGAAATGGCCATAAACCTGTGATTAGCAAATATTTCAATTTGTGGTCCTTCTGAGGCATAAAGATCTGAGTAGGACAGAGGGCTTGTCTGCTTTAAAAAAAAAGTGTTAAATAACATCTCTTTCTCTCCCCCATTAAAAACACTGGCACTAAGGATTACCAGAAAAAAAATCATACCTGTATAAGTAAATAAATAGAAACAAATACGATGACTCCCATTATTGCAAAATGTAATTTAATACTTTACCCAATAGTTAGTGTTTTCAAAAAATCATATTGTGTAGATTGGATTATTATGGTAATTTAAAGGGAGGCTAATTATAGTCAAAATTACAGTTGTATAGTCAAAGTGATCTGGGAATCAAATTATCCTTTCATCACTCCAAAGGAGCTGAATAACAAATATTTAAAGGTAAAACTCCCTTGTGGATCTCTACCTTGTTGTGATGAAGGGTTTTGTGTACTTCAATGAAGCTGTTTGTTATACCATATAGGGTCACCAAAGATGGTCATGTAATAGCAGAGAGGCTCAGACAAATTGTGGTCCACTGGAGAAGGAACCGGCAACTCACTCCAGTATCTTTGCCAAGAAAATCCTTATGGACAAGTACAACCATACACAAGATGTGCCTGGCGTGCTGCTGTCCATAGGGTCGGAGTGAGTCGGACATGATTGAACAACTTAACAACAACAAAGGTAAAACAATTTTCATAATTTAACTAAGCTTTTTTTCCGTGGTGTCAAACACAATTCCACAGAGCATAATCTCTTCTTTATTGACCCCAGAAGTTATGGGTATACAAAGTATATCCTCTTGAAATCTACAAATGTAGAGCGCCACATCTTCAAACATGGTTTACAGACCTTGCTGTATTTAGAATAATTTACGAATAAGCAATGACTTAACACACCTACTACTGATATCAATGAAGCGTGACGAGTGCACGGCAATGGTCTGTAGGGGATGTTCAGTGCTGTACAGAGCTCAGGTGCACACTGTTAATTTAAATCATGCATACTGTGTAGCCACATTAGGGAACATGCAGTGTGCAGGAGCACAAGTGATTTATTTCAATTAGTCAGGGTCTGCAGGCTGTACTTAGGACTGTAGACCATAGGCAGAGCAGTGCAGCATGTCTGACACAAACCACTTCTGATTTTATCTTCACAATAACCGGCTCATGAGGTACAGTGTAGTCTGCTTGTAACATGCTAGACAATATATAAAAAGTGCATATACATGACTATAGCCCATATGACTTGATGGTGGGTGTGGAGTATGGATTAAGGCTAATTAACTTTAAATTGTATTAATATATGTAGGTAAATATTTATTGGTAGATCTTTTGGATTATAAGTAACTAAACTTCATTTTAGCTAACAAGACATTAGTAACAATGTAGCTTAGGATACAAATAGACCTGGTACATATGTCACTTGACATTTACAAAACACAGAAAGCCTCATTCATTTGAGCTATTGCTTGATACTGTAGCCCGTAAGTGAGGCCGTTAGTTAATTTGCTAATTATTTGGCTTTTTTTTGCGGGTGCCAAACGGGTTACGGCCTTGAAATCATTGCAATGGTTAAACCCGGAACTTACAGCCTCCCGAAGCCTTTGATCTTTCATGGCCACAAGACTTCCAATCGCTAAAATCGCAAATCGCTATTCGATTGCAAAAATCGCTCAAGACCGCACTCAAGCCCACAAACGCCAAATGGCGGCCCAAAGCTTACGGGTTCCAAATAGGACCCACAAAGGGTTCACAGACTAGTTTGTAACACTGCAAATGACAATATAAAGACACCAATGCACTTTAAAATATAGCAATGGAAGGCATTACAATTACTTCCACAACTCCAAACTCTCAATTATTGCAAAAGAAAATATGTTATTTTTCTCATAGGTTGTAATGGTCATGCATATGCCAATATGAAAAGCCAAGCTGCAACATGCTGAAAGTTATTAAAGTCACACTACCTCATTAAACTCCAACACAAATACATGGAAATGGCTGCCATATTAACCGTTTCTCACTCACCGGGGCTAATGTGGACCCTAAAAATACAAAGATCATCTTATATACATTTCACTCATCACATCTACATTGGGAAAACAAATAGTGGACAAATTACACCGCCACGTGGCATATATTAAGTACCAGGGGAACATTTGTCATACGTTCAGTCCCTCAGTTGTGTCCGACTCTCTGTGACCCTATGGACTGCAGCACAGTTACTAATGTCTCTGTCTGTGCGTATCCACAAGGTTTGCATGACAAAGATACTGGAGTGGATTGCCAGTTCCTTCTCTAGTGGGCTGTGGTTTGTCTAACCTCTCTGCTATGACCTGCCCACCTACAGTGGCCCTACATGGTATACCTCACAGCTACGTTCAGGTACACAAGCCCCTTCACCACCACCTTTTAGCAATCCTGAAGGGGACCAGGGGAACATACACCACACTAATCTACTCTAACCCATCAGGAAGGGCCGCAAAAACACATGGAGGATGTGCAAAGGCATGTGGAGCAACAGCCAACTCATCTCCATCTCCATGACAACCATCCTGGAAAGTTCCACGTCCTTGCTGGTGGCCATGTGCCAAGATGTTTACCCATTCCCATTTAAATTTACAACCGTAATGATGAGAAAAAGGATCATCTGAAATCACTCCATTTAATTAAAGAAACCGTTAAGGTGCATAGCACTTACAACTTGTCTAGATCTGCTCAATGAAACAGATGATTAAACATCTGGACTGTGTAATGCAATCCAGCTTCACACATACAGTGTCTTGACAAAACAAAAATCAGAAAAAAAGTGGTAAAAAAAAAAGAGAATAAAAGAAAATAATATGCATGTACAGTGCAGTGCTAAATACGGTAACTGTAACAATATACCAACTAATCTGATTTTTGCGAAGGCACAAACATCTGTGCAGCCCCTAGGTCCTCCTGCACCTAGCTACAGGGCCCCAATCCCCCGTGGCTGGTCACCATCTCCCAGGGGGTGGTGGGGAGGTCAGGGGGAGGCATCCCCCTGGGAGGCAACGGCACCTGGGGGGCGGAGAGGAGGGGCCAGGTGAGGGTGAATGGGGGATGCCTCTGGGGTGGAGTAGGTGGTGCTGGGGACAAGAGCACGTTGCATGGCTTCTACAGTCACTTGCTGGAATACGCTCTGGTCTGCCCCCATCCTGAGCAGCCCGGCTAGGTAGGATTCTGTTATTAGGTGGTACTTCCTCTCCTCCCAATTGCGCCTGGCCAGGCAGCTCATGACCTCTGCATGATTGGCGGAGATGCTGGCTTGGATTCCCCAGAGACATTCCATCTGCTGCCACATTTGGGCCACCATCTCCGCCTGGCAGCCTGGCCTGATGTTTGGGATGGAGGCCCTTGGGTCATGGCCTGGTGTGGAGGTGGTGGTGTCCCACTGGGGTGGGTCTAGGGCCCAGCTGGAGCCTGGGGAAATAAGGACGGTTGCCTGATGTACTGCTGAGGGGAGGAGGAGCTGGGGTCAAGTCTGGCTGGTGCCTCTGGTACGAGGGCCCTGGCAAGATGCTCAGTCTCTGGAGGAGGGGAATAGTGGGGTCAAATCCTGGCGGTGTGGCTGGTGGTCCTGCTGGTGACCCCCACTAGCCAAATGATATCCTACTCCTCCGAGCCCGGGCCCTCGGATCCTCTTCTTTCCTCCTCCCCTGCGCCGGTTCCTGCTGGACGGGTGCTTGCTCCTTCACTTCCTGCTCCGATGGAGCTAATGCCCCCGCCTCTGGCTTACCACTGGACCCAGACCTCCTTGATTCTGAAAGAGAGAAAAGAAAAGTATATGTTATTAGTATGATGAATCATACATTTATTTGTGTTCATTCCTACCAATCTTTCATCTGGGCTTGAACCTGGAAGATTCTCCTAATTGCAACTCAGATTAGCTATCATTTGCTAGATTTGATCTATTCTTTGGTTCTTTGTCTTGATTGTTCTTGGCTCCTAACGCTATCTTGATTCCAGCTGCGGTCTGTAACTGCATATGCTGCAGTGAGCACATCAATACATGGACTGTCTGTTAGTTGTTTCCTGTTGGTGTGCCCAGGAATGACAGTGATTTGTCAGCTTCATGATTGTAATGATGCATCCATCTATCCCTTGTTAATTCCATGGAGCTGACATGTCATTGTCCTTGTTGGTCATCATGTACATGTGTGGTGTGTGTAATGTACATGTGGCGGTGTATGTGATATTCACCTGACATGGAGGCTGGGTCTTGCTGGGCCACCAGGCCTGACGCTCCAATGGTGGGCACCTGGCTCAGAAGGTCCTTGGCCACCCTCTCCCACTCACTATATCGCACAATCACATTATTTTCCTCCTTGACCATCATCCTCTTCACCTCAGCCCTGATGTCGTCAAAATGGTGCTTGATGGACCTCACATCCCTTTGCGCTGTGCTGACTGCTGTTACCTCAGCCGTTACCTCCTTTCATGCCTGAGCCCTAGGACCTGGCCTGACTCCCCTCCAGCCTGCAAGGATCACAGGGCGGCCATGGATGGCACCAAGGAGAACCACATTCTCCTGGTGCAAGTAGTTCGGGGCCCTGTGCTTGCCCTTAGGATCCTTGCCTCCCTGACCTGTCCCTGAAACCTGTCCCTTCACCGAACTACCACCCCTCTGGGATCAGACACCTCCCCTCTGTCCCTCGTCTAAACGTGCCTGGTGCTAGGACACACTGCCACCACCCACCTCCTCCTCTCCGCTCTTCTCCTCCTCCACAACTTCCACCACCTGCTCCACCTCCTCCTGCTCCTCCACCTCTGCCTCTGCCACCTCCTCCTGCTCCTCCTACACCTCTGCCACCTCCTCCTGCTCCTCCTCCGCCACCACCTCCTCCCCACCACCTCCTCCTCTCCTCCACCACTCCACACCACCTCCTCCTCCTCGACTCTAATACTCCCCAGGGTCATCTCTCTCTCCTCCTCACCTCTCCTCTTCTTCTCCTCCCCGCCTCTCCCCTCCTCTCTCCTCGCTCCATTTCTATTCTAAAAGGTATATAACAATAAATCAAAAAAGTTTGGCTGTATATGCATAAGGGAAAATGAAATGTGTGTATTATGTGTATTTAATAACTGTTGGGGGATAAGGTGTGGGAGATGGGATGGGGGGGTGCGTATGGAGTGATCTAGCTCTATGTGTGTTCTTTAAATTTTGTGTATTGCTATTATGTGATTAAGTGTAAAATCGTAAATAGTTTAATAAAAATAAACAAAACAGCATATTACTGCTCTCAAAAATCGCCTACTCTCTATCTATAACCAACCTCCAACTCAAGGACCTGTGTGCTACTTCATCAGAATCACAGTTAACGCATGGGCGTGTGGAACGCAACTTTATAATCTCCCTCTGTCAGTCATCTTCGGCTAAAACTTTTTCTATTGGCTGAGAGGCCTGTGTCGCACTACGTTATACCGTGATTAGATCGTAACAGCGGATCGCATCTCGGCCAGCCCATTAACAGTTTGCTGCTGCAGGAGGGCTTTCCAGGCCTGAAACCGCAACCCATAACTCGCACCCTTGCTCAATTGAATAGCTCCGGATTCGGAGATGAACGGGAGCCCGCAGCACGCACGCCCCGCAGACATACGGCCTACATCCCGCGAGATGCAGGCTTGCATATGAATTAGGCTGAGAGTCAGCACACCTATCTATTTAGATGTGTTAGTTTGATTATACTAGGATTTATTTATTTATTTACATATTATAGAGCTTTTAACCAAAGTGCTTTCAACCTTTGAAGGGTTTATGACAACATAGTTTGAAGTTTACACCAATTATAACAAAAATAATAAATATATAGAGGTGCTCAATCAGAGAACTTACTAACCTTAATAGGTTATGTGGTGATCTGCTTTCTTCCATTGGACTTGATAAGGCTGTTATGGCCAAACCTACCCAGCAGATCTTTCAGCAACTGCTTTTATTGCTGTTGAAATCAATAACAGGTCCAATGGATATATATTTAATTTGAACTGATACGATTCTGCAATGTGGGTCTTCTGGGTTTTGTATAAACTGCTAATACAACCATTTTCAAATATTTATTCTGCAAGACATTATAACATCCTAACATCCACTTCAGTTGTTGTTTAGAACCAGGGCAGCTCTTATCTTCCCTAAAGATTTTGACATATATATCTATTAAATATCATGTTCTGTATACCAATGTATCCATCCAGAGACAATGATGTCTGATACCCTCATATATCAAGTCTGGAGCACAACTGACTCTATACATGGCAGTTACTGTCACATTAACCCCTCATGAACCAGCCACAACTGAACCTGCAGTATTAACAACCTGGTACTCCATTTATGCACATAATCAATACCTTGTTATATTAAAAATGGGCAGCATTGCTATATTAATGCTCTGTGCTACTAATCTGGTGCAGTATTAATGAGCAGCATTACTATGCTGGTGCATTGTTGATCTTGAGTATTACAACCCTAAGTAGTATTATCTCAATGCAGTGTCCTCCTCGAGTATTTTTGTATATTATACCTTAATCCCAAGAGTCTGGTCATCACAACTGCAAGATCTAACATCATCAACATAACATAAAAACATATTAAATAACTATAAAACAACTACGGAGCCCAGTCCAAAAAAACACATAAATAAGAATCCAGGACTTGTTAGCTCCCTCAAGTCATTATGCAGTCAGAGTAATGGCCTGTTTTAAAATCTTAATCCATCCTGGGAGGATCATATGAATCCAAAGAGGCTGGTGGTCAGGGGATTCGTAACAGGTTAGTTCTATGGACATGTTAACCCACTCTGAGAGCAACCTCTTCTAACTCACTTTTGCCCTTCACATGGAAAAATATCCTGTAGTTTATCAGTCTGGTTGCACCTAATTAAGAGATTCCACCCTGAAATATCAGGCAATTCAACCATGAACTTGAGAAACAGCCATATATTTGGGCCTCATTATTGAGGTATAGCTCTCTACATACATCTAGGGTTTGCTGTTTCTGCTGTAGAATTGCCTGGTATTTTGGGGCTGGGTCACTCTAGTGAGTGGGACCAGACTGATATACTACAGGATATTTCTCCCTATGAAGGGCACCATTGAGCTAAAAGAGGTTGCTCTCAGAGTGGGTTGTCATGTCCACAGAATTAACCTTGTATGGTTAGTTTGTTCTCTGATTAAGCTCCTTTATTTCTGTTGTTGTTTACAGCCGTATTAGTTGAAATAATATTGATTATACAGAATGAAACATACAGATACAACAGGAACTGAGCATCCTGTCTTAAGCAATAGTTTAGGATATAAGGTGCCTTTACCCAAAGTACTGAATAGCCTATAATAACTGCTCCCAAGCAAAACCAAGGGGATGTTTAATACAATAGGTAAGGGGAAAATCTTGCAGATAAAGGCAGAGCATGGTGTGGGATGTGGTGTGTATGTTATAAAGTGGAAAACAGATTAATTTATTGTGGCTTCCGTGATCCTTTAAGGACCTGAAAGTAACTAAACTAAAGGGACATTTTAACATATCAGGAGAAAGAAAGGTTTGGGAATACAAATACATAACAATGTTTGATGCATTATATTCTGGATAGAATCTGAGTCTTATGTCCAATTTTGGTGCACAAATGTAAATAATATACTACACTCTATATCTTTATCAATGAAATCTAATGTTGCTGCAAATTCAGATCTTCTCTAGTCTGTTTCCTAAGTTTCAAATGTAACCTACTTTATATGCATATCATTACTTTGATAAAAGAGTCTCCTTACACTGTCTGCAGGCAATCAGACTTTTCACACCTTCTAATGGCCTTACAAGTTCTGTGTGTTTCTACTTCCTTCCTCCAATATTTATTGTTTCTGGCAACCAAAAACTGTATATAAATGTAGCATCCAATTCCAGTTTTATTTGTGAACCATAGTGTTTTGATAGCTTGCTTTATTTTTTTCATCAGCCATTAAAGTTATCAAATTTATAGCACTTTTGTTAGATGTAATATTTTATTGCAAAATTACCCACTTTCATTTGATTAAAAACTCCTCTTACTCTGAGCTGCCCTAATGGTCCTTTTTTTTGATTAGCCAGGATTATTATAATTGGTAATTATGCATCTGTAATTATTCAAAATAAGGTTTTCAGGGAGCCATGGGAGCTCAGATTAAATTGGATAAAAAGAAAACTGTTGATCCCTCTTGAAGCATTTCCCGGCACTGCCTACATACGTTTCTTACTCTGCTCTTGAATTGCATCTGTACCTGTTATTGTTTTTTCCTCCATTCGCCCGCTACAGATAAACTGATGCATGCTACATCTTCCTTCTATAGGCTAAAGAGCTTTCATTATCTGACAACTTCTCCGCTATCCAGCACATGCTAAGAAGCTGAGCCCGTTGCACTTCAAAGGGAAATCTTACTTGCTTTGCTCTGTACATTTACAGAGAAAATGGAAGAGCGGGGAGTGATAGCACACAAAAACCTAGTGCAGATTATTCGGAGCGATATGATTGGTGATAATCAATGTACTGTACGTAACCAATATTTGTGACTCTCACCTTCTGGAACCTCAAATCGCATGAGGTATTTTAATGGTCATAGATATATCATTTGCTAAGGAAATTATTGAAAAAAATGGAATATATGGTACAGGCCTCTATATAAAGAAGAGACCTTGTGAGGAATCAGATGGTTTAAAATATTGTCAATTAATTGGTCATCATGCTAACATGTACAAGGATAAAACAAAAATCAAAAACGAGTTTCATCGCTAATTTCTGTGGCTTCTTTAGTTAGAATAAACCTTTATGTGCTTGCTTGAAATGGTTTAAAGGACTTATACATGTAAACATTCTCTTCATTTCCACAACTGTTAATGTTGTTAGTTTGTTACATAGTTCACAAACATGCAAACTTTTTCCTAAGCTACAGTGGTCCTTTAACTAGGCCATTCAAACACATTCTGTCAACACTATTTTGTCTTGATGACTGTGAAGCTGATAATATTATTTTAAATTAGACCCAGCATCTGCTCGCAATTCATTACTACTTTAAAAATTGATGCACTGCAAAGTGAACATTTGGTCATGTCTGAAAAAATACCAGCGTGCATTAAAAAGACAGAGTAACAATCTTAACAGCTCTCACACTCTTAGTGTAATCAGGCAGTGACCAACAAACTCCAGGTCAGCACTGTGTACAAGATACATCTCTGCCTCCATTTGTCAGATTACCATTTGACTGATATCCAAACATTGACAGTCAATATGGAATTACTATGTGTTATAACTAAAGAATCTATGAACTTATGGATACTGCTCTGGACCAATATATAGAGACTAGTGATGTCGCGAACATCAAATTTTGGGTTCGCGAACAGCGGACGCAAACTTCATCAAATGTTCGCTAATGGGCGAACATCGGCGAACCACCATAGACTTCAATGGGCAGGCAAATTTCAAAACCCACAGGGACTCTTTCTGGCCACAATAGTGATGGGAAAGTTGTTTCAAGGGAACTAACACCTGGACTGTGGCATGCCGGAGGGGTATCCATGGCAAAACTCCCACGGAAAATTACATAGTTGATGCAGAGTCTGGTTTTAAGCCATAAAGGGCATAAATCACCTAACATTCCTAAATTGTTTGGAATAACATGCTTTAAAACATCAGGTATGATGTTGTATCGATCAGGTAGTGTAAGGATTACACCCGCTTCACAGTAACAGACCAATCTTCCCGTTTAATGCACCGCAAACAACCGCAAACAGTCCCTTTGCACAACCACAAACTCCCCATTTGCACAAGGTTGGATACCAAGCTAGCCATGTCCCGTTCCTTGTCCTCACTGATGTCATTGAAGGCCTCTTTCTCCACCCAGCCACCAAGGGACCCGAAAGGTGACAACAAGCCCCCTGGGACGCCTGCTGTGTTTGGTCTTCCACCTCCTCAAAGCCACCTTCCTCCTCTGACTCCTCTTCTTCAGACTCCCAGAGTCTGGGGGCTTCCACTGCCCAGCATGGAATATTATACACAGGTCAGAGTCTGGGGGCTTCCACTTCCCAGCATGGAAGATTATACACAGGTCAGAGTCTGGGGGCTTCCACTGCCCAGCATGGAAGATTATACACAGGTCAGAGTCTGGGGGCTTCCACTGCCCAGCATGGAAGATTATACACAGGTCAGAGTCTGGGGGCTTCCACTGCCCAGCATGGAATATTATACACAGGTCAGAGTCTGGGGGCTTCCGCTGCACAGCATGGAAGATTATACGCGTTGCCTCTGTCTGCGTTATTATAAAGTGTGTACTGTTAAGTAGTACTATTCCTATCGGTTTAATCCCTGCTACGTCCACTATCAGTGGACGTGTATATGGCATGGATTTTTGGAAGCGGGAGATGGAAAAAGATGCTTGGTCGGTCCTCCCACTTCAAATTTGGGGCACTGCTCGTGCAATCTAAGGTGCCACCAGATATGAGTGTCACTGTTTACAGGCAAAAGTTGGCAGAGTAGATGCAATAGGCTTCACACACACGCCTGTAGGCAGGCAATTGCTGATCAAACTATTACAGTCAAAAAAGTGTTGTTTTATGTCACTGTACACTACGGTTGCACCAGATATGACATATCACTGTGCACTGGCAAAAGTTGGCAGAGTAGATGCAATAGGCTTCACACACACGCCTGTAGGCAGGCAATTGCTATTCAATCTATTACAGTCAAAAAAGTGTTGTTTTATGTCACTGTACACAACGGTTGCACCAGATATGACGTATCACTGTGCACTGGCAAAAGTTGGCATAGTAGATGCAATAGGCTTCACACACACGCCTGTAGGCAGGCAATTGCTATTCAATCTATTACAGTCAAAAAAGTGTTGTTTTATGTCACTGTACACTACGGTTGCACCAGATATGACGTATCACTGTGCACTGGCAAAAGTTGGCAGAGTAGATGCAATAGGCTTCACACACACGCCTGTAGGCAGGCAACTGATATTCAATCTATTACAGTCAAAAAAGTGTTGTTTTATTTCACTGAGCACAATATAAGCTGTTAGGTGTTAGCCTGTCACACACACACGCTGGCAGGCAGGCATATGCAATCAGATTACACAGAAAAAAAAAAAAAAAATGATGTTCTAGCCCTAAAAATGGCTTATTGGGTTGCTGTCCTTCAGATGGAAGGCTCTGGAAGGGAGTGTATGCTGCTGATCTGCTGGAATGTGTCTGCTGACTGTGAGGTGCAGGGTCAAAGTTTCCTCAGTGATAAAGAATAGGGGGCGAACCGAAAAGCGCATATGTTCGCCGTTCGCTGCGAACGCGAACATGCCAAAATCACTGCGAATAGTCCGCGGGCGAACTGTTCGGGACATCACTAATAGAGACGTCAAAATCAAGTGTAGATGCTGTAAAAGCATGGTCATGTGAAGCTCTTTTGACAGATTTATAATTGCTTTTAAACGTTACACTGATAGCTTTTGGCTGTTATGTGGAGTTCAGTTGCACCAGCCAATATATTGAACCTATCGGGACAAGATCTCATGGTCCTGGCGGGACTAAACTATATAAGCTCCCTCTAAATGCTTTTTTATTGTCTTCACTTCAATAATACGTTTTAGTTTTTATTCAATTGAGATTCATATGTCTATTATTATTTTTTATTTGTAATCCACCAACATATTCCATAGGGCTATACAGGGGTTAAGTACAAGGTAAAAACTAAATGTAACACATTGCAAATAATGGAGGGCCCTGTCTTTGAGCTTAAAATCAAATTTGTATAGTGGTTTCCATAATACGCTTTAAAAGATTAAAAACTTGAAAACTTACAATCTAAAGGCTAGAGAAAACAAAGAAAAAAGCTGGCATGTATTGCTGTGGTAGTGTATTGCCACAATGGGGTAAGAGGATCACCTACATATATTTTTGGCTTTTTAATCGACTCCTAGGGGGATCTACCATGTGTGTGGAGGGGGTGGGGGTTGTGGGGGGGGGGGGCAAATTGTTTTGCACAGGGCCATCCAATCTCCAGATCTGACACTTCAGGGTTGTATAAAGACTCAAGTGAAATGTGCATCAGTTTTAACAATTCAAAATGTTTTGTCACTTGGTTTTTAGTGCTGTTTGGTGATGTAGGGCGGCATTGATCAATCAAATGCCCATTACATTGATAATCCCTTAAAATCTGGGATCAGCACTGGTTTGTGTTTGTTGACAGGTCTTATGGACTGTGAGGATGATTATCAGTTAATGATAGAGGAGGTAGTTTACTGTGTACAAAGACAACATTTAAAGCTAGACAGTGATCTACAGATTTGATTGTTTTCACACAAAAACAACTAGAAAGAACGGTATCTATTAGCATTAGACTAACATTTGCCTACCACGTACAGTATTGCTCTGTGAAGACTTCCTTCTTACAGAGCCTGACAGCCTAATCACTGTGCCACACCATCTGCTTACCCAGTTAGTGCTGCCAACCCACACTCACTCTGGATCATAGCACAGAACTAATGAATTGAAGCCATGTCACAAAGAGCTTACAATCAAATTATTTTTTATTCCTGAGGCACATTAAAAAAACAACAACATGACCTATTTACGATCCCATTGAACAGACACTGGTAGATCCAATCATGCGTAATTAATGGCATTTTTATTGCCATAAGCAAATTAACCCTTATGCTCCTGCACAGTCTGGCTGTATGTGATGTGTTATAGTGCACACAGTAGCCACATAGTGCCTGGAGGAATTAAAGCCATCTTCCAATAAGGACTCGTAAAACAGAACAATCTCACATCAGCAGATTTGCCAATTAGGCATCCACAATGGAATATTAAATACATACTATGAATTTATTACATTCATTATGTTTAAACTACATATAATAGAGAAATTAGTTAATCATACAAATTATCAGTGTTTGAGTGTTTTTTATATTTTATTTGTTTTTTGATTGTATCGCCTATTAAACATGTATAATAGAATATAACAATACATTTAAATGAAGGATAATTCAATTGAAAATATTATTAAACAGATTTCTTTTTATATTTTTATACTCAGAAAACTATGTTCATCTAATATAAGTGTATAATATAATATTAATTAAATAGAAAAACAATCCAGTAACAAACTAATTATTAAAACAAGATACTTAAATATTAAGAAGATTTTGACGTGGTATCATATACAGAGATCTATTAAGATATAACATTACATCCAATGTGGCTTAATGATGATTTAAAGATCAAGATATGAGTAAAAAACAGGCATTTAAATTATACAAACACCAGGGGACAGAGACTGCTTTAAGTAAGTACAAGGAAATCAACAAGGCTTGCAAAAGGGCTATTAGACTGGCTAAAATAGAAAATGAAAAGTTAGTTGCAAAGGAGAGTAAGACTAACCCTAAAACATGAGTAACTATATTAATAGGAAGAAAGCCAGGAAGGAAGCTATAGGAACATTACAATGTGAAATATGAATCTGATACTTGGCCAGGAAAAGGCAGATGAGCTAAATTGGTTCTTTTCTTCGGTATACACAAGGGAGGTACCACAGGTTGGGACACTGCAACATAATGGGGCTACACTACCTTCACTAAATAATTGGTTAACACAGGAAGAAATCCAAAAGAGGTTGGAGAACATAAATGTTAATAAAACCCCAGGTCCTGATGGAATACATCCAAGGGCACTGAGGCAACTGGGTTCTGCAATAGCCAAACCATTATATCAAATTTTTCAAGATTTACTCAACACAGGGTCTCTACCAGATGAATGGAGAAATGCTGATGTTGTACCTATAGTTAAGAAGAGAGCAAGAGTAAATCCAGGCAATTATAGACCAGTAAGCCTCACTGCTGTAGTGGGAAAGCTTTTAGAAGAGTTAATAATGGATACTATACAAGAATATATCTATTTGAACAGGATTATAAGTAGGAGTCAACATGGATTTATGAGGGGTAGGTCATGTCAAACAAACCTAATTAGTTTCTATGAAGGGGTTAGTAGAAACTTGGATCAAGGCAAATGCTTTTGATACAGTGCCACATGGAAGACTATTATGTAAACTAAGGGATACAGGTATTGCAATAAATATCTGCTCATGGATTAAGAGTTGGCTAAAACACAGGATGCAAATGGTTGTTGTAAATGAAACATACTCAAATTGGACTAATGTGGTAAATTTGGTTCCTCAGAGTTCAGTATTAGGTCCTCTCCTTTTTAACATATTTTTTAATGTTTTTGAATTTGGACTGGAAAGTATTGTCTACATTGTTGCTGATGTCACGAAGTTGTACAAGGTAATTAAACTAGAAAAGGATGTACTTTCTCTCCAAAGGGATTTGCATAAATTAGAGAAATGGACATCTAAATGGCAGATGAGATTTAATATGAATAAATGGAAAGTTATGTATTTAGGAAGGAAAATAGACATGCAATTTATAATCTTAATGGAGCAAATATAGGGATTATCAGATATTGAGAGGGATTTTAGAGTGCTTATGTACAACCACCTAGGTAACAGTGCTCGATGCCAAGCAGCAGCTGCAAAGGCAAATAAAATATTAGCATGTATTAAGAAGGGTATAGAAGCAAGGGTAGCAAATATAATTCTACCACTATACAAATGCCTAGTATGCCCTCATTTGGAATATGGAGTACAGTTTTGGGCACCACTTCATAAAAAGGACATTTTAGAACTGGAAAAAGTACAGAGAAGGGCAACAAAACTAATAAGGGGAATGGAGGGGCTAAGTTATGAAGAAAGACTAACCAAATTAAACTTATTTTCTTTAGAAAAAAGGCATCTAAGAGGGGATATGATTACCTTATATAAATATATACAGGGCCAATACAAGGCTTTTGTCAAGTAAACTTTTTATGCCAAGAGGTTTTCAACTGACAAGAGGACATCCATTGAGGTTAGAAGTAAAAAGATTCCACCTTAAAGAAAGAAAAGGGTTCTACACAGTAAGGGTGGTTAATCTGTGGAATTCTCTATTAAAGGGGGTGGTGACAGTGGATTCAATAGATAACTTTAAAAATGGATTGGATTAATTTTAAATGAAAAGGGCATTCGGGGTTATCCTGGTTAATTAGATTATTTATTATTGATCCAGGGAGGAATCCAATCACCCGCATCTGGGGTCAGGAAGGATTTTTTTTTCCTTTTCAATTAATTAGCAAAGTTTTACTTGGGGTTCTTCTCCTTTGCCTTCCTCTGGATCAATTAACAAATAACAATTAATCTGGATATTGCAGATCAGAGGATATCTTAAAAGATTGAACTTGATGGACTAATACTTTTTTTTCAGTCCCAATACTATGGGCCTCATTCTATTATCGGCCGTAAATCGGCCGTAAGGCTGCGATTCCTTGCGGGGGTTCAGTTTACTCGCGATTCTATTATACGGCCCCGCAAGGATCTCCTTTTACGGCCGGCCGCATATCTTGGAACCGGCCGTAATCTGTGAAATATAAAAAGTCAAAAATAAATTCAAGCCTGCACTGTACAGCTCTGTAAATGCTAGGGATCATATTGGGGGACATGAGGAATAAAAGGAACCCACTCTCAAGCTTGCACATCTGCCCAAACCCGAGTTCAAATTAACTGTTTATTTTCCGGCTGCGGCGTGGGCGTGTCTGAGGTGCTCCAAGCACTCTGGACTTTTTACATGTATATTTTACGGATATTAAAAATGAAATATTTTACGGGTTTGAGTACAGGATGATTATGTGCTATTTTTTCTAACACCTAAAATCCCTTTATAGTCTTCTCAAAGTGCAGGATGGCTTTATTTGAGCTATTTTATGTGCTTAATTGGTGCTAGCGAGACCTTTTTCCTGCAAGTAACTGCGGCTCGTTTTTAGCCTTGCAGAGAGGTTTCCCGGAGCAATTGAATTGCAAATCTCTTGCGGCCGTTTTAGATCAAAGGCTTTCCTCCGGCGCGATCGGCCGCAAGAGATAGCAAGGCACCGGCCGCAAGCCTGCCGGAGCCTACGGCCGTAAGGGAATAGAATAGCAGAATAGCTTGCGGCCGGTCCTTGCGGCCCCGCAGCGGCTGCGGCCGATAATAGAATGAGGCCCTATGTAATTATGTACTAAGATATGAAAAAATAAGACTTTAAAAAAAAAAGAGATCTTTTGCGACCCAAATACAGCAAAAATAACAACAACTCTTTCATTTGTGCTAAGGTGAGAAGGTCAGAGAACCACAGAGATCCTTTCCAGTTCCATGATATCCTATGTGGAAGATTTTTTAATATGTGATATCTCCAAGACTTCTCCAAGGAGCCTCAACTTAGTGCATGTTGCCGAGTCAGGAGCTGACTATAATGTTATTTGTTAGACAATGTAATAATGTAGTTTGCCTAAAATGATTTACAGAGTTTTAGTGACCATTCTGTAAAGTTACAGATGTTATGGGAAAACTAAAATGCTTTCTGCAGAGTGTCTGGTAACTAGATGTTTCAGTTATCCCCATCTACTTTAGCAGCGTTTGTCTTGCTGATGTATTAGCTATTACTGGTACCTAGTACAGTTAAAGAACCTTTGTGATCAGCCCCATTTGAAGCAATATGATTGAATATAAGCAACATGTTTTTAGAAGATAAATAATAGAGCCTCTAATGTATTAGTTTTATATGCAATAATGTTGCTGCTGCATCTACTGTTTTATTTCCCAATTCTCTACTTCCTTAAATAGGAGGAGGCTTTGAATGCACCTGAATTTTGTATTTGCACCATGGCAGGGCAGCATTCACTCATTAGCTCGAATGGAAAGCTCATAAGTTTACAGACGCGAGAGAGAGAGACTGCAGAAGCAAGCGGCAGTAGTTGATAACTATATTTGACTTTCAGCAGGGATGGTGAAGGAGGGAGAGAGAGCGCTGCAGTAGTTGATACCCGGAATTGATTTTCAGCAGGGGTGGTGGGGGAGGGAGAGCTTTAGTAGCTGATATCTGGAAATTACTTTTAGGTGAGGTGGTGGTGAAGGGAGAGAGAGCTGCAGTGGTTGATACCCAAAATTTACTTTCAGCTGGGGTGGTGGGGGAGGGAGAGAGCTGCAGTAGTTGATACCCTGAAATGACTTTCAGCAGGGGTGGTGGGAGAGAGAGAGAGATGCTGCAGTTGCAAGCTGCAGTAGTTGATATCAGGAATTTACTTTTAGCAGGGTTGGATTGGAGAGGTAGAGAGAGAGCTGCAGTAATTGATACCAGGAAATTACTTTCGACTCGGGTGGTGGGGGAGAGAGCTGCAGTAGTCGATACCCAGAAATTACTGTTAGCAGTAGTGGTAGTGACATATAATGCAGAGACATAACCAAAGAGTGAACCCTGGCACTTTTTTCATAAAAAAATGTTTTCATACACTACTGATTCTCCTCTATCATATGCATTCATAATCCATGAAACTTAAATGCGCCTATAACAGAATTTTTATCAGAGTTTCACATAGTGAAAAGGGTTACAGGTTAAGATTTTTTTTTTTAATATTGCAATTATTTTTCAAATACATTTATTTTTCATATAAAACTATACTTTACATTTGTTCAACTTTGGTTAAACCTTCCTCAAACCAAGCTCGATTTAGTGAGTTTTCAACTACAGGAAATGCTTTTGGGTTTCAAATACTTTGTCTGACACTAGTCTTTATGCCTCCATAGAGCAGAGTTTATCTTTAGCTCTCTGATAAATCCAGGCTATTGTTGCAAAATAAAATAGCATCTCTTTTGGAACATTACTAACATGGAAAAAACAGAAAACAGAAATATTCATACTGGCAAGAGAATAGACATTTGTAAGATGAGAATGTCATGGAAATATGCACATTGATTTTATGCTTTATTTTTAACAGGCGTATCGTGCGTGTGGAAATATGTCTTTATAATATTCTCATACTTGTATCAGATGAATTTAACTCTGTCCTCCACACAATAGTTTTTAAAATGTATTATCTTCCGTTTGTATATTTTATTTTTAGTGATTATAAATGGAACAGTAAATTTAGAAAAATGCCTCACAAATATCATAGGCACCATGGAGGATTTCCTATTTCACCTCTCATTATTTTATTCAAAAAATTTTTTTATTATTAGGAGTGAAATATTAATAATGCGAAAAGTGTATTGTTTCAATTTTATAACTGGGGATTGTTCTTGGATTGGGAGTTTGTTTTAAGAAATTTTATGAATTATGATATTATAATATATACTATAATGTTATAATATATATAGTACATAGAGTAATTGAAAACTGCTTTTCATTTTCATAGTAAGTATTCACTGGTAGCAGGTGTTCAATTTTCATATTATTGCATTGTATGCTACATTTAAAAAGATTACATGGGTTGGACTAACATTTGCTAGGGTCATTAATCCAATTAGTTAGCTGAACACCACTCATTCAAAGTTGAGTATTCTCTTAATACATTAACTAGTTGTCTTAAGAGGTGTGTTAAGTATTTTGATCAATAAATCTTGGAAGATATGCATCATGCCTGAACAAATGCAATATTATTTAAAATGACTGTCCTGATTTGATTGTTTGGGGACTCATATTGCCAGTGATTTGTCAGTGTGGCCAAGGGAGCATGGCATTGTTGTATTGGGATTGTCTGTTGCCTGTGCATGGTTGTTGTGTATCCTGGTTGTAGTATATTATGCGAGGGAGATGTTATGTGGAGCGTGTGTGGAGTTGGTGGAAATGCTCTGCATAGAGGTTAGCTGCAGATCATTGCACACTCACACATACAGACCTTGGGTCATGACAGATGTGTGTACTTCGGGTAGTCCTAGGCAAACACTTGAGTTTAACATAAAGGTTTGTTCACTGGCCGGCTGTAGATGGTGAATTTGATCTCGGGAGCTTTGGTGGCCCGGGGTTGCAGGCCAGATGGGCTGACATCGCACATGCACGGATGTGCACGGGGGTGTGGTGTTGGAGAGTGTGGGTGTGTTGTTTTGATCATTCAGTAAGGGGTTGAGAGATAGTTTTCACATAAACAAGGTGTGAGACTATTTCTGTGTGTTGTATCCTGACTTTGGCTGTGGTCTTGCCATGGGCAACTAAGTAACCTGGATCCAGTATTCTCTGCCTGTACCTTTGAGCCTTGCCCTCTTCAGAAGCCATCTTTTGTGCCACAGAGAACAGGAACTACATGATTCTGCTGGGGTAGGTTTGAACTAGGTTCATATTAAGCCCCCAAGAAGAAGCAGATCGTGACAATGACTGTAATGAAAACAGCAAATGCATCTGAAAAAGACAATTGGGATAATAAAATAAAACTAACCACTTTAATATGTTTTAAAATCACCCATGAAGAAGCCAGGTGCAAATTATTGCTCATCTCCATGCTTGTTAGACATCTCACTGTGAATGAAAATGGGATTTAAAGTGGGAATATCATCATAATGATCACAGATTACATCCTGGGATGTTTTTTTTTTTTATCCACTAAGAACTAACTAGGAGCATGAGATTATAATCGAATAAGAACTGGTATAGTTGCAGCAAGCAGTTGCGCCTGACTTTTTTGGGCATTGTTAGGGTGGATTTACAACAGCCATTGATTTTTGTTCTTTTGTACACCATTGACCCTGTTTTTAGATGTGTTTGATGGTTCTATGGAGAAATCAAAGCCCTTTTGAGTGTGGAATGTGTAGAATAAGAAACCACTACAAAGTGACCTGCAAATAAGACTTTAATACACCTAATTGTTTTTTTTTATATTTACTGAAATTGCCACTTTAGTTCTTGCCAGCCCCCAGGACACTCTCAGTGTATATATATATATATATATATATATATATATATATATATATATATATATATATATATATATATACCCGAGCACTAGTAGTCGAGGGGGGTGGGGAGAGAAGGGGTACCCTCAGTGGGTAGGCCTAGGGCAGAAGAAAAAACTAAATACACCACTGTACAAGAAGGGTTTATATTGGGGGGGGGGGGGGATAAATCTATTTCACTATTAAAACTTAATTGTGAGCAAGTCACTGCTCAGGTACTTACATGGCTGTTTCTCTGTACCCACTATTATGTGTTTATCCCAAAAGTCGATCCAATTTTTTCCTACAGTGGCCTTTTCATCTGACCAAAATTGTGAGGCAGCTAACACTTCTATTAGGTCAGCCTCCTGGGCAGATTCTCTCCCACCCCTGGACACCCGATAGAGGAGGATAGAAATAGATTTGATTAAGTCATAAACACTAAAGCTCAAATGTAAATTTTGAAAGCTACAATGATATATTTTCTTCAAATACTATTAAAATAATTAATTAAACAAATGAAACCGTGTATTTTTAGCACTACTGTGACAACATGGGGGCTGCCACTTATATAATCATATTACAGAAGACTTATCTTGTATTTAAAATATAAAAATTCAACATTTTAAAATGCTCTGCCTATATTGTTGGTAAAGAGATGGTAACTTGCCCTATAAAATTACCTTTATTATAGAAACAAAATAGTGTGAATATTTACTTATTGATAAAGGTTATGAAAAACAAATTATAGAGTTTCCGACAAATAAAACCACTTTGGACTCAGAGTGAAGCCAAAGTGTTTGATACATCACATAGGCCGACTGTGCTTTTTATGGGAATATGAAACTGGCCCCAACAGCTATTCAGACTATGTAGACCTTCTTGAGAGAAGGAGAGATTAAAGAGGAGAGAATTATGGCTTCAGTCTGAAATGAAATGTTCAGCTTCCCTTTAATAAATCTATAGATGTAAGTGTGCTCACAAGATGACAGTGTTTCTGAATAATTCTTTTTTTTTTCCTTTGGTATCCTTCTTAACAACTTGTTTATTCCTCTGTTGTAGATGTCTCACTGTTTAATTTACCACCTTTTTATGCCGCACGATTTTGAGTTTCTTTTATTATTTTATAGTTAAAAATAATTTCTACTGCTGACAATAAAGCGCACGCCGAAAACATGTTTCCAGTATTACCTCGCAAAGAATAAAAAACGAATTTTAGAAGAGAGCGATATCAGCACTGTCCTGTTTCCCAGAATTCTGTCTGTTCAGCACTCGCTGTGCGCAGAATGAAATACAAATGCAACAGACAGAGGAGATAACTATTAAATGTTCCTATTGATTTCACGGGAGATAAGTAAAATTTATATATATTTTCAGGTGATTAATCATCACCAATTACTATATTATGGATTCTTTAATTAGTGAGATAAATTGTGAATTTTCATCTAAGGTTATTTTCCGTAATACTCAAAACTGTGGTGCACAAGCATAAGAAGATATAGACAAATATTACATTTACATAATTTTGTAGTTCTTTATCTCATGAACAAAGGTAGATACATAAGAAACCAGTGTATCAAAAAAAAAAACACTTTGTAAAGTACTGTTGAATCTTTATAGTATTCTCATATGAAGAACTTAAAGCTGATAAAGTGGAAAATATTTGTAGAATTTTCTGAAATAAAAAAAATACAGATTTTCCATTTTAGCTTTTGTATTCAGTTTTGGTTACTGATGACAGACATTTTATTTTTGTTCCAATGCCTGGGAGACATTGGAGGAACTGTAGATTCAGATAAGATTAATATTGAATTCAGCTCTCTAAATAGCACACTTGACAATAGAGCTCTATGGAAGAGTAAATACCTGACTGCGTGACATAAATAATTCCAAAGGGTAGATGTGATAGAACCCATGCAGGCGGATGTAGGAGAAGGTATTTGGAAAGGAATAAAGGAGTAGCTCTCGAGCAGATTGAAAGAAGTGGTTGGAGATGAGAGCAGAAGGGCAGTAAGAGCAGTAATGGACAACATTTTGACTTTTAATCTGTACGGTACAGGGAGCCAATGGCGAGACTAGCTGAATAGTGCCGTGGAGGAGTGGTGAGTAATGTGGATGAGGCTTATGGACACATTCATTATGGACTGGGGTGGGATAGGTAGTTACCATATAACAACGGACTAAAAACTGTAACCAATCTGATCCTCAGAAGTAGCTTTCCCTCATCAAGCTACAAGCACTAGCATTCTAAGATGGCAACTCCCATGATACAAGAAGAGTTTGCTAAATGTATGGCTTTCTCTAAAAAAATATTTTAGGTTCCTGTCTTGCATAGCTGCTAGTGCTATTCGATTGTTAGATACTTCACAAGCAAGTAGAGTTTTAACCAAACTACAGTGGTCCAGATAACATGTTTACACTCATCCTACAGCTGACCGACAAGGAAGCCATTTTATCTCTTATTTATGTAGTGCCAACACTGTTCAGACAATCATCTTGTTTAAAGGTCAGTTTATATTTAAGGAGCGTGTTTGCAATCAGCCTTCCTAATTTATTACATACTAAGGGCCTCATTCAATTGAGATTTGGTCAATTGAATAGGGCTCTAAATAAGCACATAGCATATATTTTTTAAAGAAGTTTTTAGTTAGTGAAAACCTTGCTTTTGGATAGATGCTTACTAACTAAAAACGTATTTAAAAAATATATGCTATGTGCTTATTTAGAGCCCTATTCAATTGGCCAAATCTCAATTGAATAAGGGCCTAAGCCTCTATAAAATTAGACTTTTAGCTTCCAAAGTTAGAAAGTGAGATTCCCATTTAGGGCAGCTTTGGAAATATATTTTTTCACCTTTCTAGTAAGTACTCACAGGCAGCAGATACACTGCAAACAGGGAGCCCGATTCAATTGAGCTTTCGCATGTTACTGGAGCCAGTAAGTGAGGTCGCAAGTTAATTTGCTATTCAATTGGCATCTTTTTACGGGCTCCAAACGGGTTACGAGTTAGGCCCTTAAAAAAATTGCGATGCTTGAAAGCCGTAACTTACAGCCTCCTGAAGCCTTTGATCTGTCACCTTTGAAAGAGTTATGATGGCTAAAATTGCAAATCTCTATTCATTTGCTCAATTTCCCCAAGCCCGCAAATGTTTTCACACCCGTAAATGGCAAAAGAAGGGGAAAATTCTACGAATGCTAGAGAGGACCCGCAAGGGGCTTAAACACCTATTCGTAAATGCAAATAAAAAAACAATACTGCACTGTAAATAAAGGGGAAAGCCATTATAGACATTAGTATGAATTGCACAACAGTCTCAAGCCCGCAAATTGGCAGTATATAACATTTATTTAATTTTTCGCAGCTAACCCGCAGATTGGCAGCTGCCTGTTTACGGGGCTAATTTAACAGCAGTAAGCCTTACTTTGTACATTACGAGCTACTGTTTAACATGTAGGGGGAATTTAACAGGGCTGTTGATTCATACTGGGATCTGATTAGAGAATTTGTGTCTGGACTGCTGTGTGGAGATAGAGGAGATTATTAATCTGTCAACCCATCATCCCAGCTACATTAACTCTATTTCACATGAGTTTGGCCTTGTAAAGAAGAGAAACTGTATGAATTCAAAGTTATTTTTGGAAAGTGCATGTTAGACTAAGGTTTTGTGCCAGAACCAGACATTTGAAGGATTTTTGGAAAGCTTACAGGAAAGACGTGTTGGGATGCAATGGGTTGGAAATCTGTTAGGGACCTTGGAGTGATTTGTGAGTGGGGTGGAAGATTTATCCAAAGTATATGGTAGCACAAAGGTCTTTGAGCATAATAGGGGGTAATATTTTATATAATTGTTATTGGATAATAACTAATCAGTGTGTAAGGGGGATTAATACTTTCAGAAAATTATTGGGTCCATTGATAGTGGCTAGTATAGTTTTAATGTGAGTTAAGGGTTATACAGAGAAAGAGAATATTTCACTTAATGTCTCGACACGTCTTACTCTGATTTTTCAGCCTCACAAAATATCTACTCAAGCAGGGTGGCATATTATCTACAACTTATGTATTAAGAAGCAATTATTTTTCATTACAAAACAACATTTAATAAAATATACATATGTGCAATGTTGGTGTTAAAACTATTATATATCAATAAAAATGTATCTCGATTGACAGTGAATCAGTAAAAATATCTGAGCAAAGCTTGCAGTGTGAAGTTTGTGTTTTCCTCCTTGAGGAATATATTTGATCATTACATTGCCGTCCAATTTTGTGCCAATCAAAACATATCTTTACAAACAGCTCTCTAGGTTTTTTTCCACAGATTTCAAAATGTGTTCTTTAGCCAACCAGCTACTATATGGGAAGCTTAAAATAGGACCTTGATCTCTTGTGAAAAGGTGCAGTGTTCAGGTCTGGTCCCCTGCCTGGAAACGTTCCTCTAGATTCCCGCAACAGCTCTAATCATTCAAGTCGGAAAAATGTGGTAAGATATTTAAAATACACTCTTTTGAAGAACTATACATGAAAATAGGCAAATGTTTTTATAATTTAAAAAACATATAAACCCTCTAAATTATTATCTTTTTTTTACTTCGAAAAAAATTGAGCACAGTGTCCATTTGAATATTTTCCACTTAGGCCTCGATTACATGGCCCAAACTATTTTTTGTGTGTTAAAATCACATGTAAGAAATGATGTTGCTATAACATGTGACTTCTAAAAAACCTTAAAGAGTAACTCTTTATGAGTGGTAGTCACATGTAACTTGCTCCCTGCTTTACATGCAAATTAGTCTTTGAGAATTAGTGTGTCCTTGCAAAGATCTGTGACCTCTTGAGTATTTAACTCAAGGCTTAGTGAGTATTATGACCCCATACCTCACTAATTCTCCACTAATACTGGTGTCCCCTCCATTAACCCAAACCTCCATTAACCCAAACCACCATTCCCCCCTCCACCCCCTGCTACTTTGGGATGGGGGCCATTAACTCCTAAATCCCCATACTTACCTAGACTCACCATAGCCCATAATAGTCTATGTGGGCCATAAATTCACACCTCCAGCTACCCCTATCGATACCCATAGTCCCTAACACCCATGGAGCTCCATAAGGACTAGCAAGGGCACTATTGCTATCCCCTATTATTATCCCTTAAATACTAACCTCTATTGAAGTCCATATGGACCCCCATGTGGCCCCTACCTATCCCATGGGAATACACAATGACCCCCATGGTTCCTGTCTTCCCATGGGATTCCATATGAATGCCCATGTCCCTAACACTACCCCTCCCACCTAATCTATAGTCCTACAGTAAAAAAAATCACTACAGTAAAAAAAGTTACAGAAAAAGAAACATAACAATTAAAATCATAATTTGAATCAATGAAATTATTAAACCTGTAAAAAATATTAATGCGTTTATTTACACAATACCCTCTATTGCGCCAGTGTTGTCAGATGATGCCCTTCTTCTCCATCTTCAGCATTGATAAGCGAGTGCGCCAATTTGAAGAAATTCTGATTGAAGCTTTGGACTCTCATGTTCAGGCAAATTGGAAATATTGATTAAAGCCCTGTTCTATCTTGACTGAAGTCCATATCCGCAGCATCGGGCCAGAGAATAGGCCAGTTGAAGGGGAAAAAAGGAGCCTTAAAATTTAGGCATTGATTTAACAACATGGGGGCTCCTTTTACGAGGAGCAATCCATGACAAGTAACACACACAGGACCTTTTGTATGGTCTTCTAGGCTTCTAATTATCTGAGATAGCTGTCAATCAAATTTTAGCCAATAAGCGTAATATAATTATGTTATTCTTTTCTCTGACTGGCTGTTACATTAGCCAATTAGAGACAGGCAACTCAATGAGTATGCTCAATTTCTAAATAGTAAAGATTAATCAATCAGAACATGGGGCAGTAGTTTTCTCTGAGTGGTTAATATTAACCAATAATATTGTGATTCCTTCATGTAATAGCACTTTAGGCTAATTTGCACGTATAGTGGTGATCATGTTAAACACAGCAATTACTCACAAGGGATTACAGGTTAGGCTTTTTTACATGCAACATTTAATATCAGCCTCCTAATGTAGTGTTGGATTCTTCAGTACCTGTGCTTATAGCAATACATCTTTCATTTTACCCATAATGTTATTCAGTGATGGAGTTACTGCTGGTGCAGCAGCCCATAACAGGGTAGGAGCCCTCTGCTACCTAGAGTAAAGGCTGTCTGTATCTTGTACACTACAAAGCTGTTCACCGCTATTCACATATATAGTTGTGAGCGTACGAGTTGTTGCTAACGCTGCGGGCTCGCGTAGCGAGGGCAGTGGCCGAGGGTCTCAGTTGCTGGCATGGAGCGCCGAAGGCGCTCCATGCCAGCAACTGCGACCCTCGCAAACTTCACGTCGCAAACCAAACAGCACGACACACACATTACGACACTCGCAAACAACATACGACACACGTTCACACACATTACGGCCTCGCAACACTCGGACGCAACTCGCGAACATTACAAAATGTAAAACACAATACATACACACATACATAAAAACCTTACCTACACCAAGAGGGAGCACCCAGGACCTCAAAAATACAACTTACACCTCGATTTTACTCGAAATAAAACAGTTTAGAGACTAAAAAAAAATCTAAGCGAGAGAAAAAATGGCCGCCGAACAAAACGAAAACGAGGCTACAGCACTCTAAACTCGCAAAACACCACAACAAACTCGCAAAACGCAACAAACGACCTACGGATATTCATACCACACAGTGCACACATTCAGCATGCTTACACAGCAGCTCCACACCACTAATGCTGCAGCAACATCAACATAGATTGCCAGCTCTTCATCACAATGCTTCAAAATAGGTACAGTATATTCATTTAGTAATGTATTACATATTTCATTATTATACACCAAACAGCATTAGCTACCTTACAATTTCATTGCCGTCATTTTTTGACGGGCAATTCGCTAGTTTTATATGTTCTTCAGCACAATACTGGTCAGCTTAGTGTGATATGGGCAGCTCTCTGGCTAATATACAGTTAATACATGGCATTGCATGATCTAAGTGTTATTACACCCATGTAAGCTCACTATCACCCTGATAATGTATGCACCCTCTTCATGTATTTCAGTATTCCTTATTTTCTGTTCACTGATGCATGCAGTAGTCACATAGCATTAATGTTAGCAGGTATGTGTGTTTAAATATGTATAACATTTATCATAATTATTTAATCAGTTAGGTTATATACTCTTAAAGTATATACATATTCAAGAGTATAATATTCTCAGGGGCCAGGGGCCCTAACATTTTTCCAAAGTATAATGCATCTCTAAGAAGGGTTTCCTTCCAGGTTTCTAGAAACAGCCTTTCTGGTTCCTATAAAGTCTTCCTGGCCCATGCATACATATCTACAATTTGGAGTAAATGCCTAAGTCAAGCCATGCAAAATACTCTTTTTCTTTGCATCCACACACGCACATTTATATTTATATAAGGAACTATGTCCCCTCACAAGGTTTTGTATATAGTTCTCTCTCTTTAAATCTTTCTTATCGCTATTGAATAATTAAAGAGCCATTGTAAGTGTTTTTCTAGTTAAATCTATATTTTAAGTCACCATTAACTCTAAAAACACACGTGCAAACAGCAGCAAAAAAGGCTTTAGCCAGAAAATACACAATATTGTAAACACAATATTTAATGCCAATGAATGGTGACCTAAAACATTGATTTAACTTGAAAAATGCTTAAAGGAATATGTAAGTGAGATGGATTATGAGTGCATCTGCTAGAGGAGAATTAGTAGTGTATGAAAAACAAAATAAGCATTTAAACACTTACCTTGATGTTTGAAAAATATATTTTCATTTCTGTCAGTTGAAACTTAGGGTTAACACCCTCCAAAGGCAGGCTAAACTGGTATACAATTTGAAAAATTGTTTTGGCCAATCAGGAGGAAGTAAAGACTGAAACATTTGTATCACAATCTGGCAGTTGCTGTCTTTATCTCTATGCCTGTCTCCTCATGGACAATTTCAGCTGTGACCACACCATCCATCATTTCCTTTAGAGGGCACATACTGTACCCTGCAGGGTACACTTTATGTAAGCTAGGGGTGTGCACATCCAAAAATCAGTAACTAGCATATAAATATGGAAGTACATTCAACTTTTCAATATAATACATATTTTGATACTAAGTAGTAGCTGTTTATTAGGAAACATTTAAAACCCAGCTCACTTACATATCTCTTTAATCTGGACGTTTAAAGGGCCAATGTGATCATATTTTTAAAATATACAATTTTGAAGAACTACACTTGAAAAATATGCAAAATGTTTAAAATAGGAAATATTTGCAGCTGGTAATATATTCCCTTTTATATGCTACTGTGGGATCTACCATTCTGACTTCTGGTAATAAACGTCTTGAAGTAGGAAGAGACTTTGACTGCACAGGAAGTTCTTTTCAAACATTTGAAAACTAACGGACAGAATCAGCTGGCAGAATATGAATTCCTTCGTTTATCAGGCTTAGTTATTCCATAGACCTTATAGAAAAGACAATTGATTTCAGTGGTGCTTTAAAAAATCAAGTGATATGATTTTCCATTTACTCACATTATTGCATTTTAACATAGAAGAGAAACAGAAGCAAAACACTTTAATACTGTACATATGTTTGGCAATAAAATAATACATAGCTAAGAATTGGAAACGGTATAAACCATTTATTGGCATGAGATTATCCCTGGAGTGATTTGCAATAAGGACGTGGGGAAAAGATCTATTTATAGGGAAGATAAAATTCAAATATTTAATGAAAGATTGGAGGCATGCAATGCATATTTAGAGCACATTTAAATAAAATATATTAATCTTAATGCAAGAAAGAAAAAAAGAAAAAAACAAGAATGGACAATATGGTGTCAAAATGCAAAAGAGATAGCGCAGTGTTAAACTGTTCTATATCAGTGGTTTCCTCTTTTTCTCTTAACCTACAGCAAGTGGTGTGTTTCTGCCGAGGCCCACGAGGCCCAGGCCTAGGGCAGGACAATTTCAAGGGGGCAGCAGGTTGCCTGTAGATGCAGTGCAGAACATTGGAATATGTTTGTATATGCAGTGATATTTCTGTATCTAAATGTACTTGACACTTTCTGACATACCATAAATATACATAAAGACACATAACCTTTAAATTGAGATTTAGAAATGGGAAAGGAGGAGCTGCAAGTGGGATGTGAGTGGTGTATATATACATATATGTGAATTGCCTAGGGACGCAAAAAATTAAATACGCCCATACCCAGCCCACCGTCCCACCTCCACCTACTCCATAGACAGCATAGACTCACAGCAACTTGCACACAATCTTCTATGCACTATAGCTACAAACTATAACCCTAAATAAGTCTGCCCCATCACCATTCCTCATGGCCCATGCATTCACCCCCAGCCAAGGCATTCAAAGCAAACAAGACACCATCAAAAATGTCCCAGCACTGTATAGCTTGCCTGGTAAAGTCCAGTACCCAATCATACTTCTTGCACTACAAAAAAATGTTGCACTCTTACCTCGGGGCTTAATTTATCCAAGCAAACTTTCATCACTCATTCCAACACTGTCACCCTATCCTAAACATCTCTATTCCATTTTTAACTTCCTCTTCAACCACTTAGCACCCTGTCCAATCCCCAGCTTCTACTTGCCAACAACTTCAAAATGAAAATCAACGCAATCAAACATGACACGCCACCTTACAGACTCCCCTTGCAGCTCCCAGACATGCAGAGTTGTTTTCAAGCTCCTGTCTTTCTCTATAATTACTACCTGCTCTCTTTATTCCTTTTCTTGATCATCATTCCCTCCAACTCTACCACTCTTACCCTGGCTAAAATCTGGCTTCTGCCCAAAGACTCAACTGGAACTGCACTCACCTTCCTGTTGGAGTAGTCCAACGCTCAATGCTGGGTCAATTGCTTTTATTTACACCTCCTCTCTTCGCAATCTTTTCTGTTTCTCCTCTCCAGACCTATCCCCCACCCTACTAACTAATGTCACAATATGTGAACTCCACACTCTGACACCGTTTGAAACGCATGGCGGGAGCTCAACTTAAAGATGGTGCGTTAAACTATTTTCAGTGTAATTCTTACAGAGATCACACTGAACCAATTTTTTTTATACTGATCTTAAATACTGAAAACGTAAGAAAGCTATACTATTGCATTGGCCTTATGAAAATACCCTTAACTTTAAATATACACAAATCATACACATCAGCAGGCCTGCTTTCCACATAATTATTCAGTAAACAGTGTGTAATCGGCAGGCACTAAATAATTAATGTACCCCAGTTACCTTTTATTATGGCAAACGCTATATATGGACACAATACACAAAACACTACAAGAATCCATGAAATATTATGAAAAATAAGTGGTTTTAAGCTGAAAAAATAACATTTGATAATAAATAAGTACATTTGAAAAGTCAGTCGATGAAAAACAGTGATGTCTAAATACAGTGATTAGGAAATGTTAGTGGAACCAAAATAATAACGTATATTTGCAGTATCTCAGCAGTTTTTGAGGACATTATCTTCTTTAACCATATTCTCATATGTTGCATACGATTCTACAATAAAATCATTTATGAGGCCTCTCCAGTTTTGCCCTCGCTTCAATGAGCCTCCCAGTCAATGCTGTAGTCAATATTACCTTTGGTAAAACGCCTTCTGAAAAGTAAACTAATACAGCTAATGCATTACCTTCTTTCTATATGCCGATGTGCTGTTTTGAGATCTCGCATTTCAATTTCTGGCATCAACTTCCTAAGGTAAGAGGAGACTTTGATTGCACCATGTGAATTTGGTATCAACAAGAACTTCCAGCAGCAGCCTTCTGATTCCTGCAGGAATACATTTTTGGTATAAAAAAAAACAAAAGGGCGGGATCTCTTTATTTACTATTTCTTCTTACCGGTAAAATGGAGAGAATAATTCATCTGCATATGTATCATCCACATAAAAAGTTAAAGTGTACCGTGACTGGACAAATGGCACCATTCCATATTAATGGCATTGAAACTGCAGAGCACCACATGCCATTGATGTCAATGGTTGCGAAGGTGTGTTAGGACTAACCGACACGCTACTGTTGAGCAACTCATTGTCCAAACAAACCAGAGAGCTACCAGATGTGTGTCTAAAATGACAGTACAGCGAACCCTGTTGCGTATGGGGCTCCAAAGCAAACAACTGGTGTACTGAAATTGGACGTCTTCTGATTGAGAAAGCGTTGCCTTCTCTGATGAGTCACCTTTCTGCTCCATCGACTGGACGACGTTGGCGTTTCAGGTGCGAAACCTCTGAGAACAAACACTCTGCAACCAATGTTGGAAGAACACAAGCTGGTGACGGCTGCGTTATGGTCTCGGGAATGCCTTCTCTGGTAGGCACTCTGAAACAATTAGGTTACTTATCCATCCTCGCAGATCAAGTACACCCATACATGTTGACTGTTTTCCCTGGAGAGGACGGAATCTTCCAGCAGGACAATGCAACATCGCCAGAATTGCCTGGGAGTGATTTGAGGAGCACCATGAAGACTTCCAAGGACTTTCCTAGCCAGACTTGATCCCCACTGAGCACCTGTGGGACCACCTTGATAGCCATGTTCGCTGTATGGATCCTCCACCATGCTGTTTTCAAACATATATATTTTCATTGTACAGTGATCATATAATTTTTGTTGTTACTTAGTCTTTCAGTCATGTCCGACTCTCAGTAACCTTATGAATCGCAGCAAGCCAGGCACAATCATTATGTCATGCTTATCCTTAAGGTTATCTTGGCACAGATACTGGAGTGGTTTGCCAGTTTCTTCTCCAGTGCACTGCTATTTGTCTGACCTCTCTGCTATGACCTGCTGACCTTGGGTGACCCTACATGGTACAGCTTGCAGCTATAAGCCCCTTCACCATTACAAGGTAGAGTTCCAGAAAAGGGATCATATCAAATGGTTTCACTAATTTATATAATAACTGATTAACAATAAAATCAGTAATTGAAGAAAACATTTCAGTGTAACTGTAAAACTGTTTTAGACTTCACCATATATGCTTTGGGTTCCCTGGTGATCCAGTGGTTAGGCTTCCATTATTTCACTGCTGTGACTTGGGTTCGATTCCAGTCAAGAAAGCAAGAGGTCACACCACCCTGAAGTCATGCAGGGTTGGGCCTGGTCAGTACTTGGATGAGAAACCACCTAGGAATACCAGGAGCTGTATGCTGTGGCCCACTGGAGAAGGAAATGCCAACCCACTCCAGTATCTCTGCCATGAAAACCAAGTGGATCAATATGCTGTGTTGTTGTTTTGAGGTAACAGAGAGTTGGACACGACTGAGTGACACAAAGAGAAGACTAATTTCCAAGTGTATGTACTGATAAAAAAATATATATATTTGTAAATGCACATTAGTTTGTGTGTTTTTATACTCTCTATGTGCTTCCTTATTTTGATTATAATAGAAACTACAGGGTGAAATATTTTGAATTCCAGTGTACTATTATAATAGAAATCATATAGTGGACAGTGAATATAATAAAGCAGTGCAACTTTGCTGAACTTGTTATTACACCGCTGTGAATATACATTATTATACATTAGTCTTATACATTGTGTTTGCACATGAACAATTATCTTAAATTGTCTCTTGCTGTGGAAGTGCAATTGCAGTCACTATAATCACATATTAGGAAAATAGGCAGAGAATTAGTTGTAAGCTTTATTATAATAATAAAGTGTTAGGACAGAACTGCAAACATGGCCTCTTGTTTTCGCACCTCTGCTTCTTTATGTAACACTCCCCTAATTTCCCAAAGTTAGAATAGATACAGAAGATGAGTAATAAAATGCATGTTTGAAAAGAAGCAAATGCTGGAAATATTCTGTATAGCCATTGAACAAGTTCTCAATTTCATGTGAGCATTATTGTGTTCTCAGCTCTGCAGGTCCTGAAAGAACCATAAATAAACTTTTGACAAAAGCTCACACAATTCAATCACTACCATGATACGATTTAGCTTATTCCTTTGTTCCCTCATACAAATTACCCCATTTAGTAAACCTGTTTTATGCTGTATGTATGTTATAAGCCTAGAGTAAATCTCCCTCTTTTTACAATATTTACATTACATTCTTTATAAGGTGTTAATTCTGTTTTTGCTACTTAACTCCTGTATAGCGCTACGGAATATGTTGGCGCATTACAAAAAAAGATAATAATAATAATAAAAAATAATAAATAAATATATCAAATTTGCAAAATGTAACTACAAATTTTTAAATATATAAAGTGATGGCTTATATGAAGGTTAGATATATTAAAATAAAGCTTAGTGCAGATGTTCCCATATTGTGACTTTGTGAGCTTCTGTTAGTTGATCCCTGGAACACAAGGATTATCAAAATAATGTCTGGATTACCCATTAGCCAAACTAGGCAGCTGCCTACAGGCGCCTCGTTGTGGGGGGCGCCTGTTTTTTATTAGCTTGAAACCCCCTAAAACATATTTTTGGGCTTAAAATTAAAATGCTGCAGGTCACAGACTGGCCAGCTTGGAACTAGAGTACAGTAAAGAGTTTTCTCTGATCACTTTCACATCCCCTACGTTTCCTGCTGAGCATGGAGAAAGGGCAGGAACTGCACCAGTTGAACAGAAGTAGTAAGTAAGTTTATACAGTATAATGTTTTTTTCACTAAAATGTTTTTGTAAGGAAATATTGGTAGAAAGTAACCCCTCAATAGTATTTATTCTTAGAGATAGGTTGCTTACTTAATTCTGTCTGAATGGATATTACTACTGTATTACATAGGTATTCCTTAGGTTAATATTCATTTATGTATTTATATGTACATTTATATATTGTTATGCTAATTATAGGTGACCCTTGCTGAATATGTGTACATTTAATTAATTATAATTAATCCTGGTTACAGTGACGAGCCAGAGAATGGAGTGCCATCAACCAAAAAAAAAAAAATTCTGCCCCCCTCGGGGGATGTAAAAAATGTTTTGCGCTGGGCCCCGCCAGGACCGAATCACTCAGTGCTCCTGCCTGTGCAAAGCTCCTTTACCTGCAGCATAGCTCCAGGGTGCGCACGCTCCCCTTTCCTGCTACATCCTTTCCATATATATATATATATATATATATATATATACACATATATACACATATATAAACATAACCCACCGCCCACCCTTCTTAGCATCCTTCCCTACATAGCACCCAGTCTTTGTCAGCAGCCACTTCCTCTCAGGATCCATCCCCACACAACACCCAACCCTTCTCAGCACCCACTCACATAGCACCCTCCCTCACAGAATCCATCCCTGTGTACTTTGCTGTCACTTTACAGCCCTTGTTCTTGTACCTTCTTCCCTAATACACATCCCCAGCGTGCTGAACTGCTCCACACTGTCACCTGTTGGAGAATCAGTAGAAATGCTCTTTTTTCGACAGCTATGCATAAATATATATGTGTTTATATTATAATAATGGTCACCCAGGGTGAATATATGTAAATGTATATGATTTTAGGGAGCCCTGGCTGAATATATATTTAGAAAATAAAAATAGGGAACCCTGGAGGAATTATGATTATAGATGACCCTGATTAAATATGTATGTGTTTATAATTATAGGTGAACATGGCTGAATATGTATACATTCATATGATGATAGGTGAACCTACGAGAATATGTATACATTATTATAAAAATTGACAATTGAGGTGAAATATTTATATTATATTGGTCCCTGACTTATGCCCCGTATATGTCTATTGGAGACCTTGGCTAAATAAGTGTTTGTTTGTATGAGACACTGACTAAATATGTATATACTGTATTATGATGATTCCAGGCGACCCTCTCTGAATATTTATACATTTATATGATTATAGTAGTCTCTGGCTGTATATGTGTTCATATATAGTATTAGAGTGGTCCTAAATATGTAAATATGTACATATTTAATTGATTGCACAGAACCATGGCTGTATATGTGTATATGTATCTAAATGTAGGGGACTCTGGCTGATTATGTATCAATTTGCATTATAATTACAGTGGACCCTTAGTGAATGCAGAGGCCCTGGTCTAATATGTTTAGATTGTATGAGTAAAAGCTATCCTGATTCAATAAGATTACATTTGCATGTAGGGAACCCAGTGGTGGCTGATGAGATGTTAAACTAGAAGGGAGGTAGACTATAGAATTTTATATATGATATATGTAATATCTCGGTGTGTGTTTGAGTAGTTATGTTGTAAAAATTTGCAGAAATGTCAGTGATTTGCTCACACAGCTAGAGAGAGATGTACACCCATAGAAAAGGGACAAATGGGTGCGTGCCCACCTTGCGCACACACTTGTTGGGGCTCCTCCACTTCACTGCCCAGGGCCTCCAAAAAGGTAGAACTGGCACCGAGTATTAGGATAACAGAAGTGCACAAGTTTAAATGGGTCCTAGACAGCATAAGATCAATATACGCCCCTGCTGTAATGTTGCAAACCACAGGGATCAGGTCCTCTTCTCAGTCACTGCAAAAATGTTTAAACCCTTTGTACCGTATAATAAACTGTAAAAATGTATGCAATTATGCAGTCTTTTCATCATATTTGTATATATATATATATATATATATATATATATATATATATATATATAAAAGCATATTTTTTACTTGTTTTAGACATTCAAATGTGAACACAGATGTACTATTATATATATATATATATATATATATATATATAAAGTAAAATCCCGATTATCCGGCACTCAACCAACTGGGGCTCTGCCTCCATTCTTGGATTGACAAAAACTTTCACTTAATTGCCATTATGCGGCACAACCAGCATCCAATTTTTTTTATTTATTTTTTAAATGTCAACTTTTTTTCTGTAGTTTTTTTTTAAGCTTTAAATGGCTTAGATTAGATAACAGTAGCGGTTTAATAGATAGTTTAAGGGTTTTTAGGGGGTTTAGGATTAATTAGGCTTCATAAAACAATGACCCTCAAGCAACCAGCAACTACACTTATCCGGCAATAGGCAGTCCCTGTGAGTGCCGGATAACGGGGAGTTTACTGTATGTATGTATATATATATATATATATATATATATATATATATATATATATATATATATATAAATAAAAAGAGTGAGGTAGCCGTGAATGTCCAGTAATCCAGTTGAATCATCAGAGTATTGCAGTGAATTTTTTATTGGAGAAACGTATTCAAAATAAAGCGACGAGCTATTCACTGCAATACTCTGATGATTCAACTATATATATATATATATATATATATATATATATATATATATATATATAGTTGTTGTTTAGTCATTCAGCTGTGTCCGACTCTCCATGACCCTAGAGACAGCAGCACTCCAAGCACATCTTGTACCTGGTTGTGCTTAACCATAGGTTATCATGGCAAAGGTACTGGAGTGGGTTGCCAGTTCCTTCTCTGGTGGATCACGATTTGTCTGACTTCTCTGCTATGACCTGCCCATCTTAGTTGACCCTACATGGTATAACTCACAGCTTCATTAAGGTACAAAAGAGGGACGCACAAAAAAAAAAAAAAAAATATATATATATATATATATATATATATATATATGTAATTTATTATTTCTTTTAACATACAACATAGCATTGTCTTGCTGAAAATTAACTAGATAAAAGAAAGAAAAAGGCTGAAATATTATCTTCCTGTTAACGAAATGACTGGACAGTGGCAATAAGCTTGTGATTTATGGTCCTTCTAGGACCTGCACAGTATAAGGAGTAGGAAAGTGTGTCTCATTTGCAACTCCGAATTCCAAGCCACCAACATGTGCATGACACCCTAGTAAGTTGTGAGATATGATACCCCAGGCAGGGTGGGCTGGGAGCTGGCAGTGTCAGGCATGCGCTGTGTGCCCCTCTCACACACACATACTACCCAAATGATGAAGTGAGTGCTGGGGGTGGGAGGTGAGCTTTCCTGCAGCTAAGTGATGGGAAGACAGAGCTCATTGTTCCGGGTGGGCTGGGGATGAGCACAGCTCTGCAGCCTGGTAACAATGCTCCTTATCTATGGGGTCCACTTAGCAAGTCCCCAAACACAGAGATCTGCTGAGGATTCCCAGGGGGAACTGCCATCCCAGCCCATCTATTGCCTGCCTCAGGGATATGAGCATTTCTATTATAAGAGGATCTGCCCTGGATGTCTGTACAGCCCTTCTAATGAGCAGGTAATTATTATTACTTCTATGTTTTTATTAAATAAATTAAAGGGACCTGTTTGTGAAAGCTGCTTGGACAACTCACACAAAGGATGAGATCATGTAGTGAGATATTATTATAAGACATATTGGGTAGGGGGTCCATGGCTTCCTAACACAACACAGAGACCCCTGCTGTCATTGTATGGGTGGGCATTATTATGTGTAAAAGTCAGCAAACAAAAAACTTCACTGAATGCTGGTCTTTGTCATTGCTTATATAATAGGAGAGGTGGGAGGGCTGGGGTTGCTCTGATCATTGATAGAAATATAATGCATGTCTATTGTAACATTTATATAAGGAAACCTTACATGATATATATGTAAAGCCAGCTGTCTGCATGCACTGGGCTTTGTTTTGGATGCTTCAGTGCACGTGTTAACTATATAGGTGCCAGGGAGGTCATCAGAGCCACCCCCTATGTAAATGACAGTGTTAACCCCACTGGTGGGTGTCTGGGAATCCCCCTCTCACTGTAGTGGGCAGCACAGAGAGATCACCAGCCCACGGACAGATGGATGTGGGGGCAGAGCCTCATAGGATCAGGGAAAGTGACCCAATGACAGGGTTTATTTAATATGATGGATGGTTTTAATCAATGTATATATATATATATATATATATATATATATATATATATATATATGTGTGTATATATATTTATATTTAGTAATATTTTTCTGACCCATGTATACTTTTGTAATTGTGTATATATATATATATATATATATATATATATATATATATATATATATATATATATATATATATATATTTAGTAATATATATTTTTTAGTAATGCATAATAATAATAAATATTTTTGTTATTTTTTTATATTATGGTATTGTCTACATTAAACCATGTAAATATCTCATTTCTTAAAAGCAATATGCCTTTTAATGCTATGTTCTCGAAACTACAACAAAATAGTGATGCTTTATTGTAAGGATGTTAAGATGACTTTGGAGCCATTATGGCTTGGAAGATGCTGACATCCCTGGATGTTGAGGCTGAGAAATAAAGGATCAGACACTAGCAGTTGTTGTTAAGTAGAATCTACATGTCTTTGTATATAAAACAGGACTTTTAATTTAACTTACAAGTGCCAAGTAGAAAGCAACATCCATACTGAAATTTGTGGGTTCTCTACTCATATATTTAAGTCACGATTTCATAGAAGTCTAATTGGTAAATATCTTGAAGATTATCCACAGATCAAAGTGACTCACATAAATCCAGTAGGAGTTGGCCAGCCTGAGGTGTATGAACATATATTTAGTTCATTATAAGAATATCTGTTTGCATGAAAGGAATGAGGAAAATGTACATTTGAATTCTTGATAATTTCCCCCAGTGTATTATGATAGTTGCCACTGCAAGTCTGTTGTGAGCCACAGTTCAGTTCAGGGGCATTGTTGGGCTAAACAGTACTGATACTGAGCTTTGTGTGTGATGCTTACTTATTTACAGGGTCAGCTGGTGTCATTTCATTCTGATTTTTAGGTAGAATATTAATCTGTTAAAATGACCCAAACCTGCATAAAACATACTCTAGCTGGCATTTTAATCTATCTATCTATCTATCTATCTATCTATCTATCTATCTATCTATCTATCTATCTATCTATCTATCTCCATGCCTGTCTATCTATCTATCTATCTATCTATCTATCTATCTATCTATCTATCTATCTATCTCCATGTATGTCTGTCTGTCTATCTATCTATCTACCTATCTTATTTATGATTATATGTCTATCCATATATGTATATACAGTATATAGCTATAGATAGGTTTATCTATATATATAGCATCTGTTTTACATACACACAAAAAAATAACTATTTATGAGACAGGTAGATCTTTTAGGGAGGGGTGAACACATACAGGTAATTATTTATCTTGAAAAATAAAAGTAGCTCACAAGCAGGAGTGCCTATAATCAAAATGAAAGATGTGCAAAGTGTTTCCAGTGCTCAGTACCACTCACGAGTCACATCATGTCCTCTTATCTGTTTCACCCTACATCCAAATACTCCCTTTGATCCTACAACCCTCTGAACTCAAACCCCCCCCCCCCCCCCATCATACATCCACTCAGACACATATACACTCATTTACACATCCAGATGGATTCACACAGGCACATAGACCTACAAACTGTTCCAGATACACTGACTCTAAACACACTGTGCAGACATGTCCCCTTGGAGACACTGGCTCATCTATTGCCTTCCCATCACAACACTTCTCAATATTAATTAGATCTACAGCAATACTGTATTCAAGGGAAGCAAGAACAGATAGGGACAGTACAACCCCCTAAATGGATACATATCCTTCTAGTCTATAAATGATCATTAATATAAGAGGATCTACTTAGCATCTTGGGGATGTAATGATACAATTTGTAATGAGTGTGGAAAATAGTGAGTCATATGTACTAAAGAGAGAGTATTGGGAAACCTCTCAATTTTTATTTTATCCTATCTAACAAATGTATTCACAGCTTAAAAAAATGCTCCAACACTTCACCCTTTAGTATATATGACCCCAGGGTTTTCAAGTCCCTATAACATAAAGACAATATAAAGTGATTCTACGGGATTATTACTAGGATCTCTATACATGACTTAATGACAAAGGTTGATCATTGTTGTAATTTCTAATTGTAGATTTAGTTATAAACAACATACCTATCAGACGTGTCAGTGACTCATTATGGTGTATGACAAAACAGATTTATCATCTGATTCTGAAGTGGAAAATGCTATTTCAATCATCTGTAGTCATCAGCAGTCTGTGTCAGTCTTATTCACTTAAGTGTAACATGCACAGACATATCCTTGGAAAATAGGTCCATCCTGGTGTAAGTTATTTGCAAAATATGTTGTGGTGGATGAAAGTTATTAGAAGTCTAGATATCCCATGCCCAAGGTGCTGGTACCTGCGTCCAATACCCACTATATGTAAGAAACATGTTGTATACTGTACGTCTGAACCAAAAAATATCACTTTTAGTCAGTCATACTCAAAATGCAGTTTTCCAAGCAAAACAAAATATTTGTAAGCCTCTATGAAGAGCCTATGTTTAATTAAAACGTTTTAGTGTGTCTAAATAAAAGTTGAATTTCAAGTGTCCATCATCTATGTTGTTACTGTCCATGGGAGGTAAAAATATCACTATAATAGTCGTGAGCATACGAGCCGTTGCTCATGCTTGCATGCTCGCGTAGCGAGCCCGCGGCCCTCGCAAAGCAAAATTTACGAGGGTCGCAGTTGCTGGCAAGGAGCGCCTTCTTGCCAGCTACTGCAACCCTCTCAAACTTTACGTCGTAACGCAAACAAAATACGAGACACCTTAAGACACATTACGACCTCGCAAAAAACGGCCGCAACACGCGCACATGAAAACATCAAAAATCCAACAAATACACACAACAAATACATAAAAAGCTTACTTACAGTAAGAGGGAGCATCCAGGACCTCGAAAACTAAAGTTACACCTCAATTTAAATGAAATTAAAGCAGTTTAGACACTAAAAAATTCTCTAAGCGAGAGAAAAAAATGAAAACGAGGCTAAAGGTCCCTAAACACGCAAAACACTACCATGAACACGCAAAACAGCTACGGATATTCCAAAATACTCGCACGACATACAAAACTAATATTAAGAAAAACTTGCACGACATAGAACATGAACAACGCTACATCAGCCACATTATATACACCAAACACCCTTAGCTCACTTACACTTTCATTGACGGGCAATATTCTAGTTATATATACTGTCGTGTTTTGGAGATGGTTCCGTTTGGCAGATATATAAGGAAATGACCAAGTATAATTTGCAACTTAAAGTGACACAGCTGCGGTTCCAAATATGGTAGAAATAAAAAAATATATGCAATAATGATTGCTTTTATCAAATGAATGTTATGAATGTTGAATGAATTAAAAAAAATACATTTTCCTACAGTAAACTAACAATAAGGTTTGCCTTTTTGATACACCCTCAAACACTGATTTTGAGAGGTCATTTCTATTAAAAACCCTGTTGTGGTGTATTTACAAGTAAAGCTCATATGTTTGTGGGTTGGACATAGGGCCAATTGAATAAAGCTCTATATAATAACATATTTTTGTTACAGAAGTTTTTAGTTAGTGAAGACCTTGCTTTTGGATAGAAGTTCACTAACTAAAAACATCTGTAAAAGAATATGCTCTGTGCTTATATAGAGCCCCATTCAATTGGCCAAATCACAATTGACTGAGGCCCATAGTCTACTAAAACAGTATTCAGTTTAAAATAAGTAAATGTTAATATTTGTTCTTACTTTTGAATGTGGGTGTGGCCATTTCTCCCTTGAAGATGTATTAAAGAAGTTTGTTACCTCTGTGTAGACAGTGGGGTGGAGCTAATGATGTCATAGAACAGGGCCACTGACATCATAGCCCATCCTGCTTACAAGCTCCACAATGGTCCAACCCCCAGGGAGAGCTCGCTATGCCCCTGACAATGCACCAGGAGGAGGAGAAAAGTAGCTGTGTTTGAAGACAAAATAGACAATTTAAAAAGAAAGACAATATAAAAAAAATAAAATAACTGCATAATGTTTTTATTAGTCTATGCCCAAAAAGAAACACATGAGCATTACACTGGTCCTTTAATTACTGCTGATTAGCCACTGAGGCACTGGACGCATTGTCTTGAGTGCAATCACCTGTGCCTTTCTAGATCTGAGCATTCCTTGTCTTTTTTGTGTGCAGTCAAGACAATAGACCCAATACCTCTGGGACTTATTGGTAATTAATAGCAATGATCTCTTATTAGCAAACAATTTAGAATCTTGCAGCCTTATTTAGTTGCGATTCTGCAAATTTAAAAGGGCTCTATTTAAGCACATAGCATATTTTTTTTTAACAGAAGTTTTTAGTTAAAAAAATATGAGCCATTTTAAATTTGCAGAATCGCAATTTAATAAGGCTGTTGGTTTGTAAGCCTATCAGAAAGGCGGACTGGCAGCTCAAAATGACAAATATCAATTCTAGTATACTGTAAGACAATGCTGTATTTTAATAATGCATACTTATTATTGCCTGTTGCTTTATATTATTTAATATTTCTAACCTTCATTGTGTCATTTTAAGGAACCATTATGGCATGTATAGATTTACAGTTATCTTCTCAAACATCCCATGGGATTTGTAGCTCCCAGTACAAGGGCTCTCAGGCAATGATATAAAACTAAAAACCCTTTACTTGCTATTGATGTTAATAATCAATATTAACAGAACAAGTATCATGAAAGTAGAAATATCCTTTGAGCTTCCGTCACTAACATTCAGTGACAATTGGTTTCTATCTTACTTACTGGAGGCTTGGACATGCTCGGATCCACAGTAGCATACCATTTCTTTTTAAGGAGTATACCAGACTGCTTCTACTGTGCAATCATTAGATGGTACATTACTGAAGATCTGAGCATATGTTACCCCAACCCCACCACCACCGATTGAGAGTAATTAGCAGGAAGAGATGACATGGTGATACAAAGAGAAGATCAATGAAAAGATTTACAACACATAAGATCCCACATTGCATATTTTCTTTGTACGAATAATTTTACCTTTTTTTTTTTTTTTCAAATAAGAGGTGATTTCAAGAAGCAAAGTTGGACTTATATCTTAAATATGCAACACGAGTTGCATCAGAGGAGACACATTTGTGCAAATGCAATTGAAAAGGGGCAGTTAAGAGATTTAAATTAGTACAGGACAACATTGCTTAGCAATCTTTTAACTCAAGACAACATGGACATTGATAAATGAAGATTGTTGAGTTAGGTTGATTGGTTTTAGCATTATGGATGGATTCAAACTGAGACAGATGCGGTCCACACCAGCCAAGAGATTTTTGTAAGCTAAGAAGTGGGATGCACTAATGACATTTTGTTGAACATGTGAAAGACTTTTTTGGGGGATGAAGAAGCAATTTGGGAATACAATAATTGGATAATGTATGTGTATAAACCATTGGATTATAATTAAAAGTGAAATAGTAAAACTGCATTGTGATTATATACTACTTTAGATAGTGGTTTTATATATTATGTTATAAACCAATGGATAAAATTACCTAATGGACCACTGTAATTCTAGGAAAATAGTACTTTATTGTGAAATAAGTATAAAAAGAATCATTTACTGCACCTTCAATGCATAACCCAGTTAGGAAAATCCATAATTCCCAGGCGGGTGCTCCATGTATAAGTTATTGTTACACAAAGTATTCATATAGCATCACATCCTTTTTCATGTGTGTGTTAATCACGTAAATTAAAACATAGCATTTAGTAGTAAGAAAATAAAATACAATTAAAATGTAATAACTTGGAACACACAATAAGGAATGCCATATAGAAGAGATTCTTATTATGGCTAGATTACCTAACCATTGAAATAATATAAATACCAGACAGGAGAATAAGGGGATAATAATTGAAAGTGCAATGTTATATTATTCCTCTATTAATGTACTGATAATACTATCATAGGAGTATTAGAAATAAAGGTATGATCTCATTGCAAATATACTATATCAGGGCTCAATGTTGCTACTGTATAAAGGTTGCTAGTTATAGTATAACTTGTGATGTTATTATTGTATCAAGGTTGCTTGATTAAATTGCTGCTTCCATTACAATAAAGACACAATGGTATCAGTATTATTATAATAATATTAATGCACATGATGGGATTTCTCAATCTCACTGCACATGAATATATAGAATCCTCTCCGACATATTGACTGTTAAATTCCACGAGCACTGCCACGAATTTAAGAATATTTAAAAACAAACAGCCTTATTAAATTGTGATTTGGCCAATTGAATAGGGCTCTATATAAGCACATAGCATATTTTTTTTTACAGAAATGATTAGCTAGCGAACTTTTATCCAAAAGCAAGGTCTTCACTAACTCAAAACTTCTGTCAAAAAATATGCTATGTGCTTATAGAGCCCTATTCAATTGGCCAAATCTCAATTTAATAAGGCTGTAAATCTGAAGGCTAACATACTGCTCCACTACCCCCAATCCCCCCCCCCCCCCCCCGCATTTTTTAGAAATAAATAAAACTACACGTTGTCCGGCACCTATGGGGATTGCCTATTGCCGGATAATTGTATTTTCTGGATAATCAAGAGTCACCATGACAATGGCCTAAACAACCCTTAAACCCCTCGAAAACCTATTAAATAGCTACTAACAACTAAACTTTTGAGCATAACAAAAACAAACAGAATTTTTTTTATTTATTTGTTTAAATGTGCTGGATAGTGCCGAATAATCAATAACAATTTGCAAATGGGGAATAGAGTCAGGTGCCAATTGCTTGAGAGTGCCGGTTGGTTGAGTGCCGGATAATCGAGAGTTTACTGTATATAGAATCTTTGAACTCTCATTATATGGATAGATTATTCCATCTTGTCTTTGTTATATCACTTCCTGAGAGCTTGACCATGATAAAAGTGTCTTTTTATCTATCAGTAAGGAGGAGAAGGCAAGAGGGATAGGTCAGACAATTAGATCTGATTGAAATTGACACAATCCCCGGTTAACTCTCACACCCTTTTTTTTCTAATTAAGAACTTGAATATTTTTTTTTTTATTATGATTTGCAAAGAAACTAGGATGGTGGAGGTAACAAAATAAAAATAGCTTTTAAATGCATTACTTACTTATGGAAATCCATGCAGCCATGGTCAACTACTTTGTTGTCTGTTTAGGCCTCCCCTATCTGTCAGTATATATCAGGTGATGTCAATTTTATTTTATAAAATGTATCAAGGTCGGAATATTAAAAAAAAAAATTAAATTGAGGTCTGGAATCCAAATTGTTATAGATATGTACGCAATATTTTAATATAATGGCATTCAGAAGGGTAGAAAGAAATGTAATCAGTACAGTGCACTTAAGGAAAGGACAACATGTAACTGGTAGCTTATTCGGAAGGTACTGTTCAGATATAGGATAAGTGTAATAATATAACGGAAGTCCAAAAGAAAGGGACTTGAGGTCCTGATTCGGACCCAGGTCGACTACCCATGGTGTATGTTATATTAAAGCTCTTCTGTCTCCAGAAAACTGTCTACAGTTTTATGGTGCAAACCTAACTATTCACAAATTGAGTATGGTTTTTATGTCTGGCACTTAGGCGCCATTGACAAATTAATCTGAAATGTAAGTTCAAACTCTCCATTAAGCTAATGTTCTTTGGTTTACTTCTATCAAAATACATTAGATTATATTAGATATTCCTTATGATGTTGCCAGTAGTCACATTTAGATCATTTGAGAATAATGCCTAATTGGTGTTGATGAAATTCCCTAATTCCACCTTCATGTTGACAAGCAAGAAAACAACTCTATGATGTCAAATTGAATTTCAAAAGCAAGGCACAGCTGTGGTCCTTCAATAGTTGTTACAGTATTTTAACCATAAAGTACATGTTAGCAGAGTGTTCTAAAGTTGGGAAACTTTGATGTATTTACCGTACAGGCAAACCACAATTGCATTTTGCCAGATAGTCACATCTGTACATAGTTACATAGTTCCATAGCAATTGAGGTTAAATAAAGACCTTTAGTCCATCGAGTTCAACCTTTAGTTCTCTTCTGATCATTATAATATGTGGATTATTTATTACCTGTTAATATTTGTTAATTATTAATTGGTTATTGATACAGAAGAAGGCAAACAGAAAAAAAAAAAATTGAAACATTGCCAATTGTCTCATAAGGGAAAAAAAGTAAATTCCTTCCCGACCCCAGATACTGGTGATCGGATTCCTCCCTGGATCAATTTTTATTCAAATCTATATCCAACCCCTTTTTAAAGTTATCTATTGAATTCTCTGTCACCACCTCCTTTGGTAGAGAATTCCACGGTATAACCACCCTTACTTCGAAGAATAATTTTCTTTCTTAAAGATGGAATATTTTTTTCTTCTAACCTCAAGGAATTTCCTCTTCTCAGTAGAAAACCTCTTGGCTCAAAAAGTACACTTGACAAATCCCTATATTGACCCTGGATGTATTTATATAAGGTAATCATATCCCCACTTGGGCGCCTTTTTTCTCGAGACAATAAGTTTAATTTGGTTAGTCTTTCTTTGAAGCATAGTCCCTCCATTCCCTTACAGATGTACATATGTGTCTTGTTTGTTGCTTGTAATTTATTTGTGAAATTAAAGCCACCATTGGGGTAGATCCACTAAACAGGGGCTAAAATGCAGCACTGTGTACTGTAGTGTGTCAGTAACATGCATTGCAACCATTTTTGGTATTCACTAACCTATGTCACTAATTAACTTCACAAACTATTGCATTCTTTGTGGGACAAACAATTTTAAAGACTTTTTATGGTTGTGATGTCTGTAAAACACTAGCCAAATTCACCATTGGAATATTCATTCAGAACTTTTCTTCTGTTCACCCAATGTGTGGAAGCCAGTCAATAATAGTACCATAATTAAAACAAATTTTATAACTAAGAAAATATTAAGAATGGTTTTATCACTTTGGTGGCTGACCTCTAAGTTACAGTTATATATCTGCCATCCATTTCTGATTTCTATTTCAAAGAACCACTGTAGTCCAGTGTTTAAACTACACTTGACTATATACAGAATATTTCATAATGTAAAAAAATACAGCCTGACAGGCATTGTTAGGGGGCAGGTTATGTTTTATATATAGAAATAAATGCATAATTCCTCAAAAGTTAGAAAACAGGATTTGTCAAGCCCTGTCCTAGTTCTTCTATCAAAAGTTCTTCAGACATTCTATCTACCTTGTCTATTCTCTTAAATCTATTCTTTATTCCCACTGCATATTCACTGGGGATATTATTAATCTTGTATCTGCTTCTGATTTTTTTCTCTTTCTTCAGTTTAATTCTGAACTTATCAATATGCAATAAGGAATGCAAAAATTCAATAAGAAGCTCGTGATCTCCAAGTCTTGTTTTTACTGATTGTATAGAGCTCCTCCATCTTTGGCTTCAAAGTATACAGTGAATCTGATTTCTATATTGTCCATCTGGTGATGTCCCTGTGTAGAGTCATCTTGGAGGCTGTTGGAAGAAGGTGACTACTATGACCAGAGAATTACCTTGACAGAGTTCAATTAATCTTCTAATCTTTGACTAGCCTTATTTTGTACTCCAAGTACTAACTTGACCATCATCCAAGGGGGCTTTTGATTTCCTACTTTTAACATTTGAATCTCCTCTGCTGGTTTTAAAGAGGTATAATGGATTGTGATTGCTGAAGAGATTCATGCTCACTCACTCTAGATGGTCTAGGGCTGCATGGGATGTGCCATGAGGGCTGCCTGTTGCCCACCACTGGTGTAGGCTGTGATCTACTCAGCGATTCAAGTTGAGACGTTAAACTGTTTCATGGAGGTGCAGAGCAACAATACTGCATCTTTGACAATACTAGTCCCTAGTTAGGCCCTAGTTAGCTTTATGTCACTGACACAATGATGTGTTTTTCGGATTTGTGTTGCATGCCCGTTCAAGAGTCAATCAAGCTACAGTTGGACTATGGCAGTTACATTCATGTTTCTCTGTTCTTTAGCGGGTCATATCACCTAACATGCAAAGTGGACTTGTAGCAATAAAAGGCATGTGAGAAAACTTGTACACATAAAATTAAACTTCTAGAAGCATTCTTACATATTACAGACACTAGTGTTTAGGTGGAATTTCCCCATTAAGGATTAAACATAATTTAGAAAAACAATTAAATAAAATGACGTGGAAAGTAAAAACAAATTGAAAATGGGTTAAACCCCAAACCGTCATACCCTACTCCTATACAGACCAGAAATGTTGCAGTGATATGTAGTGCATAGCAAAAGGTCATGTATTTTGCTGTGGATATATCTACTGCATAATCATATATGCATATTGGTTGTAACATTATTATTAGAACTATTATCAACAAAATATTATAATAGATCTCCAAACCTATTTAGCTGTTAATATTTTAATTACGGTAGTGTGTAACTGTTTAGAAAAGTAAACAAATAAACCATCAAACAACTCTTTATACATGTGGGTAATAAATGGCTATATATAAGTAGATTAACTTGGAAGCATGAACAATATAAATCAATCCTGGACCATACTTAGAGCAATTTTGGTATCTATTTTCACGTAAGTGATACAAATCTACACATTATGTAATTCTGACTGTACCACTACTGTGTCTTCCTGGTTGTATAGTCACTACATGAATTACACGTTGGAAGCCCTAATTAAGCTCTTGATTGATTTTAATTTTGGAAGTCGAATATGATCTCTATTTCTGAAAAGCCCTTGTTAGTGATAAATACCTATCTGGTAAATCCATATTGGTTCTGCTTGTAGCAGTCCATTTCCATTAAATGAATTGTACTCTCATCTCACTTGAAGTATCGTTTTGCCTTGTCTTACAAGTTGCTGACCTCCTCACACCTGTCTCTAGGTTTTCTGTATGTGAATATTATTTCAAGATGGAGTGTAAATAACTAATTTACAATAGGCTTACTGTTTTAATTAAATGTCTTTTGATCATTGTAATACATCAAGTTAGATATCCACAAACAGACATTATTTGTCCACTTCACATGTAAAGATCCTGTTTACCAGACTAATTTGTCTACTATCCTAATATTTATTATGCATCAACTGATTTCATAAAGCAATTACCCTGACTTTTTGATTGTTCTATTTGGTGGTACAGAACAGTATCTCTTTAAGATAATATTCTATTCTACACTGTCTATTAAGCCACTGTAGTCTAAAGGCTCTGTTTTGCTATTCATAGAACATGTTTTATGCAGTACAAAAGCCATATTAACATTAGCTGGAGTGAAATAACTCTAAAACAATAGAAATATATAAAAAAAAGAATGTGTCTATTTTACCATTGATTGAAGAGGAAGTTTAAACATGGACTCATGGAGAATGTGTTTTACATGAAAAACAATGTGAATAAAAGCACAATGTGTTGCAGTTCAGACATCCATAAGGATGCCACTCTGCCTTCTGTAACATAGCATATGAGAGGAGAAAACAATCCCACACTGTTTATATTTAATGCAGTTTTTCTATAATACAGATCAGATTAAAGCTAAACAAATATATAGTTTATAAGTTAGAAACAGCACACACAGTCAAAGATACAGGAAAATAGGTTTGTAATACTATGGGAAATGTATACACAAGAACAAAAACTGATATGTCTAGTGACTCTGCTAGAAATAGCTCTTCCAATAAAAAATGCAGGACCAGCAGTGTGATTAGGTGGAAAGCTACTCCAGTGTCACAGTGTGTTATGGTAATAGCATGGTAAGTAATAATATGGTAAGAGCCTCCCAAAGCTCTGGGATGGAAGTTTCTGAACTATGGTGTTTAGACAGAGCCACCATTACCACCAGGCAGAGTAGGCAGGTGCCTACGGATTCAGATTTTTTTTTACTTCAGTGTTTGTCTCTCCTGGTCCTAATTATTATTAACATCATATCGCCCTTTTTATCAGAAAACTATAGTAAATACTAGTTACCCAGTAATTGAAGTAAAAGGACATAGGTTCACATGACGTCATGAAGTCCAATGAGTTTTGCACACTTTTGGATATACCACCAAACATATCAAGAAACTATTTTCATTAAAAAAAAATATATATATATATATATATATATATACACACACATATATACACACACATATACAGTATATAAATAATGTGCATAGATATATAAAGATATATAGGTTAAGATAAACATATGTATTGTGACAAGGATGGCTGTCTACCACTGATTTTTAACAAAAGGTTCAACAACACGTAGAATTTTGATGCAGGAGACTTGTTTATTATAGGGCTCATAATCAAGGATCCACATGTAGTAATTAACTTTAAGAAAATGAAAATAAAAATATACGTAAACGTTCTTACTAGACATTTAGGAACACCCTGACTACACCCGGGCAGCTTCTCTGCTCCAGAGAAATAGAATTCACAAAAATGAATCCTGTTTTACTACTTCCAACGGAGGTTAGCAGGGTTTGTGCCCCCCCCCCCCCCCCCCCCCCCCCGCCGAGTCTTGTATCTCTTTGGGGAGCAGGCACAACAGTCTCTTGAATTTGGTAGTGTTAGTATCACCACCTTGTAGATAGTTTACAAACTGTCTCAGGTATTTATTGGCCGATATAGTGCTGCCTTGTAGCCAGGATACAAACTATCTCTGGTATAGTGCCACCTTGTGGCCATTCTACAAACAGTCGCTGGTATATGGTATACTGCCACCTTGTGGCCACCCTTTACTCATAGTACCCACCCCCAGGGACCCTTATAACGAGTACCAAGTGTTCTCTAAAAGATAAAGTCTCATTAAGCACAGCAGTCTCTTCCCTGGGGGTAATAAAGAAAACAAAAGGGGTTTCTGACTTTGCAGTAATGTAGTTAGCCTCGCAGGTGGCTTTAGTCTGCAGCGCAGGTCCTCAGCAGATTGGACTTGTTTCCAATAGCAGCTTCCTTGGTTTTCCAGCACCAACACTTCCTGTGTCTGTCCTCTTACTCCACTGATCAAACAGTCCACCATATTCAACAGGACTTGTCACTTGCAGCTCCAGGAAACAGCAATATAGCACTCCATACACAGCTTCTCCAAAACAGTACACCTTTGATATCTGTGTGAGCAAACTTTCACACAGTCCGCTCTTTGCAGCAAGCCAGGCTCCTTACAGCTTGTGTCCTTGGCTAGGCCTCAGAGCCTCTAGTTGCAGCTTTCTCAGCTTCCTTCCTCTGCTCACACCACTTAGGCCAGAGCCTAATCAGGAGCCCTTCCCATGTATGCTTTCCAGGCTTTAAAGTGAAGCTCCAGCAGGACCAATTAGGAGTTCTCCAGGAGTTTAACTCCGTCACTCCAGTCAAGAACTCTTCAAACTCTGTATCTGGCACCATCCTCTAGGGGGCAAACATCACAGTATATAAGAATACATAGATATAACTATCTATATATACTTATTTTATTGTACAGAATCTCAAGGAATACAATGTTTCCACTACTCTCTTAAAACCATGGGTGTTAATGTGCTATTATGTACACACAACATTATTTTTATTTCCACATATTTAATTGTATATACATGGGGGGCACCTCAGGTATAAATCTTATTCTGTTCGCAGACCACCAGTGATCAGTGTCCTGCATACAGGTGTTTTACAAGGATAGAGGCTAAGAAAAGAATTGATACATAATTACCAAACTGGTAGATTTAACTGTTTAAAGGAAAAATATTATATTCCTATGTGACATCGTGCATTGTTTGAGTAGAAAATAGTAAATGTTAATTAAATGGCCACAGTTCTGCAACATTGGTAGGTTGAAAAGCTTATGGAATTTGTTTATCTTTTTAAAATTGCTGCTACATTGTATTTAGGGGTTTCAGAGTTCTTGTGTACACCCCTGAATCTGCTCCATATATAATGAGCTGCACTAAATAGAACCAGCTGTGCAGTCTTAGCAAGGAAGTGGTGAATTTCCTGTATCGGTCATATTGTTTTTTGACCCATTATCACTGTTATAGGGAGAATACTCACTAGTTAAAGCAACTGTCTTTAAAATAGAAGGTGGTGAGTCTCAGTCTCACCTATTTATAATTTTTAGTCAAGGTAAAGGGTAAAACATGTCCCTTTAAGATGTCCTCCAAGCACCTTGATTGTTTTCAAGCCAACTATTTATGAGGACATGGATAAACAATAGTTCTAGTTAAAGCAGAATCATCATCTAAATATATATGGTGTCATAGAGAATGTTTCCAGGTAACAAGAAATCGAATTCAATATCCATAAGTGGGAAAACAAAATCAGGATGTAACTTACCAGGTCTCATGATTCATTCTTCCAAACACATCTGCCTTCCATATCTCACGTGGACTGTCTTCAAACAGCTGTGTGAGGCATATGCTCATGACCTATCAGTACACTCCAACACACATTTCTCCCCACTCTAATGTTGTATCTGACAAATTTCCTGATGTGAATTGTTTTTTCTGAGATATGCAAAAAATATTTACGTGTGTATGTGGAAGTTGCAATTGTTTTCAAATATTTTAGGAATTTTAGCTGTATATAATTATGCTGAAGTTTCCTTCTTATGCTTGCTCGAGTAAATGGTATGTAGATCAGTGGCTTTTAAAGGTAAATGTAAGCGAGCTGGATTCTGAATGCATCTGATAAAAGATAATTAGTCGTGTAGGGATTTTTTTTCCCCATGAAAACATCCCAAAATGAACATTAATTAGATTACCTTGAAGTTAGCAAATTTTCCTATGTTTTTTGGCATTTGCATTTTATCGTGTACACCACTAGAAATCTCCACCTCAATTAACATAACATTCAAATTCAGAATCAGGCTAATACATTGTATAATTCTTCACCTCAGTGGCTTCTGGCATGTGCTCAGTACAAGATCGGCAACAGTTACTTCCTGTGCTCTGTACCAGAAAGGTCAAAATATGTATCACTGCTGTATTTCCTGTGTGTACCCGGCCTATGTAAGCATCCTGTGGGTGTGAACCACTGGATTTGACTTTTGTGCAAATAAACTGAACTTTTCTATATAACATATGTTTTCACTACTAATTCTCTTCATAACCCAGCTCACTTGCATATACCTTTAACCCTTTTGATTTTTTTGACCGTATGGTTACCTTTCAGTATGTATCTTCCTCTCTGATACTTAATAGCAATACAGGGGAACTCAGATACGAGAGTGGGCTGCCAGCTCCTTCTCCAGTGGACAGCAACTTGTCTGACCTCTTTGCTATGAGCTGCCCATCTTTGGTGATCCTACATGGCATGGTTCACAGCTTCATTAAGCTACTCAAGCCCCTTCACCATGACAAGGTAGCAATCCAGAAGGGGAAGGATATACATTTTTTTTTTGCGTTGTTCACTCGTTTCCGACTCTCTGTGACTTCATGGACTGTAACACATCAGAACATTTTTTATGTCTATGGTCAAGCTGATCCCCTCAGTATTCATGGCAGAGATACTGGAGTTGGTTGCCAGTTCCTTCTCCAGTCAGCCACAGCATACAGCTCCTGGTATTCATAGGTATCTCTCATCCCAGTAGTGATCCAGTATGACCTCTTGGTTCCTTGACTTGGTATCGAATGCAGGTCGACAGCGTTGGACCACCAGAGAAACCATGGATATATATAATATATATATATATATATATATATATATATATATATATATATATATATACTGCATATATATATTTTTTTGGGGGGAGGGAAATAATAAACTATCTCAATTCCATATTGCCCAAAACCAATAATTTTCAAAGATATATTATATGTAAACAACTATCAATCTTATATTAAGAACACCCTAAAACTGAACTACAATAACCGTGTGTTAATATTAATATGACGTTAGTTGTAAGTTGGCCTGCCCTAGAAATGAATGATATCTAGATCAGTGGCGCTCAATTTTTTTGATCTGTGGACCGGTTGGTTACCTTCCAGTATGCAACAGCATCGCAGGAGAACTTGGAGGACACTACTGAACGCTCAGAATCCTGACGCATGTGCATCGCAAGCACTATGTTATAGTTAAAAAAATGCTGATTAAAGGGATAAACAGTATTAATTGTTTATCTTGTATAAATGCAGACACTTATATCGGTTGCTTGTACTAAAAATTACTCCTAAAAATCCTTACTTTATTTTCTAACAAGCAACGCAATTTCTATTTTTCTTATAACATAAGACCTACACAAAAGCTGGGCATCTAAACTGTTGTTTTCTGAGGGCTGCAGGAGCCAGATTTGTTTAAAGACATTAGCGGATGTAATGTTCAAACATAATTTTTTTTATAATTAAGAATTTAATTTAATAATTTTACATATTTACATTCATATCTGCATACATACAATGGAAGTCAGCAAATAACTAGGAATTGAATCATCTTGTAAATATATTGGTTATATTCTTAATATACAAATCCCATAAATGCCATTTATTATTTATTACGGTATTATTCGTTTTTTCATAGATTGTGTCAGTATCATATCTCTCTCTAACTCACGGTTTCTTACCACACCTTTAACTTCTTCCCAGGTCAGGATTTGTTTATTTTTCCAATATTTTACTAAAGTGCATTTGACTACCAACAAGATGTGAATTATTAGATATTTGTTTTTAGGGAACTTATCTTCTATATCCAACTGAAGGATTGCAAATTCAAAGGAGGAAGGAATTTCCCTACCCATTATTGTAGAGATCTGAAGTAGGCAATGTTTCCAAAATATTTTAATCTTTTCACAGACCCACCACGTATGTTTGTGTGTACCCAAATTATTGCATCCTTTCCAGCACAAAGCATCTGTGGCGGGATCTATTTTATTTACAGTTAAAGTAAATCTGTGCCATCTATGGGTAGTTTAAAAAAGCAGTAGAAAGTTTAGTTAGTTTAAAGGCCATATTTCACTTGTCTACTGGCCATGTTCTACCTATCTCTTCTTCCCATTTAATCACCCCATAAGATTTATTGACTTCTGTATACAGTCCTAATATATTCTGACATTTAGAAATAGTATGTGTTTCTATATCTTTGAAAATCATACTTTCAAATAGGGAATATTCTCTTTTTATTTAATTATTATTTAATGAAAAACCCCACTTTGACAAACTGCTTTGTAATGCCATGTAGTCAAGCCAATTTATATTTTTGGTAGGGAATAGATCTTGCAGTAGGGAAATGTTTACTAAAGAACCTTTTTTTTAAAGAAATCACCAATAGTTCTTGTACCTTTCCCCTTCCATATTGACAAATTAAAGTTTCTATTTCTATATGATAATGGGACGGCTGGTAAAAGTTAATTATTCGTCATCCATTTGTTTCTGCTTTTATACCAACATTTTAATAACTTTTTAATGCCTCTTGGAATCAATTTTAATCTATCTATGTCTATATCTGGAAGCCATATGGCTAAATTTAAAGGAGTATCAGACATAAGAACTTGTTCTATTTCCTTCCATTTTGTTCCACATTGCTCAGAATTCCATAATAGTAAATGCAACAGTGCTAAGGCATCATGTATGTCATTTATTGCAGAAGAAGCTAACCCTCCTTTTTTCAAAACTCTTTTTAGTTGTTGTAAGATTTATTCTAGGGTTTTTTCTAGGTAAATATAAATATTTATCATCTTTTGTATAATTTTTAATATTGAGTTAGGAACTATTTCAGGGATACTTCTTAATATATAGGTTCTTTGATAATATAACAATTTTAACAAGGGCAATTCTACCCATCAAAGATATTTTAATAGTTTCCAATTGGACAAGATAATTCAAATTTCTTTAGTTACCCGCTCAAGATTTCCTCTAAGTACATTTTGCAAATCAAAAGAGAGTTCTATACCCGGATGTTTTATAGATCTTTCATTCCAATTATAATGATAGTTTTGTTTCAAATTAGTTAATATGTCGAGTCTAATTCCTCTCATGATGACATCTGACTTTGTGGGGTTTATTTTGAAATAAGAGACCTCCATATTCATTTAAGATAGTATGTAGATGAGCTAAGGAGGACTCTGGATTGGTCCGTAACAATATTGCATCCTCCGCAAACATTAAAGTTTTTTTATGTATCGACTTCCCTATCTCAATTCCTTCAATATTTAAATAATTTAAAATAAATAAAATAAATTAAATAATTTCTTATGAATTCTGCCAGGGTTTCCATCAGTAGAACATCTTGAATATCTGAAACTCACATAAAGAGGTCCTTAAAGTAGTGCCAAGTATAAATCTTTTTGCCATCTTCAAATGCATGGGTGTTAGCTAGCCATCTATACAGATACATAGGGCCTCATTCTATTATCGTCCGTAAATCGGCCGTAAGGCTGCGATTCCTTGCGGGGGTTCTGTTACCTCGCAATTCAATTATACGGCCCGCAAGGATCTCCCCTTACGGCCGGCCGCATATCTTAGAACCGGCCGTAAGCTCCAAAATCTTTAAAGTCAAATATAAATTGAAGACTGCACTGTAAATCTTTGTAAATGCTAGGGATCATATTGGGGGACATGAGGATTAATAGCAACCCCCTCTCAAGCTTGCACATCAGCCCAAATCCGAGTTTACATTAACTGTTTATTTTCCGGCTGCGGCGTGGGCGGGTCTGAGGTGCTCCAAGCCCTCTGGACTTTTTACATGGATATTTGACATATATTAAAAAATAATTTATTTACGGATTTAAGTATAGGGGAATGTTGTGCTATTTTTGCTAACACCTAAAATCACTTTATAGTCTCCTCAGAGTGCATGATGGCTTTATTTGGGCTATATTTTGTGCTTAATTGGTGCTAGCGGGACCGCTTTCCTGCAAGTAAGCTGCGGCTCGGTTTTAGCCTTGCAGAGAGGTTTCCCGGAGCAATTGAATTGCAAATAGGAATTTCTTACGGCCGAAACTCTTGCGGCCGTTTTAGATCAAAGGCTTTCCTCCGGCGCGAGCCGCCGCAAGAGATAGCAAGGCACCGGCCGCAAGCCTGCCGGAATCTCCGGCCGGAGGGGAATAGAATAGCAGAATAGCTTGCGGCCGGTCCTTGCGGCCCCGCATCTCCTACGGCCGCTAATAGAATGAGGGCCATAGTGCCTGAAAGAAGGGGGAAATTGTGTTACACAACTGGACATTATAAAAAATACAACTGTGAACTCAAATCAGTTAAAGGTGTAGATTTGTATGTCTTTTAAACTGTCCCTTTTTTGATCTCTTAGTAATTTCTAGAGATTATTCGTAAAATATGATTTTTTTAAATTGTATTCAGTAATTGGAAATTACACCGTTTTGCGTCTCAACATTCCACAGTTGCTAGGCAATGTCAGAATACCAGATCACTGTCTGCAATAGGGAAGCAAGGAGCTGATTTAAATTTTTGGCTAATCAAACATAGAAATTAGTTATACACTTGTCAGGTACAAATTGGCTTTATATAATTTTAGTTACTGTTTATACATTGCTTATAAACATCTATTTTATGATATTTAACAATCAATTCATAAATGGCCATGGTAAAAATCAGTATAAGAAACGTTTACATTATTTGTGTGTGTGTTCCACCATATTTAGGTTGAAACTCCTCCCATAGTTTATAAAGTGTGGCAGAATGTGGAACATGTGTCCATATACTTGGTCACATAAACTGTGTAGGAATGAGCAAAATGTGTGTCAGGCTCTTTCACAGATTGAGAAGATGAAAGTTGCTGCATGAAAAGAATTCAGATATTTTTAGTGATCTGTTATGAAAACTGAACCTTTACATTAACACTTTAATTTATTCTAGCTTGATCACATGGGCAATGTCCTATATTCACTAAGCTTCACAATAACTGGTTCGCTGAGATTATCTCATTCTTGTGTTATCTCTAGAATTCCTTGTTTGCATTATAGGTTCATTATTCACAAATATTCATTTCACTATGTACAGTATGCATTATATTATTGATAACATTATTATTATTAGTTTATATTTATAAAGCACCTATGTTTATACAGTGATATGTACAATATAAGAATTATGTAATTACAATAATTCCATGATGTACAACTATACAGACTTAAACAAAAGGAGTGGGGGCAATGTGTAATGGATGTCAGTCAGTGAACTGACGGGAGCAAGTAGCATGTTAAAGTATGGATGGGCTCAAGCTTCCTATCCTGTTTTTAAATAATTTTTATTAAAGGGATTCTGTCAGCCCACCTTTTAGATTATCCTTAAAGAGCTGAGCCTTAGGGAGCGCAACTGCATCACACTGACGAGGCCCAAGAGAGGCCGAAACGTATGTTTGCTGTTTCTCTTGTTCAGGGGGAATTGCCTGGTATTTCGGGGCTGGGTCACTCTTTTGGGTGAAACCAGACTGATATACTACAGGATATTTCTCTCAGTGAAGGGCACAAGTGAGCTAAAAGAGGTTGCTCTCGGAGTAGGTAACTAGACCTATAGAGCAAACCTACTTAGGTATTGGTCGTTCTCAGATTGAGCACCTCTAATTTGTTGTTGTGTATCATTTAAGAGCATGAAAAACTGGCTATATGTTATGTTATCCAGTTTTGTTCTAAAGTGAATCAATCCTGGGAAATGTCATGGTGGTGTTGGTGTATTTATATGCAAATGAGCTACTCATGCATAGTAATTAGCTGCTTGGGTGTGTTAATTAGGATTACACTTTGCTTCTCTGTCTCGATAGTGTCTAAAATAAAGACTTACAATGTTATGTGGCAGTTAAACTCCTCTCCTACCATTACCAAGCACTCTGAGCTACATATAAGCACACTGAACCGCACATTTAATTCTACATATTTCAGAAATGATTTACTATTGATTAATGATTGCTAGTGCAAGGTCTAGCCTTCTACTGTCATATTGTAAGTGAATGACTCTCCTGAAGGCCCTGCCCTTCAGTGACATTGTGCTTTAAGATATGTAGGTCACCATTTTATTGTAGTAGGACCATATAAAATGTTTATTTAATCTCCTCTTTTTCTGGTACTGGGTTCTTAATGTAAGATTTGGCAAGTGCCAGATGCCAGTTCACCATTAATATTTTGGATGGATGCCAAGGATTAGAGTTTGCGCATTATTGCCTTGCCCCCAAATCCAAAGAGGTCTTCAGATATGCAGTGAGATGAACAGGAGATACCAGCGATGGTTGAAAATGGTGAGTAGGAGCTGAGGAATAGAGCTATGTGCAAGATGCACGAGAACAACTATTTTTGTATAATTTTGTGGAAGGTTTCCAGTTTAATAGCTTACGTGCAAAAATGTTTTATAGACCTCATTCACAAGGCTGCACCAACTCTTTGTACCACTGCCTAGAATTATTTTTAGCCTTGTAATGTTGAGTGCAATATGCCCCAGTCTGCTGCTATCCTTGTGTTGCATAATGTCAATGTCTGATCAGCAAAGACTGTGATGAAAATCAGTTTTAATTTAATGTGGCTGGTCAAAAAGTGACTATTTTAAAATGCATGCATTTTATATTATACTAGAATATTGCCTGTCAAAAAATGACGGGAATCAAAAAGTTTAAGTGATCTAATGCTGTTTGGTGTATGGTAATGAACTAAATAATACATTAAGAAATGCATATACTTATCTATTTTGAAGTAATAAATGCAGGAAGCATTATGGTGAAGAGCTGACAATCTGTTTTCAAGTTGCTGCAGTATACAATGTGTTTTGAGTGCGGTGGAGCTGCTGTGTAATTGTAAGCAATGTGGGCAGTGTGTAGTGTAAATAGTGTGCGTGCGCGAGCCAGATCCGTTAGGGTAGCTGTGTACTTCCTCATTCTGTAAGTTACTGTTGTAAAATGGCACCTAATGTGTGGTACGCGGCTGTGGTTGATTTTGCGTCCATGTTCTTCAATCTCGTCCGGCTTTTTCGGAAAATCCTTATGTTTTTCGTGGTCTTTTGCGTGTTTGCATTTTTTTCGGCAGCCATTTTTTCTCTCGCTTAGGTGATTTTCGGGTGTCAATTTGGACTTAAATGGAGGTGTAACTTCATTTGCAGAGGTCCTGGGTGCCCCCTCTTGCTGTGGGTAAGCTTTTTATGCGTTTTTTGTGTGTATTCATTATGTTTTGAGGTTCGCGGGGGGCGGCCGTGAGGGCCTCAGCGTTAGCAACAACTTTGGACAACCCGCAGTTATGACAACTATATATGTGAGTGGGTAAGTCACAGTAGAGAGGTCAGATGAATCATGGTCCACTGAAGAAGGAACTGGCAACCCACTCCGTATATTTGCCATGAAAACCTTATGGATGACCACAACCAGACACAATATGTGACTGGCATGCTGTGGTCAATAGGATCATGGAGAGTTGGACATGACTGAACGAATAAACAACAAACAATTCATATGTACTGTAGTTTAGTCTCACAAGAGCAGGGAGAAGAGACGCTCTTTCTTATTTATTACTGTTTGATAGACACTTGATGTAACAACCCCAAATTTGGGGCACCATGCGCACCCCAATTTCCTCTATCTGGGTCGTGACTTTTTGTGTTTAAGATCTCAGCACCCAGCAAAACCTCTTAGGAGAAATCAGGACCTTCCAGGTTGCAAACTCAGTTCAAAAGTTATTGCTTGCTAAAAATAATAACCTTGTTATAACTCGTTAGTTAGGAATAAATCGTAACATCAGATACAGACAGGCATCTTATTTTAGAATCTCCAACTCAGACTCAGACAACACCGTTGGTTTGTATGTCCAAGACTGACTGTTTATTTCATACCAAAAGAGATTTTACACAGCACCAAAAATATCCACCTCCCTCCCCCTGACATTCATTCCTCTGGGATATCTGATCTGATGTTTTTCAACCTCCCGAAGTGCAATAATTTCCTGTGTCTGGTTTTACAATATTGTTCATCTGGGCCATTGGGGGAGGGAAACACCTAAGATGGAAGACAGGGTATCCAGCATGGCTTCCCACATACATTTTTGTAAGCATTATACTAAAGGGAAAAACAACTGTCACAGTTCTTAGACCAAATCCCATGTCCATCTTAAGAGCCTTCGGGGCTAGGGTCCCAAATAAACAGATTCTGTGAATTCAGGGGGCTGTGACAATAAAGATTTCCGTCATACAGGGGGCCCTGCTTGTGGGGTTTAGGGGTGTCCCATCCTGGCCTCCAAAAACCAGTCATGACACTTGAGTATTAATATGAAACAAGAGACTCACAAGAGAGCAGCTACCTTTGCTCTTTTCAGGTTCAGTGATCCAGAGCCAAGCTCCGCCCACTCATTCATTTAGGATTAAGTCCTACCCAATCTAAGCATGTCACGCTAGGAAAAGTCTGGCATTTGCTGGCTTTAAAATTTTGCGACTGACTCACATTTCTAATCAAGCCTTAAGTGTATTAGTGAACAAAACAGTGGTGCAAGTGTTGCATAAGTAAAAGTAGTGGTGTTACTATCCTAAATGGCCAAATGGTGGTATTGGGCTGTTAGGCTATATACCTGTAGGTTGGGGAGATTTAAACCAACTAATTCTTTACTTTGATATAATTTTATCAACAATGGGCAGATTTTTTGTTCTTCCAATTGAATGATGCAAATAATTGAATGTTAATGTGGCATAAATTTGATTTAGAGAGCTATACAAGCAGCATTTGCAGAAGACACGTTTCCTTTTGAGTATTATTATATTGAACATGTTAAAAAATAATTGCATTATTCATGTTCTCTTTTTTTATATATCTTCTGATAGAAATCTCAATATGGTTCCATTTGAGATGTGTGTGGGCTGTATAGCTCTACAGCAGGAATGTGTTATATTAAGCAACCTGGTGTGCTATTTAGCTAATTTGATATGCTTTTGAATTGTTCAAACTAAAAATATACGACATTTGTGAAGCAGAACAGATTTTTACATCTGCATTGGGTATGATAATTAAAGGGAGACTAAGGGTCAGTTCGAAATCAGTGAAGAGTAATTTCATTATGTTCTGTCATCAAATGTAAACAATAAAATATAAAAAGATAGGAGGAGCAGCACACTCAAGATAAGGGGGAAATTAGCAAAGTTTTTAATTACTGTAGAGGCAAAATTTGATTATACTGATATTTTGCACTCAAATTGTCACTTTACCGGATAATTACATTGGCACTGCTAGAATGAATGTTTCCAAAATGTCTTATCTCCAGAATGTGAGAAGTCTAAGTCCATAGCGAGCCAAGCTTCATTAGGCCAATTAGTTTCTGTTCTACTATAATCTTGATGATAGAACAGAAATATAGAATGTGATGACAGCGAACAATACATTATGCCATTGCACTGTATCTATTGTAATGTCATTGATATTGTCACTCTTATTTAATAACTGATTAACTTTAAAACCAGTCTGTTGAAAAAAAAAATCCAATGTAGTTTTAATACTTACATTTGGGATTTAGTGTTACAGATTTTAGCAGATCTTATTCTCTCTACCCGTGTCAGGTATCCAGGGGTGGCAGAGGAGATCATCCAGTTAACAGTCTTTATCTGTATCATTTACTACAGGGGTCACTGAAGGCAAACATAGACTAGTCCCAAAAAAAAATTAGGACAACCTTAAACGGGGGCGGAGTGAGGGACTATAATTGGGCTGAGGTTTCTTTTTTCTTTCCATAATGCACAGTCTCTTCCCATAACCTTTAATGTTATCGCCATTAAGCTTCAAAGCATATCTTATTCTTACATTTCTGTTATTTTTAAACCTGCTTCAAAATGCATTATTGTGCACTTAATCTGAAACTGTTTTTGCCACACTCTTGCCCATTCCTTGCATTTAGATAAATCATTCATCATTTTGTACTCCCTGTTGTAGCTTTTTGTGTCAGCGACATTATCATTGACATTATTAATAAAAGACTCTGAGTTTCCAGGTCCAGTGACCCAGCTTTAACTGCTTTTTTGATTTGAGTGCCAGCTAACAATGGGTAACGTTGCATTTCTCATAATGGACCATGGGGAATTATGTATTTTCACAGCTTCTGTAATGGTACAAAATCACAGACAGCTGATGGGAAATTATCTTTTTATCAAAAATGGATAAATCAGACATTTTTACCATGATACATTAGGACCACATTATTTCTCTAATGCCTTTTTTCTGTTATTTTGCTGAAAGCCTCTTAAGTTAAAAAAGGGTGAAATATGGCAACAATTCCAGTAATCATACTTTTTTGGCATATTTATTAGAAAGCTGCAGTAGAGAATTCTTAAAGGGACACTAGATTACAGGCCATGTCCCTTTTAAAATAGTATAATTAAAGTAAATTGCCTAATAAAAGCTATATTAGCACAGTTATATAAAGTTCTGAATCATCACTAAGCTGTGGAATTCCATTTTGTAGCTTATATTGCAGGTGTCAGCACTGACATGTTAGGCTGACTGCATGGACTGCAATGAGAAGCTGCTGATGTTGTTTGCAAGATAGGAGGATGATGGGAGGCAAAAATAGCTTTCCTCTTAGTGTCAATTTTTTTAAAACAGGTTTTACTGATTCATTTTTTCTTTTCATGTAAAAAACAACTGTTGTGGTTTTGAAAATGCTTGATAGAAAAACAGTAGTGTCCCTTTAACATAAAACTCACTCAATTCTTTTTTTGTTGTTTTATCCAAGATCTATCTACCACCTTCAGTTTTTGTTGATCACCTAATTCCCCTTCATGATCTAAACTGTGACCTCTAACCTATTTTCTTCTACTTTAAATGTGAAAAATCTAAAATCAAACATATTGTTTTTGTTACCAACTATACAGCTTTAACAATTTTAACTTCCTTAATGTTTCACATCCAAGATTCCCAAACTGTGGTCTGCGGACCACAAGTGATAGTGAGCTCAACTCAAGTGGTCCACGGCAGAACAGGGATTACAAAAAAATATGAAACATAAATAAGAAAATAAAAAAAATATATTAGATAGTACAGCAATGCCTAGATAGTAGATTTTATTGTTTATAATTTATTATCAACCTTTATTTGCAATGGCTAAAATGAAAATGAAAAGTTAGTTGCAAAGGAGAGTAAGACTAACCCTAAAATATTTTTTTTAATATATTAATGGGAAGAAGGCCAGGAAGGAAGCTATAGGAACATTACAATGTGACACAGGCCGTTTGATAATTAGTGACCAGGAAAAGGCAGATGAGCTAAATAGGTTCTTTTCTTTGGTATACACAAGGGAGGTACCAGTGGTTGGGTCACTGCAACATAATGGGACTACCTTCACCAAATAACTGGTTAACGCAGGAAGAAATCCAGAAGAGGTTGAAAAAAATAAATGTTAATAAGGCCCCAGGTCCTGATGGAATACATCCAAGGGTACTGAGGGAACTGGGCTCTGTAATAGCAAAACCATTTTATCTATTTTTTCAGGATTCACTCAACACATGGTCTCTACCAGATGAGTGGAGAAAGGCAGAGGTGATACCTATATTTAAGAAGGGAGCAAGAGCAAATCCAGGAAATTAGAGACCAGTGAGTCTCACTTTGGTAGTCAGAAAGCTTTTAGAAGGGTTAATAAGGGATAATATACAGGAATATGTCTATTCAAACAGGATTATAGGTAGGAGCCAACATGGATTTATGAAGGATAGGTCATATCAAACAAACCTAATTAGTTTCTATCAGGAGGTTAGTAGGAACTTGGATCAAGGCAACTCAGTGGATGTAGTCTATTTGGATTTTGCAAAGGCTTCTGATACAATGCCACAGGGGAGACTATTGAGCAAACTAAGGAATACAGGAATTGCCATAAATATTTGCTTATGCATTGAGAGCTGGCTAAAAGACAGGAAGCAAAGGGTTGTTGTTAATGGAACATACTCCGATTGGACTAATGTGGTAAGTGGGGTTCCTCAGGGCTCAGTATTAGGTCCCCTCCTTTTTAACATATTATTTATTAAGTACTTGGAAGTGGGATTGGAGTGTGGTGTCTACATTTTTGCTGATGACACAAAGTTGTGGAAAGTAATTAAATCCAAATTATGTACATTCCCTCCAAATGGATTTGCATAAATTAGAGGAAACGGCATCTAAGTGGCAGATGAGATTTAATACGAATAAATGTAAAGTTATGCATCTGGGAAAAATAGCCATGCAATTTAGAATCTTATTGGAGCAGATCTAGGGGTATCGGATATTGAAACGGATTTGGGAGTACTTGTGGACAACCGCCTATGCAACAGTGCTCAATGTCAAGCAGTATCTGCAAAGGCAAGGAAAATATTAGCATGTACTAAGAAGGTTATAGAAGCAAGGGAAGCAAATTGAATTCTCCCACTATACAAATCCCTAGTATGCCCTCTTTTGGAATATGGACTACGATTTTGGGCACCACTACATAAAAAGGACATTTTAGAGCTGGAAAATGTACAGAGAAGAGCAATAAAACTAATAAAGACAATGGAGGGGCTAAGTTATGAAGAAAGACTAACCAAATTAAGCTTATTTACTCTAGAAAAAAAGGCATCTAAGAGGGGATATGATTACCTTATATAAATTTATCCAGGGTTAATATAAGGCTTTGTCAAGGGAACTTTTTGCGCCAAGAGGTTTTTTTAACTGACAAGGGGACATCCTTTGAGATTAGAAGTAAAAAGATTAAGGGTGGTTAATCTGTGGAATTCTCTACCAAAGGAGATGGTGACAGCGGATTCGATAGATAACTTTAAAAAGGGATTGGATATATTTTTAATAAAAAGGGCATTAAGGGCTATCCCGGATAAACAGAGAGGGAGTATTGATCCAGGGATGAAGCCTATCGCCTGTATCTGGGGTCAGGAAGGAATTTTATATTTGTTTCCCTGTTTAGACAATTGGCAAAGTTTCACAGGGTTTTTTTTCTGTTTGCCTTCAATTACCAAAAAATCTGCATATTGCAGATCAGAGGAGATCTAAAAAGCTTGAACTTGACGGGCTAAAGTATTTTTTCAACCTAAATTACTATGTAACTATGTTGGGAGTCTCGCCACAGGGTCCATATCTTTAAAAACTGGGGATACTGATCTTCTAGAATACTGGCCAATCTCTCATTAATCATAATGAAGTTAATTGGGCTATCAAATAATTAGAATTTCGAGACTCATTGTTTGTTCCCAATTGTCCCAGGCAACTGGACATGACCACCAAATATGCAAAAACTCTCCTTTCTGTTGACAGTCTCTATAACATTTATCACTGGTATGGGGGTTCATACTATGCATTCTAGAGGGGGTGAGCTATGTCCTGTGCAGAACTTTAAGCGACACCTCCAGAATGTTGTATGTAATAGAGCCCCTAGACAAATTGGTAATGGCCTCTTTCCACTCAGTCGGCTCGAGCCCCTTTCCCAGGTCCTGTTCCCATTTGTGCACAAAGGGGAGTTTAGGTGTTTTATCAGGCTTGTTAAAAAAAAGAGATTGATTTTGGGGGGCCTAAACTCCATACTACTGATGTTAGCCAATGCCTAAGACGTAGATAGCTCCAATTTTCTCTAAGTGGGATACTGTACTTATTACATAGTTGAGGGTAAATTATATAATTGAAAAAACAGGCGTCCACCCTGTCTAGTTGGTTAAGAGTGACTCTGAGTGAAAGACTTCTTAAAAATTTGGGAAAGATCTAATGGAAGTTAGAGGGGACAGCACAGAGGACAGTTGATACCTCCCGGCTGCCCAAGCCAAGGTTGAGAGAGTAAGTTTAATCATTAGGTTGGAAAACCTGGGAAGAGGTTGTTTAGACTTTGGATGCCATATAATAGTGTCCAACGTATAGGGCTTGAGATACTGGTTCTCCTTAAACACCCAGGTAGGTTAGTGCTTGACTGAGTGGGCTCTAGGCAGGAAGGCCAGTTAGGCAGCTCTTAAATACAGCCTAAGATTGGGGCAGGAAAGACCTCCTTGGGTTCTATGCCTATTCATTATTTGCTTTGCAATGTGTGGTGGTTTATTTGCCTCAGACTCGAATGTAAGCTAAACTCATCAATAGTTAACATAAGGTTAGCAATCGATGTGACCAGGTTTGAGTGCAGAGAAGATCATCCGCAAACAGGGAGCATTTAAAGTGTTTAAAGCCTACCTCAAGACCGCAAATGTCCGATCTGGACCTGATGGTTTTGGCTAGGGGCTCGATAGCTAAAGCAAATAATAATGGGGAGAGTGGGCACCCCTGCCTAGTCCCTCTCTGAATTTTAATATCCAATTTGTTTGATCCCGGTAATTTAATATTGGCTGCCGGGTGATGATAAAGTGTAATGAAACGCCTCCCGAAGCCAAATTTACCCAGGACTGAGTAGCGATAAGGCTACTCGACAGTATCAAAGGCCTTCTCAATATCCAGCGCCAGGACGCACAATGGGGTACCAGATATTTGCGCTGAGTGCAGGATATTCAGAGTCCTCCTGACATTATCTGCTGTCTGTTGGTAGGGGATAAAGCCCGTTTGGTCTTTATGGACCAAGTCTGGGAGGAAGTCTGATACCCTGCCTGCCATTATCTTAGCAAGGAGCTTGATGCCTCCGTTCATAAGAGAAATTGGTCGTTCATTTTTGGCCTTGAGGGGGTCCCTACCCTCTTTGGGGAAGAGGACTAAATCCGCCCTGTTAAGTTCTGGGGGCATCTCGTCACCATTAAGAATTTAATTAAACAGTTTACAGAGATAAGGGGATAACTGGTCAGCAAACCTTTTGTAATATGAATTCGTAAACCCATCAGGCCCAGGGGCTTTGCCGGTCTTGAGGCTCTTAATGGCAGTTTGAACTTCCTCATCTGTGATATCCGAATTAAGTTTGTTTAAGTTTTGATCTGACAAGGAGGGGAGGTCATATCTATCTAAATAAGATTGGATGGCTTCTGTACCACTTTTGAACTTTGAGGAGTAGCTTGATAGAATTCAAAGAATGTTTTCTGAATTTAATTTTGGCTCACCATAATTGAACCATTAGGTGTCTTAACTTGTGTAAGTGATAGTGGCCTTGCTAAATTTAGTTTTGAGCCTCCTTACCAACATGTTGTCTGGCTTATTAGCTTTAGCATCTAATAAGTGTTTAGTCTGCCGAAGTTCTTTCTCTGTTCTATCACTCAAGAGATTATCCAATTCCAATTCCAGTTGACACGCTTACATTTTTTTGCGCAACTTGGTTTTGGGGTTAAGTTGGTTCTGATATTTCAGAGTCCCTAACTCCTCCCTAAGTTCTGATTCTCTTTATCTACAATGCTTCTTATAGCCAGATGCTAGTTTTATACAAGTTCCTCTCATGAATGCCTTATGGGCAACCACAGGTCCATCCAATTCCCACATCTGTATGCGGATTCTGTTCGAAAAATAACTGCAAGTCATTAGACATTTGTTCATGAACAGAGGGAATTGCGAGCAGTAGCTCATTCAATTTCCATGCGTAAGGAGGTCTAAGCTGAGATCCCAATTTTAAGGTTATAAAAACAGCAGAGTGATCTGACCAAGTGCAAGGGAGAATTTTAGCGTCTTTAGAAGAGTCAAAGAGAGAAGAGTCAAATAGTAAAGAATCTATACGCGAATACGACCCATAAGTGTGTGAATAGTATGTATACTCTCTCGACCTGGGATGATGTCCCCTCCAGGAATCCACCAGGCCTAACCTGTATAGGGATTTAGCAATTTGCTTTATTTTATAGGAGAAACGCCCACTCGTTAAACTATTTGATCTGTCCAGTGTATGGTCAAAAGTTAAGTTGAAGTTGTCGTCCCCCCCCCCCCCCCATTATCACCTTCCTGCAGGCCTGTGTTTCTAGAATCTTCAAGATTCCTAATAGAATTTTTTGAGGGGATGTGGTGGGAGCATATATGGAGACTAATTTTATGGCCTGGTCATTTACAGAACCATTTAGGATAACATAGTGTCCATCTTTATCTACCTTTTTGGATTCCAAAATAAAGGGGAACTCTCAGTGGATGAGTATTGAAGTGCCTGCTCTCCTAGTAGGTTGAGTTGCTGAGACATATACAGCGTAGTCTTTGTGTAGATAATTAGGGACATGATTGCGGGAGAAGTGTGTCTCCTGTAGGAATAAAATAGAATGTTTAACCTCTCTGTAGTAGCGGAAAGCTTAAATACTCTTAAATTGGGAGTTAAAGCCCTGCAAATTATGTGTCACAAATGTATAATCTACACTAGCCATGACAGTGATGAAGCGAGGAGTACTCATCGTAGGTGGAGTCACCCATCACTGGATCGGCGGGGGAGGGGGGAATTAAGTCCCAGAGGGCCTCGCTATGGGGGGCCGGCACTGGCTTGACTTAAGACAACTTTTAATGTCGGGATTGAATAAGGTTACTGGATATAAAGCAATATAAATAAATTAGAGCTTCAGTACTTATCCTTTAAGGTCGCTTCTGCACATAAAGAGTTCTTTATTCTGGACATAGTCCCTATGTGCATATTAGGGCTTTGAGATATAGACATTTTAGCTCCATCGAACCTCATCAATCTAAAAAAGATAAACATAGTAAACAATTAACAATCAACAGCTGTCTAGAGGTAGATTAGAAAAGTGTTCCAGAGCTCAGTCTCAAGTAGGATCTATTGAGACGGAAGGTCCTTGCAAAGACAGTCTGCCCTGTAAGGGGCGCAGAGAAAGATTGTCTCCCATAAGGGAAGGCACCTTTGTCCATTTAGCATGCAAATCTTCCTGCTATTGCCTGATGGGAGGCGGCTAGGCGTGGGAGCCTGAGACTCGCTTGGCTCCTCTTCATATAGCAAATGGAGAAGCTTGAGAAGCTCTTGACAATCCTCCAAGGAGCTGGCCAAGTACGAGCTGCCATTACGTTGAAACAGCAAAGCAAATGGGAAGCTTGATCTGTACTGTATTTTATGACGGATCAGAACCTCCAATGCGGCTTCATCTCTCTCCGTCTGGCCAGAGTGATAGGAGACAAATCAGAGTAAATTTGGAGCACCCAGTTGTCCGGGCCTTTAATAACAGACATCTTCCTGGAAGCTTATAAGATAAGATCCCTTGATTTTTGCCTCAGAAATCTAATTATAACATCCTTTGGCAAGTTCTGGTTTCTTGTAACTCCTAGAGCCTGGTGGACCCTTTCCATTTCCCAGACTGATTATTGGGCAACCGGTATAATGCTGCTGATGGTTGCTTTCAAGTACTGCATCAAGTCTTGGACTGCCCTAGGTACGCCTCTAATTCTTAAATTGTGACGTCTGGAGCGATTCTCTAGGTCCTCAAATTTCTCTTCGAGAACAGAAATGCGTGATAAGTTATGCCTCATATCGTCCCTGTCTCTCTCTTGCGCTCTCTCTCTCTTGACCACAATGTGGTCCGAGGTTTCTTCAAGTAGTTGGGTTCTTTGCCCTAGGTCGCTGATGTCCTTTTTAAGAAAGTCTACTGTTTTTGTAAAATGGGCCATAAACATTTCCTCTATCATTGCCATTGATTTGGGCAATAGATGCATGTGTTGCTGTGGTAGGGCCACCGGTTGCCCCTCAGAGTCTGAATTTTCTGACTGTTCTGAATGGGAAGCATGGGACAGGCTAATACTTGCTTCTGAAGGTCCAAAATGGTTCGTAATTATGCGCTTTGCATTCGAACCCTTCTTGATTTCCCTTTCTTCATGCTTGCAGTACCAAGAACCCAGCAGTAATCAAGAGAATCAGTCATAGAAAAGGATTGGGCTGGATAGGCTGTCAATTATCTCGAGTTATATCCTTTCACCCAGCATGATCTAGTTGTATATGATTACTCCATCAGTATACTTATCAAGTAAGTATGGCCCCCCTGATAAGCCAGGCCAAACTTTGAGAGACATCGCTCGTTTACTGTACAGCCAGAAATGTTAGATTGCTGTATATGCCGTTGGGCTGGGGCTTTCCAGCTCTGCGCAGTCACTGTGGTAAAACCAACTGGAACTGAAGATGAATACTATCTGGGTACAAAAGGGTTCCTTCTGCTTGGCGCTTAGAGACAGGGGGTACAGGTATACAGATGCACAGCTTGCCTAAAAAGGCCATACCTTAAGCAGGGTACTGCAGAAATTGTAGCTAACCCTTTGCAGGATCTGAAAGAGCACATAAATACGCCAAAATTATTTTTATACAAGGCTCCGGCAGCTTGTAGCTCTCCCAGTATTTTTTTGTGAGAGTTATAGAACTGGTGGCAGTATTGTATTATGGTAGATTCTTGCTTACCATATATAGCCCATGATGTTGTATAAACAGATTCTGTCATAGATAAAGTGTTACACTCAATAATTGTCCAACTATGCCCCTCAGAAGTAACCATATTATCATTCCAGAAGGTCCCTTAGTTGGGGGTCATACAAGGTCCAAGCACCAGGGCTTCTCAAAATAGCTTATGCTGGATAAGGGAAGCTGGGCTTGGGAGACACCATGTCACTTTTCCCCTTGTGCTGAGTAATTATGCTCTTTCTTCCCCTTCCTCAAGTGTGTGAGAAGGACTAGGGCTGTAGGCAGTTGTGGAGGGTTCCAATTCTACTGCGTGGGAGCTTGGACCTCCGAGATCAGTCTTTTGTTCACTGTCCTCCACCATTTTAAGTGTACTGGCGTGCTACTGCTTGCTAGGCCAATGCCCCAAGATGACTGCTCCACCAGGTCCGTGTCTCATCTAGGCCCATCTCGCCTTGTCACTTCCCCTTGTTTGAAGCTTCCCTGGCAAGCGTTGAGTTGGGAGCAGGGCTGGAGCTTCCGATCTACTAGGGCCTTCCTTCTCTGCCTTTGTTGCTCTGGGGCAGGGGTGAGTCGATAGCTTCGAGGGCCCTTATGGGCCTGTCGCCTCATTGCTCCCCAGATGTTGCTGAATCCCCTCTTAAGTCACATTAAACTGCTCCGCAGGTGGAGCAGTTGAAAAGGGTGCTAGGTAGGGGCTGATCCACCCAAAAGCAAGGATTGAGCATTTTTTAGAGCAGAGCTCTTCTTCAGCATGTTTGCACAGTGTGCCTCGTAGCCACGCCCCCCGTGACATATTTTTTTAATGTTTTTTTGGGTGAAAAAGACCAGATTTAGTGATGGAATGTATGTGAGGAATGCAAAAGAGAGCAGGATCCAGTAGAACCCCAAGACAATGAGCCTGAGAGGTGTTCGTGATGATGGCATTGTCAACAGTAAAAGATATATGAGGAATGGAAGCTGTGGAAAAGGTGGGAAGATTATGAGCTATGTCTTTGACATAAGTACACAGACTATATTCTAATATGAAATTATAATTCTTAAGTAGGTAGAAACACGATGGGGTGGTCCACAAAGGCCCTCAGCAATGTTCAAGTACTCCACCAAGACCTGGGCAACTTTTAAGTGATCCATTGAAAAAATGTTTTAGAATCACTAAAAAAAAAACACTTACTCAGGTTATCATATCCTCACATCTGGCACCTCCTCCTTTTTGTTCTTCACATAGCTCTTGGGACCTGTTTTGGTCTTGGCCAAATCAGACCCAGGTGCAACTTATCTAGATACAAGCTTGCCTAATGGGACCCTCTTTGTAGCTGAGATCCCTATTCTTGTTGCGCCACTTTGAAGACGACAATTCTTTTTGTTTTACCATACATAGATTATAAACTCTGTATATTTGTGCCCACCTTATCATTCTGTCTCTTGGAAAAATTATTGTATGCTTTCTCATCTTTATAAATGTGTCACTGTTTTATGTAGTGCTGCTCACACCATATAAAGAAAATATATAAATAGTAACTTCTTTACTTGGCCTACACTCTTTCCAAATCATCTGTTTTTATAGACTGTCTAATTTAAAATACTTATTTTCACATAGTTGAGACATAGAAATATTGTCTACAGATGTGTATTTTTAAATACAAACATTTTAAATAACTATTTAACATCCACTAAATTGATGATATGTTTGCTTACTGTACTATAAATATAAAATTCTGTCTGACAGACTATTTGTTTTAGTGTTTTCCATTACAAAAGAATCTTTATGAATGTGCTCCAGCACATTGTGTCCTATGGACTTTCTTCCATGTGTTGAACAGCTGAATCTTTCATAAGAGTCACATACCTCTGCCAGATAATACAACTGCTTGGAAATGGCACAAATGGAGCAGACGTTCTGCTCCATCATGGAGGTGGTGAGCCAGTCAACAGGTGTCCCGAGCTCTACAGTTTATATTTATTTGATTGGGACGAAATATGTAGCCATCATGGGAAGTTTGAGTCAATGCATATTCAAAATGAATATCTGCTCTAAATGGAATGCACTATGATGAACAGAAGTTCTATTTAACTGTTTTTATATATACACATACCCTAAAGAGTAAAGAGTTTGAGACTTCTTGGGGGCATCACAATTTAGAACACATGTCCAATAATATAACATAGGGATGGAGAATTTTTTTTTCGAGTTCTCCAAGCTTCACTTAACCAATGTTTTTATACGTTTTTATACGTTGACCACAAATATTTCCATTTTAAGTTTACTGCCCTGATTTACTTATTTTTCTGCTTTGTAGGTGGACAGGGAAATGTCAGCAAGAGCTATATACAGTATTAGATCAAGTCAGTGTAGTAGGTAGGGATTGTGTGTGTGTATATATATATATATGTATATATATATATATATATATATATATATATATATATATATATACAGTATATATATATACAATTTTATATATAGAAGGTAAGTCAATAAATAGATTTTCAATTCAGATCTACACGGGGAGACGGGGGGGGGGGGAGACACAGGGGAGGGGAGAATGACACACAGGAGAGGAGAGATGGGGAAAACATTTTTCCGTCATTTTTGATGCCCAATGTGTGGCAAACGGTATTGTCTGCCTTACAATTTTAAACCCGTCATTGTTGACAAGCAAGTTACTAGTAATCCATAAACATTAAAGCATTTTTAAGGTAAAAAACTTTAATTTTAGCCACCGCTGCTAGTGAATGGAAGCCATACAGTGTCACAAGGCCTTGCAAGTTTACTTGTGACAGCCTTCTGCTGAACATGTGTTGGAGAATGGGAGGATGCCAAATACTAATAGTGTCTATAAAGCAACCAGTGAGCAAAAACTCTGTCTCCCTCTTCACCTCCACAAACTAACAGGAAGTGTGAATCACACAAACAGAATCTGCTATAATATATATATATATTTTTAAATGCTTTTATGCTCAAGGCTTACAAAACTTATTTTGTTACTTTATTGCATACTTAAAAAATATATATTTAAACTAATAATATGGGCAGCTAGGTAAGCCATGGACATAAAAAAAGTTTTTAGAGAAAATCAGAGTCTTTATTAGTACAGGAATGCATTTTGTGTTTGTTACATTACTTCCTGAGAGTTGTATCTTCAGTGTGTGTTTCTTTTTCTGTCAGTTGACGAAACAGGGATAGGTGAGTAGTTTTGTTGGATAATTGTATAAGATTGAAATTGACACCATTTTTTTCAGTTCTTAAACTGAGCCAAGTAGAGACCGCATTGTACTATCCCATGATAATGTATTAATGAAATAATTTGGGCCGTGAAGAGCCTGTATTGGTTTAAGGACGTTGTGACAAAATATTTTTTTTTATTAATTGGCCATATAGAGCATTCAGTATAAAAGGGAAATATTTTAAAGAAAATTTAAAACAAAACCAAGAAGAAATACAATCTTCTTGTATAAAAAAAATCACAGACATACAGCACTCCACACTATGCAAAGCTGTGTAAAAGAAAAAATAGAGCTAAATATAAAAATATAACAGGCTATTTATTTTCTTTCTTTTTCTTTTTCTATTTCGTTTAGTACAAGTGCATTCCCAAACCGCATGTTGTGTTGTAGTGGTGATAATCTTTCTTTTTACAAGGTATTTTTATATATTTGATACATAGATTACCATGTGTTTAAATGTTAGAAATTAAATGAATAAATACATGAGTAAAGCATTAATCATACACTGGAGATTAGTTCGATACCACTGTTGCGATCGTAAGCTAGAAATAAAGGTCACTTGACAGATATTTAGATGGTACACAGTTTATTTTTGTCTGCTTTTCAAAGAAAACCACACTTTGATTGGTGAATCACTGCTATACTTGCGTGTTTTACTTTCACTGAATGAGATGTTATTATTTTCAGTGCTTTTAGTTTCTACATTTCTCACTAAGATCCGCTCTTACCAGCTCTAGTTTCTTCTGTTTAGAGTATAAATGTCATAATAAAAATAGTTTAATACAAACCATAATGGTCATCTTGCAAGCTTTTTAATCTCTTTATTGTGGGCTTATTATGTTTAAGTCAAAATATAAAATAAAAATTGGACTTAGATGTTCTAGTTTTTAATGTACAATTAAAAACTAGAACATCTAGGAATATTTTTTTTTATTATTTGCTATGTTTTAATGGAAGTCTCCCTAAAATAAAGGTGTAACTGCTTTATAATAAATATCAGAATTTTTATGAAGTTTAACACAATGCACAATATTAACCATGAAGGGTTTGTTTCTGCATAGGCTCACAAGGCCTAGGGCAGTACATTTTGGGGGGCAGCGTCTTCTATCAGTGTTGATACTGACTTGTAAAAGAGAGGCCCGCTCTCGAAAGCTACTCATAATATTTATGAATATGTTTGTCCAATAAAAAAGGTATCCCTAAATACTGCAATACTCTGTGTGTATATATATATATATATATATATATATATATATATATATATATAATCTATATTTGTAACGCACCAACATATTCTGTAGCGCTGAACAAGGGTTTAGTACGAGGCAAAGAATGGAGAGCCCTGTCTTTGAGTTTAAAATTTAGTGAGCTTTTACTGAAGTACCTTACAAGATTGAAAACTCGCATACTTACAATCTAATGAGTGTATATATGCATATTATAGGGGTAAATAAGGGATAGTATACAAGAATATGTATATTTGAACAACATTATAAATCGGAGTCAACACAGATTTATGAGGGATAGGTCATGTCAAACAAATTTAATTTGTTTCTATGAGGTGGTTAGTAGGAACTTGGATAAAGGCAACTCAGTACATGTAGACTTTTGGATTTTGCAAAGGCTTTTCATTCAATGCCACATGTGGGACTACTTTGCAAAGTAAAAGATAAAGGAATTGCAGTAAATATCTGCACATGGATTGAGAGCTGGCTAAAACACAAGAAGCAAAGGGTTGTTGTAAATTGGACATACTCAGATTGGACTAATGTGGTAAGTGGGGTTCCTCAGGGTTCAGTATTAGGTCCTCTTCTTTTTAACATATTTACTAATGACTTAGAAGTAGGACTGGAAGTTATTGTTTTCCATTTTTGCTGTTGACACAAAGTTGTGCAAGATATATAAATCAGAAAAGTAGGTAACTAGCTACAGTTATGAAACAGATATATATATATATATATATATATATATATATATATATAAGTATATATATATATATATATATAAAATAATATAATATTTATAATAATAATATTTTGCTATTAAAAAGATGTAACAATTGTAGTTAGAGCTTCAATAAATAAGGATGTGTTTTTTTTGTGTTAAAATATGATATATTTAGAGACAATGCATTGTGTTAGATCCTAGGTAACGTGGTTTTGTGATGTGAATTAACCCCTTGAGTACTGGGTTGTTTGTTACCCTGGATGTTGTATCATAAAACGGGCTCAATACCAACATATCATATTTTTAAATTACATATATGTTGATATCGGACTGTTAAGTGTCAAATATTGTTGAAATTACATCCTTTTGTGCTCTCACTTTAAGTGCTTCTAGGGGACTCTGCAAAGATTTGAAAACCAGTTGCGAGTGATCTTTGGTACCCTTAAATCTTTCTTCTGCTGTTTGTATTTATGGCAGTGCCCTGATTTGCAAGTGATCCCTAAAATCTTAAAGCATAGGGTATGGGTGTCAAAGTCTAACGGAGTAACTCGTAGTTTATTTTCGTTGCAAAACTTAATGGAGATTTATGCCTTGATTTTCGGCTGTGTCGTGAAGTTCACTCGGAGCAATGTTCCGGAGCAGTTTGCTTTCAATGTTTTAGGGAAAGGGGATTATCATAGCTATCTAGGATTTACTCTAAAGTTAGGGCACTTGCAAATGCTTTTTTAGGGATTAGCATAGGGGTCGTAGTTTTTCAGAAATATTTTAAACCTATAACCACAGTGGCCCTTACAAATATAGTGAAGAAAAACATGGATCTTCGTCTATGCAGTTTATGAGAGTGTAAGACCGTTCAGTCTAAACTTTCAAGGAACTATACAGAAAAACATAAGAATGTAATAATTAAAAACAAAAATAAGTGAAATTTGAAAAACATCATGAATATTAATATTAACCACTGAATATAATAAGTACAGTCTACTCTAACTAATATATGTATCAGACTATTTCAAATGCCATCAGATAATTACACAATGTAATTAATGGCTATGTGAGTGTTGCTGATTATATATCAGATCAACCTTAAAATCTGTTTTATGTTGGATGGGAATTAATCTCTCCTTGGTGATTAATATGCATGGTCTGACATCATTTAATGGGCATATCAGATTGCTAGTTTTATTTTATTAGCTGTCAATGTGATACTGTGGAAAGGCTACACATTTACTTTAATAATTGTCCTGATTCACACTTCAAAAAGCATTAGACTCAATTCTGAAGTTGCCGTTAATCAGTGTTTTACATATTGCTGAATTCTATCACTAGTGGGGATTTTTTATGTACGCTTCATGAGATTAGCTGTGTTTCTGTAGCCGTGATCAAACACTGCTGCTAAAAATAAAACTTCACACTAATTGCACCAATGCTCAGGGCTTATGGAGTTCTGGATTGATACAGCTACAGTTTTTTTTCTCCATATTATACTACGCAGATTTTACATAAACTCAAACAGGTACAAACATTTTTAAATATATTTTTTTATATGTATTTATTATTGTATATATTTGATATGAATTGCAAAGCCAGGCATCTACATTTAAGCTTTCCTAGGATACCTAGATAGTATATCTTATTTGAGATCTTTCTAAAAAGAACCAAATGAAACAATGTGCCTTAAAATTACGTATTGGGGATTCAAAATATGATATATTGTAATATTATTGGTAATAAGATGTACTGTATACATTGAATGTTATTTAAAAATTTCACTTTTTTACAGTAAATTTACAGTAATGTTAGCATTTTTACATGCTAATTAGCCTTTGAAATCCACCCCCTAGGGGCAGATTGAAATGTTTTTTCTCACAATGAGATCATTCTCAATAATTAACATTTTAGCCCCTGGAGTTATGAATACATGATGTCCCTGGGTTACAAAGAACCCGACTTACAGATGACTTAAGAACGGGCTCCCAAGGCTTTTTGCATGAGTTATTCCAGTATTACACTGTATTATTATTACTACTACTCCATATGAGCCATTATAGTGGTTGTTGTTGTTGTTATTATTATTATTTTCATCAGGGATCAGAGATACATCCAAAAATGGTTTAAAAACCTTCCCGGGAACGTATCTCGTCCTTAACCCGGGACCGCTTGTATATTGAGCTCAGTCTAAACTCAAAGGAAAATTAAGACTGGGCGTGCCAAGACTGCAGAGCTATCTCGGCTAAGTCAGAAAGGCTGATGGACAGATAAAAGTTGCACATTTCTAAATTTCGTTTATTGTAAGAAAATGTATATTTTCAATAACATTCAAATGAAGTGTTTGTTATTACAATGGGTTTAATTCTACAATATTTGGAACGTCGGCTTGGTCATGTTAATATGCATTGCCTTTAAGAGAAGGACATGCTAGGAAACTGGAGGTTGGTTGGTTTAGGGTTATCTGAGAAAATGCAGGGCCGTAAAGCTCTGTTCGTTGGGGGCTGGGAGTTCTGGTCGTTAGACAGCGCAGACAAGTGCCAACCTTGTTTGTTTGCTGTAAAACATGACTTTAAAGTTCTACAATTTACCGTATATACTCGAGTATAAGCCCAGGTTTGTAGCCCTTTTTTGAAGGCAAAAAAGGGCCCCCTCGGCTTATACTCGAGTCACTCAACCCCCCCCCCCCCCCCCCCCCCCCCCCCCCCCGTGTCTCTCTAACCCCCCCAAAGTGTGGAAGGTTGGGGAGGGGGTTGAGGATGAGGAGGGAGATTGAGGAGGGAGGTTGAGGAGGTGGGGTTGAGGAGGGGGGTTGAGGATGGGGGGGTTGAGGAGAGAGGATGAGGATGGGGGGTTGAGGAGGGAGGTTGAGGAGGTGGGGTTGAGGTTGAGGAGGGTTGAGGATGAGGAAGGGGTTGAGGTTGAGGAGGGTTGAGGCTGAGGAGAGGGTTGAGGAGGGGGTTGAGAATGAGGATGGGGGTTGAGGTTGAGGAGGGGGGTTGAGGATGGGGGGTTGAGGAGAGAGGATGAGGATGGGAGGGTTGAGGATTGGGGGTTGAGGATGGGGGGTTGAGGATTGGGGGTTGAGGATGGGGGGTTGAGGAGAGAGGATGAGGATGGGGGAGTTGAGGATGGGGGGGTTGAGGAGGGAGGTTGAGGAGGAGGTTGAGGATGAGGAGGGAGGTTGAGGAGGGGGTTGAGGATGAGGAGGGAGGATGAGGATGAGGAGGGAGGATGAGGAGGGAGGTTGAGGAGGGAGGTTGAGGATGAGGAGGGAGGATTAGGAGTGGGGTTGAGGAGGGTGATAAGGGAGGGGGGAAGAGACACAGGGAAGGGAGAGGTTGGAAGAGACACAGGGAAGGGAGAGGGGAGAAGAGACACAGGGAAGGGAGAGGGGAGAAGAGACACGGAGAGAGAGGGGGACACAGAGGGCACAAGAGGGAAACAGGGGGCAGCACATTTCCCACCCTCGGCTTATACTCGAGTCACTCATTTTACTCAGTATTTTGTGGTAAAATGGGTGCCTCGGCTTATACTCGGGTCGGCTTATACACGAGTATATACGGTACACAGCTCTCTGTGCAGGAAACACTTAGTGCTTTGTCGATGGGAATAGGAAGACTTTTTTTGATTGACTGAACTGTGCTGGCAATTTATGCAATTCCTCTTGTCTTTACATATCATGCTGGGATTAGTAGGATTGTTTTCATATAAAGGAAAAATCCGCTCAACACTACTCTGATGATTCGGTATAGTGTTACTTTAAGCACTACTTACCCGCTCGTGATAGCACACTTTTGCCAAATCTCGTCTGGCCATCTACATCACCCTTTAGCCCTGTCAGGTTCACAGTAGGGCTGTCTGAGCACTATGGCGAATAGAATGCCCCCTTTAGCGCTGTTTCACATAATCCCCCAGCATGAAAGGATGCATGTGTAGAGCTAAACAGGGTTCTTCCTGTATGTTTGTATGTATGTATGTATGGATAGGATTCCCAGCTTGTGTATAGTCCAACCTTGGCTTTGCATTAAATCTATGTAATACAACAGACATAAGTTTAAAGGAAGCCATGTTTAACATGGGCTATGGATTGACGAGCAAAGCATTTGTAGGCACATTTGCATGTTCCTGCTCTGCTTCCCAGAATGCAGTGTAATAACTGTTTTTCTCTGAATTCTGAGCTGGAAACAGTTTTTTTTTCACTTGTTTTAGACAGTCAAATGTGAACACAGATGTACATATATATATATATATATATATATATATATATATATATATATATATATATATATATATACATATACACAGAGAGAGAGAAAGAGAGCTATATTACAGTTTAAACTAATATTATAGTTTACATATTATACAGTCACTATGTGTTTTCACAACATAGTTGGTATAAATCATCGATTGAATAATTTGCTAAACATTTTGTCAGTCTATTTGATGGTGCTGATAGCCACAATCAAAACAATCAAATAGCTTTTAAAACAAGAGCCGTTACTTTCCAAGAGGATTCTCATCTCCATAATGTGCTTTGGTCCAAGTTGTTATTAGTAGTACCTAACCTTTTAGCTTTCAGAAACATGTTGTAGCTTCTTAATAGCAATCATAGCATCAATTGGAGTGACAGAGCATTCATTTACTTTTTAATATGGATACATTTTGCTTTTGTTTACTTCATTAAATGTGGCATAGCAGAGCATGTGTATATGTTTCTAGCAAATAAATAGTACATTTGTGTTCACATTTGAATGTCTAAAACAAGTTAAAAAACTTGAATTCCGAGAAATACAGTTATTACACTGCATTCTGGGAACCTTGGCAGAGACATGCAAATGTCCCCACAAAGGCTTCACTCTTGCAATCCATAACCATATCAAATATGGCTTTCCTTAAGCATATGCCCGCTGTATCAAACAGCTTTGAGCAAAGCTAGGGTTGGATTATACACAAGCCAGGAATCCCACCCACATACAGCCGTTTCAAGGTTACTGCCTATCATCAGTGTGGGGTTGGTTTCTTAGCCTGTATAGTATATATTTTGCGGAGGTACTTCACCACAACAATCATTTAATATGGTGGGCAAAAGAGCGATAGAAGCCCTCCACCGTACAGTAGTACAGTAAATAGATAGTACATCTGTGTTCACATTTGAATGTCTAAAACAAGTTAAAAAAAAAACTTGTTTAATGCCCAGAATTCTGAGAAATACAGTTATTAGACTGCATTCTGGGAACCTTGGCAGGGACATGCACATATATGTATCTATAAATATTGTCAGAATATCAACAAGTAAAATATTTCTGTTACATTCTGGCAATTCTTGATGACAGATTTCATTAGTTATACACTGTTTCTCAAAGCTCTGATTCAGTGTTTTCTGTGATAATTCATAAAAGTTTTACATTAACAATATAAAATTGTGTGTTTTATTGGTACTTGAAAAATCTTTGCCTAGCGGCACCTCAAATATAAATCTAGCTCCCATTGAAATGGTGATATAACTTCCATGTATAAACAATTTCAGGGATATCAGAGAGGAAGATTTTCTAAAAAACAGGATTATTTCACGCTAATAATCTTAAACATGGTAATTTTTGTAACATTCTCTTTTACATGCATGCCAGAAAATGTGGTGCTTCATGGTCCTTAAAAAGAGTAGTGCAGCAAAAAGGCAGGATGGCAATGTCAACTATAATAGTTGTCAATCCGAGAGTTGTCGTCACGTGAAGCGAAGGATGCAGTTGCGGGGGTGGAGGCCTGCAGGACTTTGCTGCATGAGCACCAAAGGAGCTCATTGCAGGGGTGGAGATAAGCGCCACAGGCGCTCATCTTGAGGCCTGCACAAGTTAGCTGCAATGAATGCCAAAGGCTGGACCACCAAAAAACGCCAAATACTTTAAAAAAAATACCAGACACACAGCACAGGGGGAGAGCCAGGGAGCCTGTGAGTGAGGTTGCAAGTTAATTTGAGGTATATTTGGTGTATCGAAAATCGTCAAAGCGAGAACAAAAATGGCAAGAAAATGTAACTGGATGAAAACGAGGCGGAAGGCAGTAAAAAAGAGCCACAAGCCAGTAATACTTATCACAAGCCAGTAATACTTATCACAAGCCAGTAACACTTATCACAAGCCAGTAACACTTATCACAAGCCAGTAATACTTATCACAAGCCAGTAATACTTATCACAAGCCAGTAATACTTATCACAAGCCAGTAACACTTATCACAAGCCAGTAACACTTATCACAAGCCAGTAATACTTATCACAAGCCAGTAACACTTATCACAAGCCAGTAATACTTATCACAAGCCAGTAATACTTATCACAAGCCAGTAACACTTATTACAAGCCAGTAATACTTATCACAAGCCAGTAACACTTATCACAAGCCAGTAATACTTATCACAAGCCAGTAACACTTAACCCAAGTCAGTAACACTCCGCGTGAGGCACCTAAACTACATGGGGGGAGAGGCTCTCGATGAGCGCCGACAGTGATCATTTCAAAGCACCAAAGTAGATGAGCGCCGAAGGTGCTCAGAGGGGGCAGAGCATCGCATTTTGTGGCAAACAGCCTTCTCAGCTTTGAAATTTTATTGCCAGCATTTTTGACAAGCAAGTCACTAGTATAATAATAACAGTTTTCGTAATTGCGAGTTATCGTCACGCAATGTTAAAAGTTACTGGCTTGCGCATGTGTAATAAGTGCTGATGGCGCTCATCACAAGGCCCAAAAGTTACGGGTTTGACCAGGCTGCAATGAGTGCCGAAGGTGCTCATCGCGACGCCCGTACGTGACTGGCTTGCTGGGGCTGCAATAAGCGTCAAGGGGGGGAGGCTTAAAACGTCTAAGGAGTTACAGGCTTCAAAAAACTTATGCATTTAATTGGAAGATCACCAAAAGACGCCAATAAATTAAAAAAAATGACTTACAACCTCACACACAGCACAGGGGGAGAGGCATGGAGCCTGTAAATGAGGTTGCAAGCTAATTTTAATAGTTTTTGGGAGGTCTGAAAACGGCTAAGAGCGGGAAAAAATGGTGGCTGTAAAGACGTAACTTTTTTTTTCAAGCCCGTAAATCAGAAACACATTTTGGGCTTGGGGAAAATTAACAATTTCCCAAGCACGCAAATGGTTTCACACCTGTAAAAGCAAACAGGTGCACAGAGGAGGGAGAGGGGGGAGAGAGATACAGCGGAGGGAGAGGGGGAGAGGGTGGAAAGAGACACCGGGGAGGGAGTGGGGTGGAAAGAGACACAGGAGAGGGTGTGGGGAGGAAAGAGACACAGGGGAGTTGCTGTCATTAGCTGCTAGTATAATAATAATTATCTTTGTTATTTTCTATACTAAAAAGATTACACAGAGGCTTCTAAAATGTGTGCAAAAATCATGGGACCTGTATATTTAACTATTGCTAGAAAAATATCAATTGTATGCTGATGATGTGTGTGGAAAAGAACAGAATAAATTGAGCGAAATTACATTAACATCAATCCACCGCTGTAACCATAATGGCTCAAAATCTATATAGTGGGAGAGCCGTATATTAAACTGCATTGAGCCACAGCTTGACAGTTTCAAAATATTATTTTGCATGTTTTAAAGTGTATTATGCATGAGTCATTACAAAAGGCAAAAATATAGACGGTTTAATGAATTTAAATGTGTTAATTGGAAAAAACTTGTTAGTCTTTGAAGTATCAAAACAACTGTAATTTAAGTTAGAGGCACATTTGACATTCCAGTAGAGTAGATATTTAGCACAGTTAGTGGCTCCTTCTTAGTTAGTTAGTTTCAATTATTGCCATAGACTTTTTTTGTATTAATTAAAATATATTTTGCATGATTCTCTAATCTCATCAGCATTTTATCTTGTGCCAAAAATTAAGGTTCATAAAATGTGTATATATATCCACTAGAAGAAGGGATGTGTTTGTAATATATATATCTAGAAGAAGGAATGCGTGTGTAATATATATATATATATATATATATATATATATATATATGTATATGTATATATATATATATATATATATATATATATATATATATATACACACATATACATACATATACATATCTGTACAGATTTTTTGGTTTTAAATGGACAATGTTATTGCAGGTCTCTAGTTAAAAAATTATCATCATCTTAATATTTCCCTAAAATACTTTTAGCATACACTTATTCTTTGTTATCATTAAAAATGTATAAAGGATTCATACTGTGATCAATTAGCTGGCATCTTGTTGTCACACTTGTGTTATTTTTATTCATGGTATTTGCATATGGTGCTAATTAGTAATGTATGAGAAGAGCTGGGGGATTGTTGAAAGAAAAATATAATGAGAAAATGTGGATTTTAATTGGGATGTACAGGATATTAAATAACATAGTCAATTTAATAATTAGTGATTTATGTATTATTGTCATAATATAGTTTGGCATTCTATTTTTGGTTGGATAATTGTGTTGTTTCGTTATTGTCATTTGCACCCGCCTTATAATTTACTGCAGTTGATTGACTTGACTTGGGGGATGAGAGGATTGATTTCAGCACATACATTGGCTAATTATTGATTGTGGTTGTATTTGAGATGCAAATTATAAATTAATAATAAGTAAAACACAATTGAACACTGAGTACAAATCAAAACTTTTCTTAAAAAATAACTTATAAATCATTTAGGTAAGAGAAAAAAACAGAGACATTTGAGAGAAAATAGGTATATGCATCTGAAATATAATTTTTAAAATAATGTATTATTGCGCTTTGTAAGTTTATGATGTTATCATTTATATATATATATGTATATATTGTTTTTCAGGTTGTGAATGATCTTGGGATGTGCATCATGGACCTGTGCTTGTTTTCCCAAACATATTGTTAGTCTGACCTTTGTCAGAAGATGCATTTAGATTTTCTCTTCATCTTCACATCTGATCCGCAACTCTCTTTTTCTGATGGTGCCTTCACTGTCCACCATGAATGATGAGCAGAGACTGCACAACAACGCTGTTGCCTGGCTTATATGTTCAGGGATATCACTTTTAGCTAATACATGGGGAATTTTAAGCGTAAGTGCCAAGCAAAAGAAATGGAAGCCTCTCGAATTCTTAATCTGTACTTTGGCTGGAACTCATATTCTTAATGTGGCTATACCCATCACCATCTATTCTGTGGTCCAACTGAGAAGACAGCACTCCAACTATGAATGGAATGAAGGACTCTGCAAAGTTTTTGTGTCTACTTTTTACACTTTAAGTCTTGTTACCTGCTTTTCTGTAACGTCTTTATCATATCATCGAATGTGGATGGTTCGCTGGCCAGTAAATTATAGGTAAGGCTATGCGGAAATCAAATACTTCAACAGACTAACTACCATATTTTGAGATCCTAAAATGACCCAATTGTATATGACCTTTTAAAAGTCTGATATTAGTCAATGACAATAATATAGTGATCAAATTATAAAGCAGATATTTACAATTTAATTTTTAAATAATCTAGTTTTATAATGTGTGACATAACATAATTAAGAGGGTATAAAAAAGAATTACCAACCATAAGCAAATTAAAAGTGCTAGTGTACAAACATTAAGAAACTGTTTCTTTAAATTATTTAAAAATAGAATAAAGTGGCATTAGTAAATTATTTCCTACTAAGGGCATCATTCAGTTGCCATTTTGCCAATTGAATAGGACTCTATATAAGCACAGAGCATATTTTTTTACAGAAGTTTTTAGTTAGTGAACTTCTATTTAAAAGTAAGGTCTTTACTAACTAAAAACTTCTGTAAAAAAATATGCTATGTGCTTATATAGAGACCTATTAAATTGGCAAAATCGCAATTGAATGAGGCCCTAAGTGTCTATCTCTTGTCAAGGCTTGAATAGTTTTCAACAATATTTACCGTTTTATGGAAAAAAATTGATTGATAAGTCTTTATTCTGCTTGCATTAAAAAATGTGGTGCAAGTTGGCTGAAATAGTTCTTGACAGATAGCAAAAACTCATACAATGTTAGAATGGCACAAGAAAAGTAATCATTAAAATGTCTTAATATAAATTGCTGTGCTAATTTTTTTTATTTATAAAATCATATTAAATCAAACAATTCTATTTTTTCAAATATTGCTAATAATATGTACAATTTTGTTATTATAAATGTATTTTTATAGATATTTACAGTACAGCCATGAATTATTCTCTATGGGTGCTCTGTAATATAAACATATATATAAATTGATCATAGAAAAAGTATTATTCCAGGTATTCTTCACAAAGAATAATATTCATTTTTAGTTTAGAAAGTGTTATTTTCTTTTTGATGTCATATTTAAAAATACTTTTTAAATAATTGGCTTAATGTGCATGAATAGATTATACCATGATATATGAATTATTGAAAATCCTTTATGAAATTTCCATCACTTCTGTTAATGCGGAAATTTTAGAGTATGAGATTATAGGCAGAAATCATAGAGGCGGCAAAATATACAATTTCTTTATTGATTGTTCCAGGATAAACTGCAAAGAATTGAGCCATTAATGTTTTGTATGTTACAACAAATAGCATATTAATGGACCTTGTCATTGTGCTATAAATAGTTACCATAATAAATTCAGATTCATAGTAGTCTTCTATGTATATTTATGAGTTCTAGTGACACAGAAAGATGATATTGCTTCCATGACCTTCAAGAATGGAGTAATGACTCAGTGCTGGGTCATATTTCACCCGGAAATTATTGGAAAATTAAATTAGTATTATATGATCTTAACAGAAACAATGTTATAGAATACAATAGATTTTTTTTGAAGTACAATATAATCTAAAACAAATTTCAATGCAGATCTACAATAAGGCCTATGGAGTCTTCAATGCATCAAGTAGAGCAATTTTGCAAAGTAATCAAACCAGATCTTCCAAAGAAGCTTCTTTGACTTTGACAATATGGTTTTAGATTTTTTTTCCTTAGAACTGATCTGCTTGGTCTGTTTTAAAAAGTATATTGAAGCCAGTTTTATTTCAAGAACTGAATTTGTTTACAAAATACTGTCAAGTTTTATGATGAATATTCAAACTGATGTATGTATTGCAGTTATTATCTAGCAGCTTCTACCTTATATCACCTCATTCATTTATAGAAAAAAAAACATGATTTTTTTCATTACAGATTTAAAAGGGTACTATTTTTTTATTATTGCCTAATAATTCTGTTAATAGAAATAGAAAAGTAAACAAAAAGAAAAACTGAAGAAGACGAGACAGCACACATTAAAATGGACTGAATTTGACCAGGCTGGATTAGTACAATGTGGCTTTCTAAACACACTGTAGGCAATGGTTAACCATAAAGGGGTTTACTTATTAATTAAGACAAAACGGATGGATAAGTCAAATTTTAAAAGTGAATTTAAATATTCCCACTTTTTTTTCCATGGAACATATTTATATGGCAGATTAAACTTTAACTCCATTATATAAGTAGATTGTATATAGAACATGAAAACTGAAAATATGTTATTTTTGCACAATGCTTAATATTACACATATTTGCAATTTTTACCCTGTTTGATAAATATAACCTAATGACTTTACATGCATAATAATACAATTATTTCCCAATATACATTTGTATAGATAGACTTCAACGTTTCTTATTTTTTCGCACACACCAGTAATTGATTTTAACAGTTAAAACATATGGTTATCATATTCTCTAATGGTTCAAAGTTGGAGTTAGGCACTATTTATATTGTTAAATCCATTAAACTTAAGCATAGTTTACTTCTCTTATGATCAGTCTATCTTCACATATGAATATAGTTGTTTATCTTGTGTACAGTTTAATACAATATTCCTTCTTCATAGGCTAAGCAATACAAAGAAACAAGCAGTACACACAGTCATGGGTATATGGATGGTATCCTTCATCCTCTCCACACTTCCAGCTGTTGGATGGCATGATACTACAGAAAGGTTTTACACTCGGGACTGTCGCTTCATTGTTACTGAAATTGGCCTTGGATTTGGAGTGTGCTTCCTTCTTTTAATCAGCGGCAGTATGATAATGGGAGTGGTTTGCATTGGAATCTCACTTTTTCAGACGTTTTCTATCCAAACTGGGCAAAATGTTGATAAAAATAAATTCAATGTGCCTACAATTGTGGTTGAGGATGCTCATGGGAAAAGAAGATCTTCCATTGATGGGTCGGAGCCCATTAAAACATCTCTTCAAATAACTTACCTGATTTCTGGGATTGTATTTATATATGACTTCCTGATGGGCTTTCCTATTTTGGTAAGTACTATATATCTTGAAAAATCTGTGATTTTTAATTGTATATAAATTGTATATAAAACATGAATGAAGACCTTGCTATGTTATATATTTTGTTTTCTAACACTTCATAAAAAACTAGCAAGGTATATATAGTAAATAGATCAATGTGATGGTTTGTAGAGTTATGTTGTTATTATAGTTAAAACATTTTTTTATAAAGGTGTATCATTTTATTACAATTCTAGCAGTTTTACTAATGCTTTTGATATATTATCTTAGCTTTTTACTCTAACGCTGCCTCTATGTTCTTGCTTATCTTTTGTGCCATGTAATGACAATTTATTTTTCTTGCTTTAGTTGCCCCTCTAGTTTTAATTTTGTCTCGCCTTGATCCTGTTTGGACCCAACCCATTTCTTTATAATTATGGTAGGAACCATAATTGTTTATAGGTCCGATCTTACAATATGTCTTACTGGTGCATTCCAATATTAAGAAAGGTGCCTCTTTTATATGTCAGCCTTTCCTAATGTTCATACGATAATGTAATAATCATAAGTTGCCTTATTATCACGGGACATCACTGTTTTTTTATTTCAAGAACCTGAAAGTAATCTACTCAATGTAGCAGCAACCAAAAAACATCTACATTTATTTGGAAATCTAATACTAGAAACCCTCCTTCTTTCAGTTCTTTAACAAAAAAAAATGATGGACTACTGCTTCTACTTTATTGTCAGATTAATCACTGTTATTATACATAAAGTACTAGTAATGACATTCTCACCGTCAGGGGTTTCACATTCAACTAATCAATACTTTCATACTTATTTGAAGGTAATGGTTCTTGGTACATTTTTCTTTTCTTCAAGAGGTAGAGACTGCTGGACAGTTTACTGTTTATTGTAAAAATGTGTGCTTTGCATTTATATCCTAGGTCGATTGACATCACATTCATTTTCATTTCACACTTGCTGGAGTAAGTTGCCAAGTTAAAACCAACATGAGATTTACTTGGATGGGGATAAAATCTGCTGCGCGGCTCATATAAAAGGTCTTCTGACACAGGTTCTATGAGATTTCAAGCAGTGGGAAAGATCAGTGTGTTTTATATAAACCTTTGGGCTTTCCAACTGCATTTAAATTCAATTCTTCACCTCATTCTACCTATTAGGCGTGTTAGAAATGCACAATAAGTATGATTCAGAGTTACAGTGCCAATATAATATCGAGTCATTGAGGATTATTTATCAGGGAGTTAAAAATGGAGATTGCTAAAAGTGGAGTTAAAGTGATGCAACTTTCAATTATGGTATGTGGAATATAAAACTACAGTTAATAAATACTTTTTTAAGTTTAAAGTTATTGAAAAAAATGCATTTTCCTATGGTACACTTACATTCAAGTTTGCATTTTACATGTCAGATCCTCCCACTAAGCACCAAGGCATTCAGTTAAAAAGTATGATATTACTATGTATTTTTGATTTATTTGATTTATTAACATTTGTGTAAAACACCTTTATATAATGAGTTATATAGTAGAACATAATTGTTTTAAGACATAGAAGATCACATTTTGGTGGACAAAATAGTAGACTGAGCATAAAATGGGTTTTTTATTAGTTGCTGAAATAGTGCAATGGTCCAGAGACAGGGTCATGGATGCAATAGGTCAAGCCCAGATATCAGTAGAAGTAGGGTGAGAGGATACAAGTTGTATCAGTGTTAGAAAGAGAGAAGAATTGGGTCTTCAGGGAGGTGTAAAATGTGTGTAGGTTGGGAGATTGTCTTATGGCTGTCTTATGTTAAGTGGGAGTTTATTCCAGTGACGGGGGACATGGAGGGAGAAAAAATGGCGGCAGGATTGGGCACAGGATGGGAACGGAAGTGTAATTGTTTTTCAGAGAGCAGTGTAGCAAATATATGCTAAGAATAGTAAGGCAAGATAGGGAGTGTCAATGCAAATTTGTAAAACAAGTGATTGTAGTTTCAAATGGCAGAGATATAAGTGAAGAGTCCATTGGAACTGGACCAGTTGAGGGAGATGTGGGTTGCGTGGGGAACATTGAATATGATGGAGGCATTTTAGACTCTTTAGAGTATGAGTTGGAAGTCTGAGAAGGAGTGAGATGCTGTAGACCAAGCAGGCGAAGATAAGAGAATGAATTAGCTGTTTTGGGGAGCATATTTTGTAGATATTGTAAAGATGGAATCCGCAGCATTTCAGTTATGTAAAAGATGAAGTTGCATTTTAATCAAATCATACAGCTAAATGTCACTGACAGAAATGGAACACAGTATTTTATACTAATGGTAGTTTCTGCTCTAAGCTGAACGCTGTGATATCTAAGCTTTGCCAGTTACATATATTGTTTCTGTGTTCTTGAGTAGCACTTGGGTCACCACTGGCTGAGTGTCAGTGTCCTTTTATTATAGTTTGAATACACTTAAACTTTGTGTTTGAATTGTAAATGTACATTGCATTGTATGTTGTGCTTTCAAGAATAAATATTGCCTGAGAGATTATTTCGGGCTCTATTACATTGCCCTGGGAAAACATTCATTGGTTAACAAAACTTCTCAGGAGCTCAGAGGTAGCTTTTTTAAATAGTAATAACATTAATATAAACAACTTATAGATGACTCTCTTTAAATGTTTTAGGAATTAGTAAGGGTTTACATTATTGATTCCAAGCCCTCTCCTCAAAGCCCACCAAACAAGCCATGATTTAGGTTTTGTGTGTACAAAAGATGAGGCAGTTAGTATATAACATGCTATGGAGCCTCTAATTGCCTCACCTCTATTCAGTGTTTAACCTAAATTATGCCCTGTCTGGTGCCCATTGAGGAGAGGGTTGCGAATACATTTTTTACATATTGGACGCCTGCATATCTGCTAATGTAGCTGTTGGTAATTGAAACAACAAATTATAATAGCCATAAATAGACTACATGTTTTACTCACCATTTTAATGAGATATTCAGCTTTGTTTGTAGGGGGTTATTAAGAAAATGAAAAGCTCCAAAATAATAGAGGCTTTGTTATACTTTATTTCTGATGTGAGACAAAAAATTGCACATGAATGTTATCATGTGCTCTGAAATACAAATTAACATACGGAGCCACACATTAACACAGAGTCACAAAAAAATTGCTGAATATCTCCGAAATTATGGTAAGGAAAAATGCCTAATACAATGTTTCCCTTTAAATTAAGTAATATGGTAAGACTAAAACTGGCTTTACATTGCCAGTGTGTACCTGGAACTTTATCAACTTTAGCGTCATCTACTTGCTCATAAAGTAATGTATCTATAGAAATATATATTCTGGAAAGGTTCCAAAAAATATCCAAATATATGATATGCTGATTGTAAATTATAAATACATTTTTAGTAGCATGAGGATTATAAAATTAGTGACTACAGTCCTGATGCAGACACAGATGCCATTATTCTTTCTCACAGTTTGAATTGTGCTGAAATAAAAAAGCTAATTTGTGTTTTGTCATTGTCATCAACTTGACTACTAAAAAATCACTGCTATTTATGCTAATGATTTTGGCATTTTATTTTACCATGCACAATAATATTCAAAATTGCTTTGGCAGCATCCTATGTGCACGCAGAACAAGCTAGCAAAATATTAATATGAACAGACATACTTGTGGATTTTCTGGTATTTTTTTTCTAGTATTGATGCAATAGTATCAAATATCCTAATAATGTTGGTTTATTTCTAGGTAGAATTGTTATTTAATGTGTCATAGATATCTAATATAGATTTGAGTATTTGTTTCAGTCATGTTGTGCTGTTTTAAGAAGCACAAAGACAAATATAGAAATATCCAGTAACATACCAACAAGGGTATAATTTCCCACTGAAGTTTTTAGTTTAAGTAAATGAGATAGACCAGTGTAGGAAAAGCGTCATATGTTTGGTATGTATGTAACAAACTAACAACATTAGCAGCTGTGTGGAGCATAAAAGTATTTTTAGAGAAAATCTTAATTATGTATAGAAGATTCTGGCTTCAGAATTTGCTGCTAGGTTGAACACAAAGGAATGTGTTTGTTTTAATTGAAGATATGGTGAGGGTGGAAGGAAGATGTCAACAGGGCATGATTTGTTATATCATAGGAGCTTTTTGTATTTTAATTATATAAATAGGGGACACACAAAATGCTGAAATTAAATGTAATCATGCATTACCAAAAGTTTGCCTGTATAGAGGGTGCCAGTGCTATGGAGCAGTATGTCTCTCCCAGGAAATCTTTTGACTCCTAGCCTTTTTAACAACCCTGGGAAGATGTAATGAGCACCCAGGACTCAGAAGTCTACCTGGCAAGAGCAGCAGAGAGTGTATTTGTACAAAGGTGTACACAACATTGGAATTTAAAATGTCGAGTATACTTTTTCAGGGATGTATTTTTATACCAAATCTCCTGACTTTTGTATTCATTTATTTTCTGCTCTTGCAATATATTCAGTTGATTCATATCTTTCCAATTCACTTTCTAGGACTGAACCTTTGTGTATTCCAACAGTCATGTAAGTTTGTACTTACAAAACATAAAAACTGCAGGAATAGTCTCTGACAATACACACACACAAGTATTGGCCAGCGCGGAGGCAGCCCCAGGCATGCCGGGTCTGACGCAGTGCTTCGTGACCCGGCGGAGCCTGGGTGCTTCTGATTGGCTGGGGGAGGAGGAGGGACTTCCGCCCGTTTCCCGGGCTTCCTCCTCACTCCGCGCCGGCCATTGAGCTGATTCCCTCCCTCCCCTTGAGTTGGTGGTTACTTAGGAAAGTAGCAGATATACTAATAAGGTATGTCTAGGGGGTTAGGTTGGTTAAGTGAAGTTCAGGGAGCTTCAGTTAGGTTTACATTTTTTTTTTTTAAAGTGTGGAAAAGAGTTGAAGGGTTGGGAGTTTGGGATTTCTAGGTTAGGATGCAAGTAGGAATGTCTTTGGTTGGCAGGAGGTGAGGCACCCGGCCCACGGGCATAAGAGGGCGTTGCCCTGCCTCATGGGCGTGCTAAGTAAAGCACTGGGAGGTTACTGACGGGCTCCTCCTCCGGGATGTTATTTGAGCTGTGATGTAACAATGTTAATTATGTTAATTGGTTATTGGTTTTATGGTTGCTTTAATAAAGCTGTGGCCCGTAATTTTCCCAAGAAATGCTGGGTCAGTGTGTTTATTTATTCTAACGCCCAATGGATCTTGCCAGGGTCATGTTCAGAGAAATAGACCTTATAAACACAGGATATGCAATCAATCAAAGTTATCTACTTAATACAAAAAAATCAATAATCTGCCATAATACATATATTAAAAAATAGGTTCTACATATGTTTTATGACCAAAAATTTACTGTTTTAGTATAAGATAGATAACAGTTTTATGTATGTATTAAAATGATCATCACATATATTTTTATGTTTTTTTCCCATTTTTTCATCAAACTGATTTACTCTGCAGGGAGGTTTCTCAAAATCTTCAGGATAGCAGCTTATCTTTCATCTATACTAGACTTTGACTGATACCATTGGAATTGAAGTACCATTCCTTTGATATTCTAACACATTTTGTTTATATTGAATAGTGTGCCACTATAGTATGTAGTTTTTTGTCTCTTTGAATTTTATCTCCCCCTCCCCAGATTTTTTTGGGGCTCTCACGCTTATGCTCAAGCCCTTTTCCTGACAAAATGTAAAACAACCTCTCATACATACAAGGTATTATAGATGCCTCTAGGGAAGAGTACATTTTACCTATATAATTATGCACTTAACCCAATTTTTGAAACATATATATATTTTTCATCATACAGTGATTATTTGATCTATCAATCAATAGATCTGTTTTTGTAGGTTAATAAAAGTGTTTCTTGATAGTTTATACTCTTTGGCCATATAGATTTTAATAATTTTAAATATAGACTTCAGTTTGACATACTTAAACTGATCTCCCATAGTCATTTGCTAGCTAACAACTCATTAATTTATGCTCATGTCCTTCTCTTCTTGTTTCCTAACTTTATCTGACTTTTCAAACATTAATATAAGTATATGATCTCCACCCAAATACATTTGGCTCCTAATCGTTGACATGTTTAGCACCTGTGTTGGAGACCTCTATGAAAAGTCAATACACATGCATGGTCTAATTAAGTCTACTGTCTGTTATATGCTACACTTACGCTAGTATACGAATGCCACCTATTACAGGAAAGACCACCATTCTTGATGGGAGTTACACTGATCAGAGTTTCTTCCAATGTATCTTACCAGCTAAATGTATCCCAGTTTTCCATGGGTGAGACAGGACACAGGATATATATTAATTATCTAAAAAAGGCACACACTGAACTAACATATTTTATTGCAACTATTTATAGATGCAATCATTTCTAAATATTTTTGCATGAAGTCTAGTGAATGTTGAAATGTTTTCTGTAAGATTGTGGAAGTGCAGCTTTGAAGCACTGTCAAGCTCTCCCTCTAACAAATTCTAAGTAAAGAGTGACAGCCTCAACCAATCAGTCTAACAGGGAGTAATTGCTGAAATCAGCTCTATAACTCAGGGCCCTTATTCAATTGCTACTTACTTGAGATCCATGTCTGCAAGTAGAGATAGTAATATACTTTGCTATTCAATTGCCTCCTACTTGCTGGCCCCGTTCCGGTTACTTACTGTGCGCTACTTGGCCTTACTTTGCTTACAAGCACAAGTTACTTCCCTCAAAGCCTCCGATTTACCCTTCCGTCAAGCCCGTAAATGGCTAAACTCGAACAACTGGTTACTTGTACCAAGTAGGTCTTGCAAAGGTCTTACTTACAATTATTAGGCAAATAAAAGAGCAATCCTGTACTATTAGAAGTGAAAGTGATGTTTGGTCTTAGAATTAATAGCACAACATTCTCCAGCTCGCAAAATCGTCAAAAATAAATACTTTATTTCACGTTCAATTTTTGTCATAAAGTCCTACAGGCTTTGACCTCCAAGCGCGTAGGACTTTGGAATATAACCTCCATATTTCATTGAAGTCCTAACGTTATCTATTGAATCCGCTATCACGACCATCGTTAGTAGATAATTCCACAGATTAATCACCCTTATTGTGAAGAACCCTTTTCTTTCTTTAAGGTGGAATCTTTTTACTTCTAACCTCAAAGTATGTCCTTTTGTCAGTGACAAACCTCTTGGCACAAAAAGCTCACTTGACAAATCTTTATACTGACCCTGCATGTATTTATATAATGTAATCATATCTCCTCTTAGATGCCTTTTTTCTAGAGAAAATACGTTTAACTTGGTTACTCTTTCTTCATAACTTAGCCCTTCTCTATTCCTTTTCCAGCTCTAAAATGTCCTTTTTTATGAAGTGGTGTCCAAAATTGTACCCCATATTCCAAATGAGGGCGTACTAGAGATTTGTATAGTGGCAGAATTATATTTGCTTCCCTTGCTTCTATACCCTTCTTAATACATGCTAATATTTTATTTGACTTTGCAGCTGCTGCTTGGCTTTGAGCACTATTACCTAGGTAGTAGTCCACAAGCACTCCCAAATCCCTTTCAATATCTGATACCCCTAGATTTGCTCCATTAAGATTATAAATTGCATGGCTATTTTCCCTTCCCAGATGAATAACTTTACAATTATTCATATTAAATCTCATCTGCCATTTAGATGCCCATTCCTCAATTTTATGTAAATCCCTTTGGAGGGAAAGCACATCATTATCTGATTTAATTACTTTGCACAACGTTGTGTCATCAGCGAAAATGAAGACACTACTTTCCAGTCTCACCTCTAAGTCATTAATAAATATGTTAAAAAGGAGAGGACCTATTACTGAACCCTGAGGAACCCTACTTACCACATTAGTCCAATCGGAGCATGTTCCATTTACAACAACCCTTTGCTTCCTGTCTTTTAGCTAGCTCTCAATCCATAAGCAGATATTTAATGCAATTCTTGTATCTCTTAGTTTGCACAATAGTCTCCCATGTGGCACTGTTTCAAAAGCCTTTGCAAAATCCAAAAAGACTACATCCACTGAGTTGCCTTGATCCAGGTTCCTACTAACCTCCTCATATAAACTAATTAGATTTGTTTGACATGACCTATCCCTCATAAATCCACGTTGACTCCTACTTATAATCCTGTTTAAATAGACATATTCTTGTATATTATCTCTTATTAATCCTTCTAAAAGCTTCCCCACTACAGAAGTGAGGCTCACTGGTCTATAATTCCCCTGATTTGCTCTTGCTCTCTTCTTAAATATAGGTATCACCTCTGCCTTTCTCCAGTCATCTGGTAGAGACCCTGTGTTGAGTGAATCCTGAAAAATTAGATATAATGTTTTGGCTATTACAGAACCCAGTTCCCTCAGTACCCTTGGATGTATTCCATCAGGACCTAGGGCTTTATTAACATTTATTTTTTCCAACCTCTTTTGGATTTCTTCCTTCGGTAACCAGTTATTTGGTGAAGGTAGTGTAGCCCCATTATGTTGCAGTGACCCAACCACTGGTACTTCCCTTGTGTGTACCGAAGAAAAGAACCTATTTAGCTCATCTGCCTTTTCCTGGTCACTAATTTTCAGATGGCCTGTGTCACATTGTAATGTTCCTATAGCTTCCTTCCTTGCCTTCTTCCCATTAAGGAGACTTAAAAAATATTTTAGGCTTAGTCTTACTCTCTTTTGCAATTCATTTTTCATTTTCTATTTTAGCCAGTCTAATAGCCCTTTTGCAAGCCTTGTTGATTTCCTTGTACTCACGTAAAGCAGTTTCTGTCCCCTCTTGTTTGTATATTTTAAATACATTTTTTTTACTCTGTATCTTGATCTTTAAATCATTGTTAAGCCACATTGGATGTGATTTACTCATTTTACTTTTATTCCCACTTGGTATATGGTGATAAGTATGTATATTTAGTAAGGATTTAAATGTTGTCCATTTATGTTCAATGTTTTTACCTATTAGTTCTCTGTCCCAGTCTATACTTTGTATTGCTGCCCTTAGACCGTTAAAATCTGCCCTTTTTAAAATTAAGAGTTTTTGTTGGCCTCTTAAAATTTAGTTTTTTTAATTCCATCTCAAATGAGATTGTGTTGTGATCACTGTTTCCCAAAGGTTGCCCTATTCCAACATTTGATACTATATGGATATTATTTGTGATGACTAAATCTAAGATAGCTTCATTTCTAGTAGGCTCTTGTATAACCTGGGCCAGATAATGATCCCTGAGTGCACTCAAGAACCTGCTCCCCTTAGATGAACTGCTGGTCTCATTTATCCAGTTTCTTTCAGGGTAATTAAAATCTCCTATTATTAGAACTTGCCCACGCCTAGCTGCATTTCCAATCTGTAACAATAATTGTATTTCCTCACTTTCAGCTATATTTGGGGGTTTATAGCATACTCCTACTAATATTCTTTTAGAATTTGCTGCTTCGCTATTTAACTCTACCCACAAACATTCAACATTACCGCTAGTTCCAGCATATCTAAATATCTTCTCTGACTATAGGCTTAAATTCAGGCTTAACATACAGACAAATCCCTTCTCCTCTTTTACCATTGCCTTTATCTTTCCTAAAAAGGTTATCACCATCCAGATTAACAGTCCAGTCATGAGATTCATCCCATCATGTTTCGGTAATGCCTATTAAATCCCATTTTTCATTAATTGCTAATAATTCTAACTCTCCCATTTTTCCTGGCAAGCTTCTGGCATTAGCAAGCATACACCTTCTGTTATGAGTCTGTAATTCTGAAGTGCCTGCCACTGTACTTGAGTTACTTAAGTACTACCTCCCTAATGACTATACTCCCCCTCCCCCATCATCTCTCCTATGAGTTGTTAATTCATCCCTTATACCGTTTACACTTTCTACCCCATTACTTATATCTAGGTCCTCCCACCACCTACTAGTTTTAAAACTCCTCCAGCCTTTCTATTATTTGCCCTAGCGCAAAAGCTCCCTCATCATTAAGGTGCAATTCATCCCTGCTGTAGAGATTGTACCGAAGTGAAAAGTTAGCCCAGTGCTCTAAAAACCCAAACCCCTCCTTAGTGCACCACTTCTTTAGCCACACATTAACCTCCCTAATCTCCTCCTGCCTCCCTAGGCTAGCACGTGCAACTGGTAGTATCTCAGAAAATACTACCTTGGAGGTCCTATCCTTCAGTTTATTACCTAGTTCTCTAAAATCATTCTTTAGTACACTCCATCTTCCAATAACTTTGGATAATTTGTCCTCCCGATCCACAACATGTCGAACCTGAACACCCGGGAGACAGCAAACTATTCGATTGCTGGAATCTGGGTGACAAATAACCCTGTCAGATTTCCTAATAATAGAGTCCCCTACCATCAAAACCTGTCTGTTGCTCTGCCTATTCTGCCCTCCCACTCCACCAGTAGAACTGTTCTCTGGCAAATCTGTTGGTGTTTGCCAACTCAGAACTGGCCTGCCTCCTCCTTTTCCCCCTGATTCGTCTTCTAACTCTTACTACAGCTACTGTACATCCTCACTAGCCCCAGCTTCACCCTCCATGCTAGGTCCAGCTAAACTGTGCTAAGTGAGCACCAACTCCCTTTCCAGTGGAGCAATATCACTAAGTGCTGCAATTCTCCTCTCCAGTTCTCCAATTTGAGCTTCTAGAGAGGCAACATGCTCACACCTGCCACAGAGGTATGGACCATGGATCATCTGTTCCAGTATTGCATACATATGACAGAATGTACACTGATTGAGGTTGCCACTGGACTGACTCATAATTATTATTATTGTCTACAAAAAATCAGGGGAAAAAATACAAAATATAAAAAAATATATTTGTATGAAGTTTTGTAAAAAAAATAATAAATTATATGTGTATGTGTATCTTTTTTTATTCTTCCTCCTTTGCACTATAAATCTGCCGCCGCCTTTTCTTTGATCTCCCTTCTTTTATTTTAACTCCTACACTTTTACTAGAATTGCACTTCCCTCCTTTTATTTAAACTCCTACACTTTTACTAGAATTGCACTTATTCTAGAAATGTTCGCAAGCTCATAAGTTCGCCCCTTCTCCTGTTTATATTAACTTCTGCCTTCTCCCCTTGGCACAATTAGTGCACTCTGCCTTTACTTTATCAGCCTTTACTTGCAAAGGAAAATCCACTTGCAAACAGCCCCAAACAGCTCACAAAACTTTTATACTAGTTTAACACAGTCAAGCCACACCACTCTCACCTCTGCAATGTATCACCCTTTACTTGCAAATGAAGATCCATTTGATTTTTTATTTGCTTCTGAAGTGCTCTGGACATGTCTTAAAGCCCTTTGCGAGTCCTCCTTGGACCCTCGGACCTAATTGATAGACATGTAACCTTCATGTTTTACTGCCGTAACAATGGTGGTCCCATTTTCGATTGGCTGTTTTGAAATGGGTGGTTACAGTCTTACTTAATTGATCATGTTTCCGCCCTACGCTATGCACGAGTGCATGGTTTACTGCTTTGGCGTTTGGCCTGTAACTTGCGGGCTTCTTCAATTTAATAGCACCGAAATCGGAGATGAACGGTAGCCCGCAGCACGCCCCCAGACATACGGCCTGTATCACGTGAGATGCGGGCTTGCAATTGAATCGGGCTACAAGTTTGTAAAGTATGTAATAAAGTAACAGCAGCAGAGGCTACAATATATTTCCAATAAACCCTTTTAGCAATCAACTTCATTTTAGCAGATTCTTCTTGTGTCCATGGGATTTAATTCTCAAACTCTTTGTTCTCAAATTTTGTGGAGCCAGGAAATGACCATCTATGCTGCAAAACTTTTGTGAACAGCATTTGAAATCCAAACCATTATAAATAGAGCATAACCCTTTAGATTGTACGTTTGCAAGTTTTCAATCTTGCATAGTGCTTTGGGGAAAGCACTTTGGACACTGGATTCTAAGCTCAAAGACAGGGTGTCATGACTGAAGCATGCCAAGGCACCAGCTTTGCAATACCTTACAGACTGATGCCCTCAGCCTTATAAGATAGGCTTATTGTGCTAGGGGAAAGGGGCCCACTAAGATGGGTTAACATTGGGGATGTTGTGATTTATGTGTTATTCCTTGTTATGCCTGTTTAAAGTTTCCTGGGTACCACTGGGCCCAATCTGTGGTAACCATGTTTATAGTTGGAGTGTGCGTATTAACATGATGGGAGTGATAGGGTGTATGTCTGTGTTGTGCTTTTGGGGGCTAGAACTTACAAGGAAATATTGTATATGCCCAATATTTCATAGTAATGGACTAGTCCCTTCTTAACAAGATTAGGAAGATAATTGACCACTAGGAGTCACATGGCACATGAAAATAAAGCAGCTATTCAATAATCTGTTTACTACTACATCAGTGACATGCGTAAGGCTCAATCTATCTTCATTGTCAGTCTTGCTCACACAAATGGTGCCTCTCTCTAAATTGACCCCTCATTTCACTGTCCCTATCTGCAATCTACGCCTGGACAGCTGTTAGGAAACACTTCTATAGTGCACAAAAGATGTGTTTATTTTTACTTTCAAATACATTTTGCTTATCTTCAAGCCAAGCTCTTCAAAATAGCATGTTATAAATAAAGCACTTCAATTTTCCTTTTAAGGGCGCACCATGATGAGGATGGCAGTATTTTGCATTAAGATATGGTTAAAACACTTAAACCATTGCCATATTATGAAACAAATATACTTTTTATCTAGTCTTGTGTATATATATATATATATATATATATATATATATATATAGTTTATTTCTTCATTTGTTTTTTTTTTCTTTTGCTGGACTTCCCTCAGTAAAGCTCATCTGTACAGTTTACCCCATCATTGAGGCACTATTTCATGATATTTGTTCTTTAACACAACTGCCAGCACAAGACATAATTGACACCAGCATCAGAACAGACACCAGATGTCTTTGGGGATTATATGTTACTTTCAACTTTCAGGAAACTTTCAAAGAGCTCAAATAGAACTGTGAGTCCTTTATCACATATACAGTAGTATAGGGGATTCCACCAGACCATAGTAGTTACTGGCTGAAATACATCACTTTTCCCATCTATGCACAGTGCCAGTCCAATGAGCAGTTAATAACTGTATGCAGTAGCATATGCCTTCCCCGGCTATGCCTTACTGGCATGTGAAACTCTGTTTGTTTTTCATACCTCTTTTTAGATACTGTAAACTAGTGGTCCTAAATTACTGGTTCCTCAGACCTTGTCTGTTGATCCTCTGGGATAAAAAGGTATGTATAGCGGAGTGAATAAGGGATGGAGAGTGTATGGGAAAGGAAAAATTGAGGTAAGGCTGACATTGCCATTATTAATAATGCTATACATACTTTATATATACATGTGCTCTATTCAAAATAGTGAAAAACTAAATAAAAAGTGTCATGTTATTAGTACCATCACTCAAGTAATATATCAGATGATCAAAGCAGGGTTAAACTACGGCTCTAGACTGATCTACTGCTAAGAAACTGTGGCATGATACTGTGGATGTACTCTACATACTCGTTTTACTGCCATGATCGGTTCACAAATGCCTCCCAATCTATTTAACATACCAGCTTCTTGACAGAATATAAATCTTGTCACCACTCTTGAAAAGATTTTCCTCCATGAAAGTGACAACATTATGAAAAATGTTCATTGCTTGTAAGTGTAATCTCACACACTCTTACTTGCACATGGTTACCCAGAAGAACCACAGACAAACTTTATTGCACATAACTATTAACCTTTTCATTGGCATACTTGGGTTCCAGGATTGTAGATCCTTTGACAAGAGGCCATAGTTTTCCTTTAAGATAATAATATTTTCAGTGTATGAATTAGGATTTCGAATATCCATGTTCTAAGTACAAAACTACAAGCTGAATTTTTAGACCTTCAAAGGATAACTGTAGTTTTAAAGAAACAAAAATAAATAAATACTATATATATATCCTGGTCTGGTGGGCGATAGTATTTATTTTTTTATTTTTCTTTCTGTAGTATAGAGCCCCACACCCCTGCCCACCAGACCAGGATCTCTCTCTCTCTCTTTCTTTCTTTCTCTCTCTCTTTCACTCTCTTTCTGTCTTTTTTTTCTTTCTTTCTTTCTCTCTTTTTCTCTCTCAAAAATGATCTATGTGTGTATATATATATATATATATGTGTGTATATATATATATATATATATATATATATATATATATATATATATATACTAACTTGTAGTTATATACAGCGTTCAGTGGATAGGTTATATGATGGTAGGGTGACCACTGGCCTTGTAAGCACCTGCGCTACAAATATGTGTGTGTATGTATATATATATATATATATATATATATATATATATAGTCAATTCAATAGCTCTGCCACTAATGAGAAAAATAAAAGTCAGCTTTTTACAGTTTTTGCCCAGTAGAAACATTTGGTTAATAATCAAATAATTAATAAAAAAATAAATCTGTAATTTCTTCCAAAACTAGTAACAAATGTTTGAACATAATAATCAATATTCACTTAATGATACTGATCTAATATCTATTTTTTTATTGAGGTTTAATGCACTTCAAGCTATCATGTAATACTGATTTGTGGTGCCAACATTTAATATAAACACAGTCTTTTCTGAAATTATATAGTAGTTTTTTGTATATGCATTTGTGACTTCAGGGTGAAAATTACCAATCAAATACATAAAAACATATGAAAATACAGCTTTTGTTATACTTAACAAAAAACATCCTTTTTCAGATGTCTTCAGAGTAATAGCTTCTCCATTTTTCCAGGTGTTTGTCTCCATTTCACTCTCCACTCTCTTGATGTGTGTTTTACTGTCGGGAGTCTCCACCATTGTGTTCTCTGACTCTTGTTGTCTTGTCCTGCTCTCTAGCTCCTTACACACTTGCTCCATGTTCTGTCGGGCCTCTCTCAATCGTCGATCCATCTTTTTTGTTGTTGCCCAGGTGTCTGCTCTGTGTATCATGATGAGGAGTTCACATTGGTTGAATACTCTTCTCTTCAAGCCTAGCGGTAGGTGAATGTTTTCATAACTACAATTCACTAATTTGGAAAATACATTTTCCATACATCATGATCACTTATTTTTTCACAGAGCATTTACCATGGTGTCCTATTTTTGTCATTAAGACTTCGCATTATGTCTTTTGTCCAACCTTCCTGTCTTATTTGTTGAATTTATGTTTACTTTCCAATACCATTATTGTGCATCATCATAACTCCATATTGGTTCCTCCAAACCTAATTTTTTTTATCATATTATTATTTGACAACATCATTACTCGGCCATTATACTAGAAAGCCTTGATGATATCTAATTATGATTCAGGTGTGCCTTTATTCTCTCACTTGTCTCTTGTATTCACTTGATTAGAATAACCTATCTCTATTTATTCTTTTTTGGACAATTTCTCTCGTAAACCATTTTTCATAGGAAGCATCTAAATGTCTGGCAAAGTGAATGTAGTAAATTTGCCAAATTTGCTACTTTGATGTACAGAGTGTTAGCAGCAATATTATTCTCTTTTCATTTTATAAACAAACACTGTCAAGTAATGAGTAACTCATTTTCCGTTTACATCAATCTCTGTCTTTTTGGTGCCAGAACTTTGTACAAGAAACTGGCACTGTCGACTTCTACATATGATATCTATGCAAATTAGATGGACATATTTTTGTTCGTTCTAAGTATAATTATTTTCATTTGGCTAACTTTGTCTTAATCAATACGTCAACATCTGCTACCTGTATTACATTTTTGGATATCATTTCTTGAATAATTTAAATAGCTCATTTTAATAGTTTCATGTTTCTCTGTTTAGCACAAGACTTGCATTGTTTAACATCCAGGTTTCTTTCTTTATGAATAAATCATTAATTTTATTTGGTTGTTTTGCAACCCATGTATTCCTATAATTTCAGTGTTAATTGCTGTGTATCCTATGACTCATCCTCATCTGTTTTTTTGAAGAACCCTTAAAGCTATACTGAACATATTCTAAAAATGGCATACTGGAATTGCAATAGTGCATAATTATGTTTTTAAAAAGTAAGACATAACAATGAAAATCTCACTGAAAGGGTGGTTCCCCATGGCAAGCCAACCATCATGGACATGGGTGTAGGAGCCAAAGAATATCTTGGGGGGATACCGCATATAGTATAAAAATACTGCTTCTCTATGCACAATGAAAATTCTCGTCCCCCCACCCCAGTTCTTACACCAATGATCATGGATGAAGGAGAGTTATGATATTATTGTTGTTCTAGTCACTTGGCTACAACAATATAACCCTCGGCTTGAGAGGAATGTGCACCCATAAAAAGCTATTATGAACATAATATAATTAAGAATTTCTGTACTATTGCTTACGATTTTAAACACAATGTGTGTTTTAAACTTATTATTTATCACTTTCTAAAAAACAACATGCTGTTTTTTGAACATTTTTATTATTATTCTAATGGGACACTATAATGAAATAAGAAATGAGTAATGTAAACAGGTAAAATTTCAAATAGCTAAAAACTTCCATTAGTGTTCAGAAATAAACATACAATTATGTGTTATGTTATCTTCTTATCTCTATGTGAAACCTGGAAGGAGAACTATTGCAGGAGATATACTCTGTATTTACACACCTTTCATGCATAGCGCGTCCTATTGGAGACAGGGACAGGTTATATTTGTATGATTTAGCTGTCTGTTCTATTATTCTTCACCAACGGAGGATGAGATTTTTTAACATATTGATATGTTAAAACAGGATAGTGATACAGGAACAAATATGCATGTGCATTTTGCATTAAATATATGGGTTCAAACGCCAAAGAAATGTAATGATAGGTCTCTTTTGTAATGATAGGTCTCTCCTTGAGTTTCATGACAATATTTGAAAGCAATGCTATTGTACACTGAGTTTAAGCACATATCATATGAAAAGTGTATTTTGATGGGGTCTTGTATGGGATTTATGCCTCACTAGCAGAGTATTTTACTGAAAGTTTATTGTTTTTTTTTACTTAGAATGAAATCTATAACACATTTCATACATAAGTACAGCCTTAGAATTCAACTGTACTTGTAAAATTTAATAGTACTTATCTATTGTTTCATTTTCCATTTTCAATGTAATAAAAAATGATTGCGCGTTTTTATACCTGCCTCATTCGAAAATAGATGTTTTGCTCTGTTAACATTTTATCTTAGCATTCTAATACATTACTTTATGTTACTCTTTGACTAAATTTAGAAACTACAGTATATTTTAAATATTATTAATTAATTATCTAAAGTGCCAGACTTGCATATATTCTTTTGTACATTTGCGTACCTTTCAAGCATCAATTCCATTTGCCCACCTTATGTTTTAGAGCAGCAATATTAAGTCTAGTGTTTACTCCCTATTTTGAAGCGATCACCTTCCTTGCAGAACCATTAATGATATTTGGCCATTTTCTAGCATAGCTATTGATTATTTTCATCAATGTAAATTAAAAAAGGGGTCTCTCTGTGGATTCCCAGGACAGCTTAAAGAATCTGATACGCTTTATTTAAAAATCTCTGAATGGCCACTATAGATAGAATAGTTGCCAATTGCATCAAAAATGTCCAATATGTTGGTGAGTTACTCAAATCCATCTTATACAAAATAAGTAGTGTGCAGTAACATCTAGATCAGAGGTGCCCAAACTCTGGTTCATGGACCCCCTGTTTTCCATACGCTCCATTCGGGTGCTCCATGACACAATTGAGATAACAAACAATTCTGAAGCAAAATTAATAAAATGAATAAACATGCACAAAAATGTTATACAGAAGTAAATGGATACTAACTGTTATGGTTTATAACTGTTCAAACTATATTCCAATATAAAATTAGTACTTATTCACAAAAAAAAGCTGTGCAGAAGTGCATAGATACTAGTTTTATGTTTTTTAAAAGCACAAAATGATATTCCAATTTAGCACAGGATATTATATTATATAAGAAGAGGGCATACAAAATAGTAGGTGGTCTGCAAAGACCTTCAACAGGATTCAGGTGGTCCACCAAGTCTCTGGTAAATTTTAAGTCGTCCATAAAAAAAAGATGTTTTGAACCACTGATCTATATATATATCACCTTGCAAGCACTTTCACATCAAAGTGATTTTGCAATAGCCAAAATCACTTTCCAATGGCTGTATATGGAATTTGTTTCTTTATTTGAGTTGGATCAAGAGGTTCCTTTTTTGCTTGGACTTTCCAACAGGAAGATGAGCTAGTTAATTTCTCAAGCACTTAGGCCACAGTAAGACTCGATCCCATTGACATTAATGACTGTTAACATGGCTTAAGTTCCAGTACTTCTTATTGGATCTTAGGGATTCCCCTTTTAAAGTTCAGATTAACCTGTCGATATTATCTAGCATTTTTACAGTTAGCAGAGAAAGCTTGAGGATGTTAATCTTCTGCTAAATGGTCTGATTAAATCAACTGTGTTACACAGTCTGTCTAATTCCATCCAGCTGGTTTATTTGGATAATGAGAGGATCAGATCTATGACATTTACTAAAATCCTAGCATTTGATCTCTCACGTTCCAGATTTGATATTAGAGTAAAAATATTTGCCAGCACAGTGATTCCAAAATGTAATGTCATGTCTAAAAATGGAATTGCCATTCAAAACAATATTGTATTGTAATCATTTTGTCACATTGATTAGCTAATTATCAATTTCTAATGAACTACAATTATTGTGATATTTTAGTTTTATGTAAGGTGTGTTCTTATGTCTGAATATGCACTTCTAATGTGCTGAATTGCCAGTGTTGAGCTGAGCCTTTGTTTAGATGTGACTTAGGCAAGGATCATTGCAGATAAAAAGAACGTTAATAGTATTTTAGCACTCTCAAAACAAGTACTTTTCAGAAATGTCAATGATTGCAAGAACTCTTGGAAATCAAATTGCAAAAATAATGATTCACTGGTTAAAGAATACAGCAAAGGTTTCCAGTATATTATAATGATACAACTATAGCTAATAGCAAGTACTTTATTAATTGAATGCTGTATGAAAAAAAAAAAGAATTGTAGTAAAATTACTTTAATTTTGTGTCAGTCTTTCTGATCTAATTTATTAACAAAAAAAAATGACCACAGTCGTCCTTTCAAGGTGAATTACATTAAATGTAATTTTCTGATAGAATAGACTTTTTCCATCAGTACATGCAGTTAATATATTGAAAATCAGTATCAGGGGTTTTAATATAAAACTCCATAAATTACAAAGAGGCAATTTGTTATATTTAATTTTATTGATGTGAAATAATACCCTGTTACATTTATGTATGTTAAAGCAGACAGCTAAATTGACACTTTTGTTGTTTATAGTTGTACGCTTTTATGGAGTTTTACCACAGTAATTACAGCACATTAGCAGAACATAATTTGTTGATTCCAGGCGCTCAGTTCCTTTTCCTGTTCTCATATAATGGTATTTTTGACAGTTTACAGTATCTAATAAAATACCAAAAATAACAAGTTTATGTGACTAATAGATGAAAAGAAAGCTTTGCGCTATATAATGTAATATAAAGCCAGCAACCAATAACTAATACGATAACATTTCTAAATAAATCAAATTTCCCAAGAAAAGTATTGATATTAAAGCTCAACAGCTGTGTTAAAGGACCACTGAGGTGTGATATTTATAGTATGTTCTTTTGAAAAACTTGACTTCATAATGCGCAGAACATTTTTATAACTTTTTAAATCAGTTTTAATTGGTCATAACATATGCTAAAGTTATTTATAACATAAGTTATAATCAGTTTAAATTTAAGGTCCAATGTACAATCAAACAAATATATACATATTTGAAAGATTTGAGTCTGACTGAATAATGAAGTAAGGAAAATGTAATTACGGTATGTCTATTTGTAATTAGAAAATATATATTTTGAGGCTCCTGTTGTGGAGACATCCATGATACAATTTTATGTGAAAGGGGCCTTTTCATTTCTGCAGAGCAAATATTTGCATTTACTAATGCAAGCAATTTGCTTCTGGGCCAGTAAGGGGGAAGGAGTGTAGCATTATTTTCATTCAGATCCACTTATCTAACAAAGCCACCTGACTACTCCTTGTTCCCTTCTCCCCATCCCACCCTTCAATGATAGACACCCTATTGATCTATCTCTCAAGAAGTGATGTAACAAATACTAAATTGACTCCTTTACTTCTAAACAAAACCTTCAGGAATTCAGATTTTTCCCTAAAATGTTTTATATCTGTGGTGACCGACGTTGTTGAGACCTGATTTAAGAAGTCTGCCACCCATCTCCCTCCTACCCTGTTTAGTAGATTAGTACATTCTCTCAGGCTTCAATCTATCAGGAAGTGCTCACATAAAAAAAAAAAATAAACTTATAAAATACTATGTATTATATATAAAAACAATCTTCAAAAGTTAAAGATTTTCTCTAAAAATGGTTTTAGGTCCAGGTCTAACACAACTGCTAATGTGTCAAGTTTGCTACATTCTTTACAAACAAGTTATAGTGATCCTTTAATTGACTGGTTACTAACAGCCCTATTAAATTGGAGCTACGTAACTCCCATTTTACGTGTTAAGGGTAGAATAGGCTAAGCAATGAGTAACAATGAATTTCGGCACGTAAGTGATCTGACGAGCCCGTAACCGCTACTTGTTCCATTCAGCTATTAAATTGCAACGTGGTCACTCACAAACAAGCACATAACATGCATATGGAGCCCAAAGGCCTATGTGTGCTCTAGAGCATTCGCAAGGGGGGTAAAGTACAATACGTAGCACTTATAATGCAAATAAATACACACTACTGTACATATATCATAAGGGAAAGTGTTGTTGGGTCTTAGAAATAATAGCACAACATTCTCAAATCATCCCCAAAAAATTGTTTATTTCATGTTTATATTTTGTGTAATATCAGTCCCTGCAATCAATGCATTATGACATATACTGTAACTCGCATGTAATAGAATATCTTGTTTACTGCTTTATTAATATTGCATTATATCTGGACTTCAAGTCTGATTGCAAACTGGATTTGAAACACTTAGGACTTCGAAATCTACCTTCCCCTTTTTCAGTGATGTAACGTTAACGACCTCTTTTTCCATTGGCTTCATCTGAACCTGTAACTACGTGATTGCTTAATTATTTGCGTTTGAACACGCAACCCCAATGGCCGCGAACTGGTTCACGAAATAGCCTCTCTCGCTTGTAGCTCGCAGCCCTTTCTAATTTAATAGTAACGTAAGTAGGCCAATTTGAAGCACACAGCCCTTACATGCTACACATTGGACTTATGAGGCTGGAATTTAATATGGCTATATTTAGCTATATTTATCAATGTTGGAATTGGTTTAATTTTTTTAATTGTCAAGTTTCCACCTATTTGAATGGTTTAGTCCTGAGAAGTGAAGGTTTTTAACTCTGGGGATTTTAAAGTTATGGTTTATGATTGGAACATTATTTGTGTACCATAAAACGAGGCTTATCCACTCTTGCAATGTGTCAATTTTGTTTTACCTTGTACTTAACCCTTGTTCAGCGCTATGGAATATGCTGGCGTGTTACAAATAAAGATAATAATATTAATAACATAGTGCTCTTTTTGGCTGATACTGCTTTTGGTTTGTAGACACCTTTTAAAAAAAGACAAACAAGGCAGGTCTGCTTTAATGTGACATAATTTAAAAATAACAATACATTCAGTGTAGAAGACTAATAACACAATTAAATAATATTCCAAAATATCTTAATTTAGTACTATCTGCTCATATGTAAAAATCAAATCCAATTATACAGATGGCACTATAGACATCATACATATTAAATGAGGAGCTCTTTAGATCTGTAGCAGCTTGTTACTGCTTAAAGGTGAGTATCGTTCATGACTTAAATCAGAGGAGAGTACCATAAAGTACCAAACATTTCACTTGAAATAATTGAAATATAATTGATGCAGCTTTCATTAAAATATAGTACAATCCAACAGGTAAAGCAATTATAATTTAGCCAAGAATAGATATGAAAAGCAGCATCTATATGCAGAGTGTAAAGCCAAATTAGAATCACCCACTTAAATTAAAGGTATACATATAACATTACATGATAAAACAGTCAACATTGCCTCCTATTAATGTAAAGATCACATATTCTCTTGAGTTTGTCCTTTGTCCTCTCCACCAACCTGTCAGCCTCCATGGAATGACCTGAGAGAACCACTCAATAAAATTCAAAGAGTGCATATTCTAATGATGTTTGTGGGATTTGATTCCTAGATGAAATCTTAACATTTTTAAGACTGTCTGCTTCTTTCTCAGGGGCATAGTGAACATTAAAATGTTGACATATGTTTCCCATCTTCTGCAGGGTCACTAATAGCACAGATTCTGCACTTTCAGATGAATGGTGGCAAAAAAAGTGTTTACTTTTTTGAAATTGCAACTGAATTCATGAAAATAAATTTATTTTTAGTAAGAAGCTACAGGGTATTTAGATCCTTCTTTGAAATTGCTGTATAATACATAACAATGTTTCACCAACTTAGCTGCTGTGAAGGTCTGTGTGGCTTTTAACTCTCACTCTCCACTGTGAGGACCGAAAGTTCAGTGGTAGAATACAGAGGTCCAGGATTCAAATGCAGAAACCATCTCTTCCCTTTCTTCTTTTATTTAGTTAACAGGATAAAACAAAAAATAGGTATAAACTGTAATAAACAAAGACGACTATGCAGTTTATTTACAGGAATTGTCTGTTTCCCTATTACGGACCATTAGAGCATTGCTCTTTCCACTTGTAAAGCAATGCACCTTTCCTTTGCAGAGTGATGGGATAAATGAGGGCAACTAATTCACTGTTTTTTGAGAATACCAAGTCCGGTACTTTGGAAAAAGCTTGTGCTACGGGTCTAATCCTCATTCTCTTACTTCTGTACACTGCATCTATCTACATTCTTTTTGAAGGGCACCAAGGGTTATACAAGCAATAACTAAAAAACATATAGCTCAGTAATTTATTAATCAGTTTAAAAATGAAAAGTCCAACCCAACATAATATACAAGCCTCTACCTGGAAGTGCACAGAAGTGCACATAACTATAAGCCCAGAATATGTCAATAATGTTAAAATTATCATTAGAACATAAAATACTTATTTGGGCTAGTACATTTTAAATAATAAAGTAAATAAAATGTGCCCGTTCAAGTTATAAGTTTAAGTTCTTAGAAGTAAGAATGTCCAGTGTGAAAAAAAATAAAAAAAAATCTCACATTCCTTCCTATGATAAAAAGTTCAAATAACTAACAGTATATTTTATGAACCTCCAACTAAATTGTTTATCAAAATGACTGACCTTTTGAGTGAACTAACTGGTATCATTGAGTGGATGAATTGCTGGAGATCTCTTGGGTTGCAACCCCCCCCCCCCCCCCCCTTATTCTTATATGACATATTGACTGATATGCTTTTTCCAACAGGTATGCAAAAGTCCATTGTTTTGTCATATGAGTGTTTCTAAACACACAAAGGTGTAACTAAGCTAAGTAAGGTAATTGCTAACCAGAGCATGCCCACTATTTTGATTTTCTCATGGCATTACACTTAGCAATGGTTTTAAATTATACCATGTTTGGAACATCCTTTGTGTCACTTTTATGAATCCAGCCTAAAGTCCATGTTCCATAGTCATTAATTTGTGGCATTTTATTGTTCAAATACATAAACTGTAAATATTACTATGTTCAAACTTATCTGGCAAGCTTTGCATATTCACATTTTCATGGTGCTTGATGGTCAAATTCTGTGCGTATTTTTTTACCTCACTATAAGTGCTCTTCATGGTGTGAAAGAGAACAAGATTGTATTTTAAAATTATCTATTGTTTTTTTTTATTACTCTAATAACAGCTAAAAATCTAGAATCTTAGGTCTGTTTACAAACACACTGATGACTGTTCCATGATTAATAACATATGCCGACACTGAGCAGTGAACACAAAGATTTATAGTTTTTCTCTGAAATTCAGAAATGCAGCAGGACATGTTTACCCCCAGCATTCCTTTATCTGCACAGATGAATTTGTGAAGGGTTAGCTCTCTTACTGCTTATGCTCTCTGCACAGAGCTGTTGCTGTGAGTCTGTCCTCGCCATCCAGTGACTCATGTAAACAGATGTTTAATTTATTATTTTCTCTGTGAAAAATACTTGCATTTCAAAAATTCAAAAAGTATTTCAACATGTTTTTAGAAGAACTTTACAGTGGTGTGCTCCAAATTGTGCTGAATTAACTGGCCCTTTAAAAGGTTGCAAATATGTCTTAATGGCAATGTAAGTATCTTCTAAATGACTTTTTTAGACGTTATATTTTTGGGCTAACGGCAGCAGTGAGTTGGGTCCTCAGATTTATTTTGTATATGTTATGTGAATAATGAAAAGTTAAGTTTTACTTGAAGTAAGCCATTTACAGACATCCTGTCTTTTTGTCTGGATTAAGCACCTGACACATATCCATATAATACCTGTGCCTTGTGCTTGGTATAAATCATTTTTATTTGATTTCTTGAGCACAAAGACTAACAAAGAGCCATGGAATAGGACAGGGCAAGCAGCTAAAAAGTAGGTAGTAAAAAAAAAAAAATTGATTCACTTATTTTTTACTTTTTAAACTATAGTTTGTTTTTACACAATTTTAGTGTAATTAATAACTATCAGTTTTCATTACAAATAGTGTTTGTGTCCAATTCAGAGAACAGAGCGTAATGAACCAAAATGGTATCGCTGTCATGATACCAAGCTATTGTAAAGAAATATTGTGCGTTGTTTCCATTGGGAATTTCCCATTTTATGTCTATTTTTACTGCAGTTTATTTATTTTAAGAGCAGTAATAAAATTGATAGAATTGTGGCTGACATATCGCCTTAACTTGTTGACTTCCTCCCACACAAATGTAATTTGTGGTCTGAGCTAGTACCTATGTTCTTATTCCAACTCAAGCCTCTGGGAACAGCTGCTGCTGCCACGTTATTAGTTATTGGACCCAAACACATTCACAATTCTTGGTTATGAAAAGCTGCTTCTGTTTAATAGTTATAATTGTGTTGTGAATTATAGAATTAAACATAGTTACTGTACAATGTAATCACTTCCCTAATCAAGCTTTGTAAGAGGATGCCTTGTATTAAGCCGTACTGATGGGGAGGTCTTCCGGCAATGTGGATGTATTGGAAGAGAGTCATTTAGTTTAAACTGCAAACCTTTTAGCTCCCTCGGCCGTAAAAATTTATATTATTAGCTTAAGGCAGTGTTACCATCCACTGTGTTTTCCAATCAATTGCAATAAGAGTCTATTGTTTGCCTTTTGTTATATCGATCCTTTGGTGTGAAATGTTAGTAGTTTATTGCATCCTGCAGCCAAGATAATATGACACAAATTTGCTAGATATATGCGTGTTTAACTCTATAAGTGTTTGATAGAAAGAGGGTTCACCGCCTGGATACATCAACTGTTTATCTCTGATGGTGATGGTGTAACACTTCATAGGCCATCTGGAATATGGAGCATCTCCAAAGGCAAAGAGATACTCAACTACTTTCAAACATCAATACCATGCCCGTGGTCTTAAACTACACTGTATGAACCAGCTACCATATCTTTCAAGTGGTAAAAACAGTATAATCTATTTTTGGAAGTCATTTTCATGCTGGTTCTCAATGCTGCTGCTTAAAATACGGTGTGTACACAATGTATAGGTCAAAGGTAATAAATATCCTTACCTATTGAAAGAGCTAATTCTCAAATTATTGTTAATGATATGGCAATGTTAGTTTAAGTATGAGCTATGGAAATAAAACTGCTGATTTTGCAAACAAATACTCATTCAGCTCATAAACTTAAGAATAAAAGAATATGACCTACCAGTATTTATTTACACAAAAATATTATTTGGTAGGAACAGGAAAAATGCTGTCATATTTATTACATATGTTTTATTTCTCTTTTGTTCTGCATCTACTGGAATCACCATGACAGAATCAGATCACTGTCAATTAAACAAATACAATGCTCAATTCAGATTTTAGTATAAAAGCTCATATTTTGAAATTATGGAGGATACATGCTGAATTACTATTTAGTTGTATCCAAAATAGAAATGAAAATGAACAGCTAAATACAATATGATTTTTGTTCTGAATTGCTTCATGCAGTGCGTAAGAACAGACATAATTTGATAAACTTGATAAATGCAATTATGTCTCTTGTAAATATTTTATAGGAAGACTCAAAGAAATATGGAACATATATTTGTTGTATTTTATTGATTTTTTGCATGCCTTTATATGATTTATATAAATTATTTATTGTTGTTTTTGCATACAACCACTTGATATATATCATTTATTCATTGTTTTTTGGCATAAAACCATTTGATCTATATCATTTATTCATTGCTGTTTTTTCCTACATCTATTTGATCTATATAATTTATTCATTGTTTTATTTTTGCATGTTATGATTTGAAATTATACTCTAATTTTAGGCCATTTCCAATATTAAAAAGACATTTAGTGTTGGCTATTATAATTAGTATCTCTAGCATTTGTCTAATTCAGTCTAAAAACCACAATATCTAATGTAATATATCTGGCACTAATTTAGACTGTTTTTTTCATAACAGCAAATATCTGTATTTGTATAGTTTTCATTTCTACCATACCTGAGTCTTTGCTTTGTCTCCTTAAAGAAGGTAACACAAGTATGTTATAGGAGCTGCCATAATGATGCTGAATTCCAATTTATTTTGCATTATCCAAAAGGAAAAAGAACTGCAATAATACAAAGTGGTTGTGTATTGAACACAAATTATAAAGTCTGGATTGTGTTTCGGTTTTTAACACAATATATGTATTCTGTATGTGTATTGATTTTTACATACTTCCAATGCAAGCAATCATAGAAACATCATTAAATGCATACACTTCAGAACCATAAAGAGCAACGTTATACTTTCTTCAAATATGAACACATTAGGCGTTGAGAAGTTCAAAGCAATTACTGGTTAAGTGTACTCTATAGCTGAAACATGTTACTTTGCAAAAGGAAGGTTGAGAGTTAATGGAAATATGTACAAATGGTGGTTTGCAGCTTAAGATTTTAATTATACGGAGAGGTGCTCAAACAATCTTGTTTGACCCTCTTAAGAGTTACAAATTACCGCATTAATGGAACATCTCGATAGAAAAAAAACTCATTGGAAATCAGCACCCTAGACTTACAAGTCTACAGGATAGGCATGTACACAGTCAATGAAATACGGTTGAGACATTAGAGCAAACAAGGTTAGAAATATAAAGCATGAAGGTGAAAAATTACTAAGGATGGTGCTACAAGATTTATGTGAATGCTGGTGAAGAATAATGAGAAATCTGTAAATATGTATTGTTTTTTAATATAGAGATAGATTAGCACTTAGAACAGCGGTTCTCAACCTGTGGGTCGCGACCCCATCGGGAGTCAAATGACAATTTACCAGGGGTCGCCTAAAACCGAACAATCAGAGATCTGTTGCCAACCCCTCCGCAAGCTGCAGCCACCGGAGGTCTCTCTCGCTCTGCCGCAATGCTTGCTGGTATTTGAGTCAGGAACACATGGGGGCAGCATCTAGATTCTGCCCACTCCTGATCGAAGAACCTGTGGGGACAATCTACTGATAGTGACTCAAAATGGGCTTGGCCAAGTAGATGTTGTCAAGGAGATTATCCATATTGAGTCAGCCCTTTTTATGTAGCCTTCCTGTGAGCTCTGCACTTCTGGCACCCCCATATACCATATAAGGAGAGGGAGTGGTGCCGCCAAAGATTCTACTTGCCTAAGGCTCACCATGGATATGTTTATTCGGAGATCTATAAATAAAAAATGACATGCAATTTGCCTAGTCTGCTTGTTGTTCAACATTTATTCAAGAAAAAATGATATGTGAAAAAGTGAGGTTTGGTTAACTGACCACTGCAGTGTAATATATATAGACTGCTCTTTTGAATAACTTGACTCAATAATGGCACAATGTGTTTAAACGGTTTAAAATAAATTACAATGGCCTTAAATTTGAACTATTGGTTGAGTTTTTCTTTAATGATTGTGGACATGTTGCTATTGTTTGTAAAAGCATTACAAGCCTAAGAGGAGTGGGTTAAACAGTGAACATGTATGATTTTGTACTCACTTCTGTTACAAAATGTCTCTTTAAATACTTGACAATAATACTCAATGGTAGAATAAACCCCCATAGAATAACCCTCTCCCTTAAGTTACAGACAGACTCGCATTCTAAGATGGATCTACCCTTGCAGCTTCTTGTTTGGATTTTCCTTTTTATGGCCCTTTTATATGCAGATCCCTGATGCTTTCTACTGAAAATCATCATAATATTTAAAGTAAATGTTCTGCCTAATTTTTGCCAAAACCATATTACATTTAATGCAACAGTTACTTCATAATTCGCGGACATATAAAAGCACTGGTGCAAAACAATGTTTATGGCTTTGCCCTTCTTTCTATATGTCTTTAACTGCAATTGTGAGTAGATTAATTCACTAGTGATCCAGTCCAACTTAATTTTCATACAGCAAGTGAAAATATATTCACACAAGCAATGAAGTACCACATACACCATAACACATTTTTTTTTTTAAATTGCAATTTATATACTAATAACCTCTTAATGTTTCCAAAGCTCTCATTTTTTGTTATTGTATAGCTTTATAAATCTAAGAAGTTCGTTTCATGTCATAATGTGATAACCTCTTCACTAATGAGTATGTTATTCTTTCCAGGTAGGCCTCTTTGTCTATTTTCTCTACTTGCCAGGAGTGGTGTATTTTTTTCCATCTAGTTGCTATGTGTAATTTCACAATACTAAATATTGTTGCTAATAGTTTTTCGCTTCCAAATTTTGATTCTCTAGGGAACATTCCTTTTAAACAAATTTGTGTAAGTATTATTTGTCTACTGTGTTGTTGCTGTTGTTTAGTCGTTCAGTTGTCTCCCACTCTCCGTGACCCTATGGACCACATCACGCCAGCCACATCTGTCTGCCAATGCGCCTCTGTGCCTCCTCAAGCACATGTTCATTGCTGCAATTACTTGATATATCCATCTCTGCCTCTGCTGTAGTGCGAAAGTGGAGTATATTACAGGCAGACTTTATAGATAAGATGGCGCACACTGCTACTGTTAAAGCCCTGCAATTTTATTTAATATTAAAAACACTCAACAGTTTGAGGAACTATATGCCTTTGTAAATAAGTGAGCAAATGCCCAACATTAACATGTAGCAAAAAGCCAATCTGATGTCTTAATAATGCCTTATCTACTTGTTCAAAAAGGTAGTAAACAAAGAAAAAAACATGTAGAAAAAAAATATTTGTTGCATAAACATGATCTGTAATATCATTATTATTTCTATTGCATTAAGATTATTACAACTCTTTGATTTTGTTGTTTTGTAATTTTGTGATTTGTTCTTTACATGTTCTAGTGGTAGGGACGCTTCTTTTTATTTCTATATGTTTAGGTATGTTAGCAAGCTACACATGTACAGTATAGAATTATATGATGATAGCAAGATTGCTTGCCACTATTTTGTACATGTTAAATGTTAGATTCCCCTTCTGGGTCGCTATCTTGTCGTGGTGAATGGGGTTGTGTACTTCAATGAAGCTGTGAGCTATACAATGTAGGGCAACCCAAGATGAGCAGATCATAGCAGAGAGGTCAGAAAAATGGTGGTCCACTGGAGAAGGAACTAGCAAACCACTCCAGTATCTTTGCCATGAAAACCTTATGGATTAGCACACCCAGACACAAGATGTGCTGTGGTCCGTGGTGTCACGGAGAGTGGGACATGACTGAACAACAACAACAAATGTTAGATTGCACCCGACCAAAGGTATTCAATTCCTAAAACAATGTACACTTCTTATATTGGCAGTAATAATATGCACTGCGTTGCATGCAACTTCTAACTTCAGCCTTTAAATACACTTGATAGCGGGCAACATTATTTGTTTGGAAACAAAATTTAAAAAAAAAATTTAGGCTCCAGGTAACTGTTCATCAATTATGAGTGTCCCTTTACTCTCTCGTAAGATGAACGCATCTGTTAGTGGAGAATCAGTACAGTATGAAAACATTTTTTACATGGGGAAAAAAATATCAAAATAAACATTTCCAAACTCTCCTTGATGTTTGCTAAATCTCTTGAGTTTGCAAGCAGCAGGTTTTGTGAGTTGACACCCCTGAAAATCCCTGCTAGAAATTAATTTGTTTTGGCCAATCACAGGAAGCTACAACATTTTAATACTATGTAACAACCAATGATGGTAGTTTGTGCAGGAAGGAATCATGGGATGTGTAGCTGTAGATCTTTACATTGTACTGATGCTGGCTTGAAGGTTAGTAAAGGGTTAAACACTGTACCCAAATGCAGTGTTTCTATTGGGAAGTACACTGTGCCTATGTAAGCAGCTCTGGAGGTGTGTAATTTTTATTTTATTTTTAAATCCAATAAATCTGTATGTGTATAGAACGATTCAATGTAATGTGTGGGTCTGATATAAGCAGCATGTGTTAGATTAGAAAAAGGTAAAAACTGTGACATTTAGATATGCCTTTAATCTCCTCGGTCTCTCTTCTATTTCTCACAGAACTAGTTTTTTTATTCTACAGAGCTGATTTCTAAAAAGAAAATTGTATCTCTAAGAAACTCACTTTTGTAAAATAAGGTTATGGTTTATCTTTCATAATTTGTAGCCTCATGTGAAATGTGTGAGGATGTCCCGCTACTGTGTTTATTATATTGTATATCTACTTTTGTCTAAACCCAGATACTACTTTCTCAAGGGTTCAGAGTTCCCTTTACTTGATGTGTTTTTACTTTTCCCTTATGATATCAGTGTTTTTGTCTCTTTTTTTTTTTTACTTATATAAAAACTTATTCGGTTGCAGATTCTTATACCGGTATTTAGTTTAAGTTTTTTATAATTCAAAAAGAAAAGACAAAAAGGTCAACTTGCACTGTATTAATATGACACACTATACCTTCGGTAAAGATTTTTAACTTAAAAGAAATACATTATAAGAATATATGATCAATAAAATGAACAAAAAATTGATAAAATCACAGTATTTTTATTCTGAATTCTGTCCTGCTAGGGAAATTATTTGCCCTGAATAAAAAAATCAGTCTGAGAAAAGATTTTATAATGGGAACTGATACATTTTACAATTGCTCTGTACACGTGGGGGTCAATGTGGTCATTCTTTTTTTAAGTAACGAAGTTGATAATGGCAGAATGTTTTAAGGGACTAAAAATCTCAGTCTTTTTAAACTTTTCACTTTTATATACAATTATTCTATAATTCCCTCTTCCAAAAACATCTTCCCTATTTTCAAATATAGTTCTTCAAAAGAGGATATTTTAAATTTTGGGAGGGAGAGGGGTGGGAGGCCTATGCACTTTCCCCAAACATTTCGAACTGCTCTTGGGGGCTTGCCCTCTGTCAGCCAATGAAATCTACAGACTAAAGGATGCGCTTTGCATTTCCTCTTATTTTGAATAACGTTTAAACAGATTTTGCTTTATATTTTTAATGCAAAAACTACTTTTATAATGTGCTCTTTTAAATGCATGAAAAAAAAAACAATTGTGTTCTGGGTCCCTTTAATCATCCTTGCTGTCTGTATTGTCATTTTAAGAGTATGATAGTACTTTTTTATTTGGATGATGGGAAATTCGGATGGAGTTTTTTTTTTTTGAATCTCAGATGATCACATTTCTACCTACAATTCCTAACGTACAATTTGTACGTCTTATGTTCTTCCAAGGAACATTGTAATAGATGGCTATTCTCATAACATGTATACAGGTAACAATACTAAAGCTATCTTCTTGGCTTCCATTCCTTCATAAAAAGGAAGATTTGCATTTACAACAAAAGAAGAATTGCTGAAAATTATCCTTAATGGTATGTAATGTTTTTTGAGAGACACCTGCAGGTTCTTTTAAATATAAATTGTAGAAACAGATCTGAGATCTAAACACATTAAAATTCTGCAAAAATAATTGATGATACTTTTGGAACAACCTCAAAATTCTTTCATTTACTCTTAGTGTTAATCACAGATAATTTCTAAATTAAAGGTTTATAATTATTTGACTTAAGAGACTGTCATATCAATATCTCTTTGTGTAATACTGAATCTAAAGTGATTTGGCATTCTGACCTTCATCTCTTCACTTTAGTTCAAGATACAGTGGAAAAACGTAACTTGAACTGGAGTTTACCAGCAGGACCTATCAACCACCCCTAGGTTTGAGATCAATGTCATGTAAAGGGTTCTCCATGAGAAAACTGAATATTCGGTCAATGGTTCACTTGAGGTTAAAACCAAGTACTATGCTCTAGAGCAGGGGTCACCAAACTCGGTCCTGGAGGGCCGACCCAGGCCTGGAATACTTTTCTAGATGCTAGTTTTGGGTGCATTACACTTTTTCTCTTCCATTTAAATGCATAATGTTGGGTTATGGCTATTTTTTATTTTTTTTTATTTTGCAGAGTGAGTTCTCAGCTGGTTATGAAATATTGAACGAGAGGCCTTTGTAAAATTTATAGGGAGCTGTAGAACTCTTGACAGGAGATGCAGGTAGCCTTTGAAACAAATGAAAGAAATACATGGAGTGCTGAGTTTGTTTAGAGATTGCTGCGTCTACATTGTATATAGGAGAAGAGGAGCCCTAATATGATGCAGGTGTGAGCTGCTTGAGGTCCTAACTGTAGATAAGTGCTGAAACAATTCTTCATTTACTATAGAATAGAATCTTTTCTTTGCAGATATTCTATTGTGTCTCTATTCTTTCTATCTTCATTTTCTTTAATGTTTTAAAAATGTCTTTATTTCATTCGTTCTTCTGTCCTTTTATTTTTATCTTGCCTTTTTTATTATTATTATTATTATTATTATTATTATTATCCTTTATTTGTAACATGTTAATATATTATGCTTAACTGCAAGGCAAAAACAATTTTAACATATTGGAAAGAATGGAAGTCCCTATTTTTGAGCTTAAAATCAAATGTATATAGTGCTTGTTCCCAGAGCACCTAACAAGATTGAAAATGTTAAAAGGTTAGGGTATACGGGAGGTTGATAGATGTGTTCTGCATATTAAGGCTGAAGGTGATAGGCTTCTTCAAACAAATTTATTTTTAGTGAGTTTTTGAGACAGGAGAAAAGTCTAGTGGAGCAAAACAAGGAGTTCCAAAGAATTGGGGCAGCACGAGAAAAGTCCTGAAAGTGGGAGTGAGAGGAGGTGATAAGAGCCAAGAAAAAAAGAAGGTCATTAGCAGAGCGAAGCGGGCAGTTGTGGGAGTATTTTGAGACAAGAGCAGTGATATAAAGGGGTGCACTATTGTTGAGGGCTTTGTAAGTTAGGGCCATGAATTTAAATTTTATTCTGGAGGCTACAGGAAGACAATGGAGTGACTGACAAAGAGGTGCTGCAGACACTGAATGTTGTGTTTGGTAGATGAGTCTAGCGGAGGCATTCATTATGGATTGGAGTTGAGCGAGACAGGTGATGGGGAGTCCAGCACGGAGTGAGGTGCAGGAGTCGAGGCGAGATATGAGAGTGGATTAGAATTTGAGCTGTTTCTTGTGTAATATAGTGACTTCTTTCTTTCTTAACTTTATTTTTGTTTTATTCTTTCTTAATTGTTCTCTTTCTTGTTCTTTTATATTTCTTGTTTTTTTTATTCTTTCTGCTTTTTTTATAACTTTCTTTTTTCTTTCTTTGCCCTCTTTACTTAATTTCTTTCCTTTTCCTCTTTTTTTATTTTCTTCCTTTCTTTCCATTTATTTTCTTTTCTTTTGTTCATTCTTCCTTTATTTTTCTCTCTGTCTTCTATCTTCCTGACTTTACATCCTTTATTTCTTTCCATTCTTTCTCATTTGTTCTCTTTCTTGCTCTTTCAAATGTCTTGTTTCTTTCTTCTTTTTTGCACTTCCCTTGCATTTTCTGTGACTTGGCTTTTTCATTCTTTAATACCTTTCTAACTTTAGTTTTGTTACTCTTTTTATTTTCTTCTTCATAACTTTGTTCTTTACACCTCCTTTACTTTTTCTCATTTTATTTTCTTGTACTTCATTCTTCTCTCTCTATTTCTTGCTTCCTTTCTGTTATTTTTGTTTTTTGCTAATTTGTCCTTCCTTCTTTCTTCCATTCTTTATATTTATATTGCCTTCTTTCTTACTATACTTCCCTTTTTTGTTTTTCTTTCATTCTTTTTCATTTTGTTCTCTTTCTTATTCTTTAATTTTTCTTTCTTACTTTATTTTCTTTCTTACTTTGATTTTGTTTCTCTTTTTTTCTTTTTCTTCTTTCTTCTCTCATTATTTCCATCTTTCTCACCTTCTCATTCCTTCATTTTCTCTTTCTTGTTCTTTTTTCTCTTCTTTTTCTTTCTCTCTTCCTTTCATTCCATCTCTTTCCTTCTTTCTTTCTTCATTATATTCTCTCACTCATTTGTTCTTTTTTCTTTTAACTCATCCATCTCTTCCTTTTTTACATGCTGTATTCTTTTTATTTATTAACAGTTTCTCTTTTATCTTTTCATTTTGTTCTGTATTGTTCCATCATTTGTTCTGTATCATCATTATGTCATATATTTTTCTCGAGTTGCTTTCATGATACTTATTTCTTTTCATCCTTTCATTTTCCCTTCTTTTATTCTATATTTCCATTTGCTTTATTTTTGCCCTATTCTCCTTTATTTATTTTGTCTCTTTCTTTTTTCTTCCTTTTTCTTTCTTTCTCTTTCTTTCTTTCTTTCTTTCTTTCCCTGCACTGATACAGTTAAATACAGAAGTATTTATGCCTTCTTGGATGGATAAGATTCCTTGATCCACCATCAATCAACTCCCTCCACACGTGTTTCAAATGTTCCTTTCAGCTGTGCTGTTGGCACCGCAGATCTGCTTATGTGTTGGAAAATCTTGTGCTATTATAATCTGACAATGCAACAAATCACCTTCACATAAAACTCTCTGCTGTGTTGTTAGAAGCTAAGGCTGCCATCTGCTGTCAGTTTCTACTATTGCATGTGTGATCTACTTAATTACAGTGATAGGCAACCGTATGTGGCCTCTAAATCTCACGGTACACCATTTTTATTTTACCCAAATGGTAGAATGGAGGAAAGGAATTTAGTAGTAGAATTATCTGTATGGTTCCCTGGTGTTCCAGTGGTTAGGATTTGGTGCTTTCACCATTGCAACCTGTGTTTGATTCCAGTCAGGGAACCAAGAGGTCACATCACCCTGAGCCATGCAGGGTTGTGCCTGGTCGGTACTAGGATGGGAGACCACATAGGAATATCAGGTGCTGTATGCTGTGGCCTGCTGGAGAAGGAACTGGCAACAAACTCCAGTATCTCTGCAATGAGTAAAAGCGGATTCAGCATAGTGTGTTGCAGTCCATGAGATCACAGAGAATCGGACATGGCTGAGCGACACAAACACACAACACAGAATTATAGCTAATGAGGAGAAGTATTTAGGAGAACAATTCTGTATTATTTGTTAGTTTTAGTGAAATATAATAGATGGTATTGTTGAAGAGGGGTATACCCAGAAACGACAGAGAACAGGTTGGGGCCACATGGGAAGTGCCTATTGTTGCCCACTACTGGTTTATTAGAAAGATTTGTATATATTTAGCAACAAGCAATTGCAAGCTGCATTCCCGGGAAATGTATCTTCTTCAACCAGATCAGTTGTTTATACTGCCTTAAGCTTTAATAAAATGCTTAAGGCATGCTTAAGCAGTGCACCCTAGATCAGAGGTGTATAAACTGAACGTTTGACTCTTTGAACACAGTTTCAGAAGATGACTTTAAAAAAGGGGTTGGGTATGCTAGAGTGAAAATGGCAGGCAAGACAACATCCAAAAATGTCAAGTAACTAAAGAGTGACATTTATGTGTTTTGAAAAAGTGTGTACTATTAGATAGAATAAGTACTTAATATATGCACAGACATAGAGACATACAGTATCTCCATACATACATATATTCTGTATAACTAATGCTCTAGGTTTTTTCATTCTCCTAAATGTTGAAAGAAACAATAAGGAGGACCAAGAGAAAGTGGGAAATGGTCTAGGCTGTACAAATAGGGGTTTGCCCTTAAATATGGCACTTTCCTTCAGAAGAGGGACATTTGGAAGGTTAAAAGGGAAAGGGGGATTTTTCCTGAAAAAGAGGGAAAGAGGTAAGGCAATGTTATGTTACGTAGGTTATCGACCCAGGAAACAGTCCAATCAGTTAAAGCTGTGAGCTATATAGCATGTAGGGTCACCCAAGTTTCAGTATGAGAAGACACTCTTGTTTATTTGAGAATAATTGGAGATTGTAGTAGTGGGTTTCACTAAGGATAGGCACTCCCTTTTTACAGAATTTGATATTTACATTGAAAACAATGAAATATGTATAAGCAGTTCAAGCCAGATGTATAAAAGGGTGGAGTGTTGGAAAACTCTTGGAGACTCTCTGCATCCCCTATGAGAAGGACATACGTGATCGGTCTCTCAAGAAGTTTTCCAAAAAACAGTAGTACATAATATATATATATAATCAAACTGACAATTTAATTCATACTCTGTGTTTTAAATCAACAATAGTTATGGAACATATTATTGTAACAAAGGTTTGCAATTTGATTTTTAGTAAAATATGTTGTAAAATGGAACAGTGATGAAATTGACAAATGTCTTTTTTAGACTTACGTGGTTCTTAAGTTTGTGTTGGGAGGAAGGTCACTTTTAGGTCATCAGATCTCCAATCTAGTACTGACAAGGTGATCTCAGGGTGACTGCACAAGGTGTTCATCTGGAGTGTTTCTGTTCCATGAGAAGAGTACCCTTGTAGGGTGTGAAGAGAAGTGGGTGGCATAGCAGCTCACTATGTGTAGAAGTTAGGGACCATAGACACAGTGCTAAGGTTTTATTAAAATGATCTAGTTATGCATTCTGGGTCCCCTCTGACATAGAGAGATGGGAGTGGAAATGAAATACAGTGGATATAAATAGTCTACACACCCCTGTTAAAATGTCAGGTTTCTGTGCTGTCAAAAAATTAGACAAAGATAAATCATTTCAGAACTTTTTCCACCTTTTAATGTGACCTATAAACTGTACAACTCAATTGAAAAACAAACTGAAATCTTTTAGGTGGAGGGAAGAAAAAAAAAGAAAAATAATGAGGTTGCATAAGTCTGCACACCCTCTTATAACTGGGGATGTAGCTGTGTTCAGAATTAAGCAATCACATTCCAAATCGTGTTAAATAGGAGTCAGCATACACCTGCCATCATTGAAAGTGTCTTAACCCCAAATAAAGTTCAGCTGCTCTAGTTGGTCTTTCCTGAAATTTTCTTAGTCGCATCCCACAGCAAAAGCCATGGTCCACAGAGAGCTTCCAAAGCTTCAGAGGGATCTCATTGTTAAAAGGTATCAGTCAGGAGAAGGGTAGAAAAAAGAATTTCCAAGGCATTAGATATACCAGGGAACACAGTGAAGACAGTCATCATCAAGTGGAGAAAATATGGCACAACAGTGACATTACCAAAAACTGGAGCTCCCTCCAAAATTGATGAAAAGATGAGAAGCAAACTGGTCTGGGAGGCTACCAAGAGGCCTACAGCAACATTTAAGGAGCTGCAGGAATATCTGGCAAGTACTGGCTGTGTGATACATGTGACAACAATCTCCCGTATTCTTCATATGTCTGGGCTATGGGGTAGAGTGGCAAGACGAAAGCCTTTTCTTACGAAGAAAAACATCCAAGCCAGGCTACATTTTGCAAAAACACATCTGAAGTCTCCCAAAAGCATGTGGGAAAAGGTGTTACGGTCTGTTGAAACCACGGTTGAACTTTTTGGCTATAATTCCAAAAGATATGTTTGGCGCAAAAACAACACTGCACATCACCAAAAGAACACCATACCCACAGTGAAGCATGGTGGTGGCAGCATCATGCTTTGGGCTGTTTTTCTTCAGCTGGAACTGGGGCCTTAGTTAAGATAGAGGGAATTATGAACAGTTCCAAATACCAGTCAATATTGGCACAAAACCTTCAGGCTTCTGCTAGAAAGCTGAAAATGAAGAGGAACTTCATCTTTCAGCATGACAACTACCCAAAGCATACATCCAAATCAACAAAGGAATGGCTTCACCAGGAGAAGATTAAAGTTTTGGAATGGCCCAGCCAGAGCCTAGACCTGAATCCGATTGGAAATCTGTGGGGTGATCTGAAGAGGGCTGTGCACAGGAGATGCCCTCGCAATCTGACAGATTTGGAGTGTTTTTGCAAAGACGTCAAAGTCAAAATGTGCCATGCTGATAGACTCATACCCAAAAAGACTGAGTGCTGTAATAAAATCAAAAGGTGCTTCAACAACGTATTAGTTTAAGGGTGTGCATACTTATGCAACCATATTATTTTATTTTTATAATTTTTCTTCCCTCTACCTAAAAGATTTCAGTTTGTTTTTCAATTCAGTTGTACAGTTTATAGATCACATTAAAGGTGAAAAAAGTTCTGAAATTATGACTTTTTAACAGGGGTGTGTAGACTTTTTATATCCACTGTATGTAGCATAATTTTTACATTTTTTTCAGGGTTAATTTTATTATTGTAAAGCACAAAAAAAACATAAAATGTATGTCAGGAATGTCCTCAGTTAATCTTAGCTTAGAAAACAACACAGAATGTTTATAAAATGATGGTTTATAAAGATACTAGTTCCTTTAAAAACAACATGTACTAGACAATGTAAGATGGCACAAACACTTGCCCAGGCTGCCACACTGTATCATCCTTGCATATTAAGGTCTATCAGGAGACTGGGAGAAAGGGTGAGAAGGGCTCAACAAGTCGATATTTATCAGCAACTGTGTGATCCTATATCTATTTGTAGCTATAGATATAAACATGGAATAAGGCTCACAGTCCTCTATCTAACAATTATCCTCTTTGCCTACCTTAATATTAATCAGTTGGCTACCATTTTAAAAATAGGGACAAGTCAGCTGACATATAAGGGATTTTAAGTTTTTATTGCATTGAGTGCCCTTACAGATCTTCGCCTGAGAGGAATTGATGCACAAATTTAAACATTTTATTATTATATTTTTTTTATATAGCACAAACATACTTTGTAGAATATGCCACCTGTCTGATTTTGACTCCTTTCTTTGCCACAGGTTGTGAGCTTTGCCAGTTTGAAGTTTGATACATCATATGAATGGATGGTCCTCTGCGTCCTGTGGTGCTCTGTTGTCCAAGCTCTGCTACTTCCCATATTTCTCTGGGCCTGTGATCGCTACAGAGCAGATGTTAAAGCAGTCTGGGATAAGTGCCTCGCTATCATGGCTAACGATGATGGGGATGAAGGTAAGAGATAAGCTTCAACATGAACTGAATTCAAGAGGTCAGTGAGTGAATGCACCCTATTAATTTATAATACTGCACATTGTGTCAGTCTAGACGTGCTAGAACCCAGTTTAACATGTGATAAAGGGGCACACGCCTGAATATCACATGATGCAGTTATATATTCCACTCCCCATTATTGCACAACCAAACATGGCTTCTCAGTGCAGCTATTCATAATGAAAGTCTCATATTTATTCTCTGGAAATAATGGAGATTTATAGAAATTTCGAAAGTGAAAAAACTACAACATGACAATATCTATGAACCAAGTGTATAAAGGTATTTGTACAGTGCCTTGCAAAAGTATTCACCCCCCCTTGCCTCACAACCTGGAATTAACATGGATTGTTTGAGGATTTGCATAATTAAATTTAAAGAACATGCCCACAACTTTGAAAATATATTTTTTGTTTTATTGTGAAGCAAACAACAAATAGGACAAAATAACAGAAAAAGTCAATGTCAATAAGTATTCACCCCCCTAAAGTCAATACTTTGTAGAGACACCTTTTATGGCAATCACAGCTCCAAGTCTCTTTGGATAAGTCTCTATGAGCTTGCCACATCTTACCACTGGGATTTTTGCCCATTCCTCCTTGCAAAACTGTTCCAGCTCCTTCAAGTTGGATGGTTTGCGCTTGTGAACAGCAATCTTTAAGTCTGACCACAGACTTTCTATTGGATTGAGGTCTGGCCTGTGATTAGGCCATTCAAACACATTTACATGTTTCCCCTTTAAACCTCTCAAGTGTTGCTTCAGCAGTGTGTTTGGGGTCATTGTCCTGCTGGAAGGTGAACCTCCTTCCTAGCCTCAAATCACGCACAGAGTGGTACAGAATTTGCTCAAGAATATACCTGTATTTAGCACCATCCATCTTTCCCTTAACTCTGACCAGTTTCTCAGTCCTGGCTGCTGAAAAACATCCCTACAGCATGATGCTGCCACCACCATGTTTCACTGTGGGGATGGTGTTCTTTGGGTGACGTGACGTGTTGGGTTTCCGCCAGACATAGCGTTTTCTTTGCTGGCCAAAAAGTTCAATTTTAGTCTCATCAGACCAGAGCACCTTCCTCCATACATTTTGGGAGTCTCCCACATTCCTTTTCGCAAATTCAAAACGTGCCATTTTGTTTTTTTGCTGAAAGTAATGGCTTTCTTCTGGCCACTCTGCCATAAAGCCCAATTCTATGGAGCGTACGGCTTATTGTCGTCCTATGTACAGATACTACAGTCTCTGCTGTGGAACTCTGCAGCTCCTCCAGGGTTACCTTAGGTCTCTATGCTGCCTCTCTGATTAATGCCCTCCTTGCCCTGTCCATGAGTTTTGGTGGGCAGCTGTCTCTTGGCAGGTTAGATTGCACACAGGTGGACATAATTTCACTAATTGCGTGACTTCTGAAGGTAATTGGTTGCACCAGAGCTTTTTATGGGCTTCATAACAAAGGGGGTGAATACATACGCACATGCCAATTTTCTGTTTTTTTATTCTAAAAAATAGTTTTATGTATATATTTTTCTAATTTCACTTCACCAACTTAGACTATTGTGTTCTGGTCCATCACATAAAATTCAGATTAACAAAACATTATTATGGCTGTAATGTAACAAAATATGTAAAAAGTCAAGGGGGCGGGGGTAAATACTTTTGCAAGGCACTGTAAATCCTAAACATGACTTCTGCTGATTCATTAATTTATTCAGTTCACTAAGTGACCTCTCACAGGTTTGGCGGAGACTTGATGTTGCCAGTCATTACCAGTCATTTTGCACCTCTTTGAAAATGGTTAAATAATATGGTTGCATTGGTTCAGGAAGAATAACTAGTTGTCTACTGGAGTCATTGCAATGGCTTTGAATCTGTTTGTTGAAGGCTGTCATAACATGTGAGGACAATTACAATTGCACTCTTCCTAGTCAATCACAGTGACAGCTTAGTAAATTGATATGATTATATTCAAATTCAAATACATTAAAAAGTAACTGTATAAACTCAAATATTCTTATATTAAAAAAAACATTCTAGGAAACAAATTTGTTTGCATCATTCTGAAAGGAATTTTCTTACCTTGGAAATGTTAAGGTTTTTCAGCCATCTAATTCAAAAATGGTTTGCAGATTTCCCGGAAATTACATTGATTTTGAAGTATAATGAAAGCTGTACATAGTAAGAGAGTGGGAGCAGGTGCATTGTTAGCAAAGAGAGGGTAGAAGACTTGGGTAAAGGACAAAATCTCCAGGAACAGTGGTGTATGTAGGCAGCCCAAAGAGGGCACCAGAGCATCAAAGGTACTGGTTAGCAGTATGTTCTATGAAAATCAAACATTACTAGTGGAGTCACATTTTTGAGTTGATAGCCTTAGTTCTAGCACTACTGTGGACTATAGATACACATTACTGCCAGCTAGTTTTTTGTATTACTAACAGACTTCCAAAATACCCTTAACCCTTTAGTATTAGATGTACTGAAGAATTTATTATATTTCTTCATCATTATATTTTCCTAATTCCTGGCTTGAATAAATTATTACAAAATTCCTACACACAAAACTATACGAGTGAGAGACTGCTTTCTTACATTTTTATAGATTTATTTATATGTGTGTTTAGTTGTTCGTTCGAGTCCAAATCTCAGTTACCCCATGGACCACAGCACGCCAAGCACATCTTGTCTGGGTGTGCTAATCCATGAGGCTTTTTTGGCAATGGTACCGCAGTGGGTTGCCAGTTTCTTCTCCAGTGGACTGCAATTTGTCAGACCTTTCTGCTATAACCTGCCCATCATGGGTGACTCTACATGGTTTAGCTCACATCATTATTGAGGCACACAAGCCCCTTCACCATGACAAGGTAGCGATCGGGAAGGGGATATATATATATATATATATATATATATATATATACACAATAGCACCTACCACCCCCCCGGAAGGATAGAGATCATAGTGTGCATCAGCGCACTTCAGTTCCCAGTAGCTCAAGTCCTGTCTCTTTTGCTGCCCGGAAAACTCTGCTTTCAGAGTAATCCGGGATCCAAAGGGACAGTAGTTGATTGGAGACTACTGGGGAAGGTGCAGAAGATGCACGTTGTGATCTCTTTCCTCCTATTAGACACCAGGGATAAGGTACCTACGTCCCCTTTAATGTAGGGGACATAGGTGTTGTCTTACGCAGTGGATGTAGGTGCTATATATAATCGCTTACAGCCAGTCATATAATGTGGGGAGATTATCCACCCCCCGCACCCACTGTGCCTGCACCCCTGAACAAAAGGGTTAAATATATTATATGACCCTTTAGAGGAGTTATAGTAGCTTACCTTTCAAAATGAGTGGATGGTATGTTGGCAACTAACTGAAAAACTGATAATAGATCTTGAGAAATTGTACATGTTGAGAATGATTAAATATGACATTGTACGATCATGCTCAAATTGGAGAATAAAATATGTTTAGTTTGTTTTTTCTTTTACATATAGTTTTCTGTTTTATAAATTATGTAATTTTCAGTGGGAATGCAAAAAATGTGTAGGTGAGCAACTAATTTGAATATTACTGCTCAGCCCAACTAGAACGTTGGTGTATGCACAAGCAGTGGTAGAGCTTAGACAATTATATTCATTTATAGAGCACAGAAGGTTGATTCAAGAGAAGAAAAGCATGGTACTGTGGTGTTCCATGCAAGATCGATCCGGACTATGCTCTAACTGGCTTTTGGAGTGACAACTTTCTAATATACATAAATACACATAAGCTTATGATGTGGGATATAACAAAGGGATAGGTTGAGTAGTAACTGGGTTGTGGAGCATAGGGTGTACAAGTAACTGGGCCGCTCAAATCTGAATGAGCGTAGGGCAGTATAAAACTTTAGTATGTCCATACTGATAATTCTAAAAGTGTCATAGAGCCGTGCTAATACAAATGTAGGAAAATTCACTTTTTGACCCAGAATTGGTATGATGTTGCAAAGTTGCTTCATAAGCCTTCTGCAACACAACTAAAGGGTTAGTTGGTTCTGAATAAGTACTTTACTCTAGATCAGGGTAGACCTGGGTCCAAATCAAGAGCTCTGGTCCATTTCCTCCAGACCTCTACTAGATTATTAAATGTATCATATATCCCAACTGAAACTTTCAAACCATAAATTTAGTATTTGGGTACATGGTTTCTTCTCCTAATACTCTGTCACAATGTAAATGTTCATATTGCACCCTTTAAATGCCATTATGCTAAAATACTTTTTTGTGCATACATAAAAACTATGTTATCTGGACCTTGATGTAGTTTGTATAAATAAATTTGAACCTTGATGAATTTAGTAAAAAAATAATTGATTACTCCTGCTCTATATACTATAAACTTGTATAACTTTATTTGTCGTTGCTTGATTTTAATAGTCTAGTTCACTTCTTATTGATGCATAATAAAGGCTATGTTTTAGTAATCTATTTTCTCAGTTTTGGATGAACACCAAAAAAATTGCTAGATCCCCTTTCCCAATATGTAGCATTTAAGAGTGTGAGGTATTGTTCATTATCACAGTATCTAACTATCAGCCACATTACATTCAGGCTATGTGTTAAAACGTAGCCCGTAATGTAGATCTTAGAGATATTTGCTATTAAATTAGCCCCATAACACAGATGACTTTACGGGTTACAAAGCAGCAAGGCCAAGAAAAACCTACGTGTTGAGCAAAGTTGAACTTTGCGCCCGTAAATCCTTTGATCCGTCAAGCATGTAACCGATATTTGTTCAATGTAGCTATTAAGTTGCAACAAAGTCACTTACGAGCAAGCCCGTAAGACGCAAATGGAGCCCAAAGCCAACATGGGCTCCAGAAGACCCGCAAGTGGGTAAAGTCCAATACGTAGCACTTGTAATGCAAGTAAAAACATACTACTGTACTTTTATTAAAAGGGAAATTGATGTTAGGTCTTAGAATTAATAGCACAACATTCTCAAGCATGCAAATCGGCTCAGAAAAATACTTCATTTCATGTATATTATTTGTGTTATATCGATCTCGGCAATCAATGTGTAAATACATATGCTGTAACTCGCATGAGATAGAATATCATATTTGCGGCTTTATTAATATTGCATTGTGACTAGAATGTGGGTTCACTCGTAGATCGTAACTGAACCCCGTAGGGCTTTGCAATCCATTCTCCATTTTCTTGTGACAAAATGCTGACGATCTCTATTTCCATTGGTTCCATCTAAACCTGTAACTACGGGCCTGCTTAATTGATTACGTTCTAACCCGCAAAGCTGCCGACCGACAGTTGGTTTACGCTTTTGTGTCTCCAGCTCGTAGCTCGCAGCCTTTCGATTTTAATAGCAACATAACTGTGCTAAATTTCAAGCATGCAGCCGTTACGGGCTTCACGTTTGAGTTACTGGCTTGGAATTTAATGTGGGCCTATATCTGGATTGTCCATAGTAGGGCCCGGGTGCCACAGTACAACCAATACATTTTAAATCCACTGCACTAAAATGAATACTGTATGCGTTCATAAAGTTTATTTTAATGCATGGAAAAAGACATTGAAAGCATATTTTGTAGTCTCTGAAAACGGTATTTGATAATGTACCATCAGCCCTATTAAATTCCCCTAACCTGTAAAACCGTAGCCCGTAACATAGCCCGCAAGACTTGCGGCTATTAAATTGGCCCTTAAAGCACTTTTGTTCTGTCAAGCCCGTAACTGCTACTTCCCAACTTAGCTATTAAATTGCAACAAATTCACTGGCGTTCCCACCCCGTAACACGCGAATGGAGCTAAGAAGCCAATTGGGTGCCAGAGAGGACACACAAGGGGGGTAAAGTCCATTTTGGGTATTGAAATAAATAGCACAACATTCTAAAGCTTGCAAATCGGCAATATAAAATACATTATTTTATGTTTGAATTTCGTGTTATATCGATCCCGGCAATCAATGTTTTTGAAGACTTTGAAATCCCACCTCCGTTTTTCAGTGACGTAATTATGACGATCTCTGTTGCCATTGACTCCATCTAACCCTGTAACTATGGGTTTGACTAATTGATCACGTTCACGGCCTCGCATACAACATTCAACAAATGGTTTACAGGTTTGTGTCTAAAGCCCGTAACTCGCGCCCTGTTTAAATTTAATAGGGTTGAATTTAATAGGGAATAAATCAAATGTTTAAATTATTTGGGGCTTGCCCCTGTCAGACAACGAACAGTAATATAGATGTATGAATCATACTTGCCTGCCAAAGAAAGGTATGGACATATGTGTGCTATTTGCATTTCCTGTTCCTAAAATGAAGTTTAAGCAGGTTTAATTCATATATTCACTGCAAATCTCAAATTTGTTAATATTTAAAGCATTGTCTTTTAAAATCATGAAAAATAAATTGTGTTCCATGTCCCTTTAACTCTCCGCTTCTAAATAAAGAATGAAATATAATTTAGAGGTGTAGTAAAGATTCACTATATAATTTACTGTTACTTTAGTTGAAAATTGTTTGTTCAGTGTATTACCTAATTTAATACTCATTTAAGAACATTAAAACATCTTTTGGACACCAATAGAACCATCTACAGTATTTAGTGTTCCTCTTCCTCAAGCATATTGTTTAGTTCCATGGAGAACCAATTGAACAAATAGCTTTAATCTTAAATCACAGGAACTCAATGTATAACTGAAAGGTGAAATTATTCAGTTCCATGGAATTTCATATTGATAAATTGATTAAAGCTGTTTTTTCTTTGTATTTAACCTCTGTACAACGCTACAGAATATGTTGGTGCTTTATAAAAAACATAATAATAATAATAATAATAAAATACCCAACATTCAAACTCTGTTATCTAACACTTTTACTCAACATTTTAATAAGTCATTGTAATTTTATTTATATGTATAAATAAATGGTATATTTGGCACTATAATATAGCCCTACTACTCGAGTACTGGATTCTGCAATCTTAATACTACTTTTTCTAGTGTGATCTGTACATTAGCAGATTTTTTTTTATTTCTACTGAAATATTGCCAAATTTGATATCAGTTTACATGTTTTTTACATGTTTTTTTCTCCTCTTGCAGAGCACAGTCCAGATGGTGGGATTCATTCTGATCTAATTTATGAAAGGCCGTATGATTATAGTTACGGAGGAGATATTATGGCTATGGATCGCATTACCAAATATGATTTTTCTGCATTAGAAAGAGGGATTCCTCAGATCTTTCCAATGAAGGAAACACAGGATGATAAAATGCACTATCTTCAGGTAAAGGGATATTTGTCCTTCAACCCTGCAAGAAAACACTATATAAACATATAGTAATATGTATTGTACGCACACACACACATAAATATATATATGTTTGCTCGAGATTTATAGCCTTTTGGCCTTATATATAGTTTCCAGGATGTAAAATGATGCAGATGGGGCATTGGATGGCGCACTACAATGCTCTAGCAAGAGGAGCTAGTTATTTGTTTTAATTATGCATTAATTATTACTAAAATTCAAATTATTAATATCAATATTTAATATAAAATTCACATTCAGAGATTAGAGTATAAGCTTCTAAATCAGCTGTTTGTCTTCCACCTGATAAGATTATCAAAGGGAAGGAGGGGTTTATCTGAGGTTTTAAGAATAACCTGATTAGATAAGAAACCAAACAATCATTCAAAGGCTACACCCACAGTAACAGAGAATTGCTAAGAGAACCCACTTTAACACAGCAAATCTCCCACTAGTGTTGTTCTAGTTTTGTGAATGAAAATGTAACCGTGCCATCTCCCCTCATTGATCTTCTAGTAGACAGTGATTTTGGAAAGTAAATTTAATTCTGAATATTGATATAACTGAATATGAATTTTATTTATTTTATTTTATTAGCGCTGCAGACTATGTTGGCGCATTACAAATCAAGGTTAATACTAATAATAATTAATGATCAATGCTTAATTAAATCATCCAGAGTCTATTCTTAGGGTATTGCAGTGATCCTTTAAAATATCACGCAGCAGCTCAGTCTTCAGCTTACACAAATCTTTAGGTTAACAGTAGAAGCACTAACATCCAAAGTACTAATCCAGTTAATGAGCTCAAAATCATATCCTGTAATTTACATTAATATATACAGTATACAGTTTTAGGTTTAATATGACGAGAGGATGTGATGCTTGAATCGCCTCCGTGTGGGTTTTTCCATGACAATGAGATGGGTGCGATTGTTTTCTCCTCCTCTGTCCTGACGTGTTAAAGGACTGGACAGGGAACCTTGGGGAGGTCAGGATACCAACAATCATGTGCTTTTGTTCCTATTGATTTTAACATAAAACTGTTTTTTTTTTGTTCTCCTTAGTACCTGTTTACATTTCCGCTCAACTTTCTCTCTTGGGCTGAGGAGGATCAAACATAAATAAACCCAATTTGAGGAAGACCCATATGTGCTGATTTTTTTGTATGCACAATACTCTTCAGCATATGCACCGTTTAACAGATTTAGGTTTAAGTCTGTTATATTCCACGCTTTACTGTGTAATAAGTACAACACATATGACTTCACTCATCTCTTTCATCTGCTAGGATTTATCCATACATCACATTTAGGTGACCGTTTTGTGCACACAGAGCTAAGACCAAAATGTTCTGGTAAATTTTCCTGGATTTTTTTAGAAATAATAAGAGAATGCTTTATTAGTCACTCAGGACCAGGTTTACCAAAATAAGGAAAAGCCACGTTAAAAGGCAACTTTAGGTGTCTAATAAGCAGCTCTCTAAAGAATAGTTAGGTAGGGCTTGATGAGAAAAAAACACTTTATTAAGCTCTAACTGTGCATTTAAGCACATAATTTTTTTTTTTTTTAAATCATGCCCAGACTGTGCAAGGTCTCTCCGCCATCTAAATAATGTATTGTCTCTGGAGTCGGAGCCACCAAGCGGTTATGTACCAAAATTGAAACTTTCTGTAAAACACACATTAGTAACAGGCAGTAGTGTAACATGAGATGCTAGCGATGTACACAAATACTTTCCAGTCTCCTCCCACTTTCATACTACAAGTACATTATGCATGTTTGGAGGGCATTCCCTCCGGGTGGCTCCCACATGTAAATAGAATACATCAATCAGGGGGTGGAGAAGTAAGGAGCTCATACTGTATGGGGACATGATTAAAACCAGTAATTCATATTTAAATACACAATAAGAGTTTAATAACGTTTTTTTTCTTATAAGGCCCTAGCTTACTATCCTTTAGAGAGCCATTTAAATAAAAACACTAAAGTGTCCCTTTTGCCCACTTACATCCTATTTGTGGCGTTGTATGACAGTGGGTACACATTTTTGTGCTGGGAGAGAGGTAGGACATACATTTCGTTGTGTACTATAGCAAGCATGGGTTAATGAGCACACTAGGTTGTAAGAAGGGGTTACAAACCACACGTGTTTGTAGTTTGTAGTGCTCTTTTAGTTTTAAAGGATCTGTTCCCCAAACATCTGTAGTAGGCAAATTATTTAGCACTTCTGTTTAGGCCAGTTAGGGATATATATGTAGTAGTAGATAAGGGAACCTGTGTCCTGTAGATTTCTGCTTTATGACTCAATAACATGGAATAAGTTAAAGGACCACTGTTGTCCTATTGTTTCCATATGTACGTTTGAATAACTAAAGTTGATAATAAAGGTAATAAATCAGAGGCTTTCTTACAATACAGGGCAGCGTCCCTTTCAGCACTGTCCTTTAGACAGTGTCATAGCAATGAGTGAATAGGTGTTTGTATGTGTGTGATTTACAAGAGCTGCAAGTCTCTTTGCTTATGGATGACGTGTTCGTTATGGGGAAATTTGCTGCCATGCCCCTTTATATCCCTTGCAATAGCTTAGTGAATCTACCCCTTTATCTTTGTTAGGGGAGGTGAATGTGCACTGGCTATTTAGTTCTCTCTTTGGTAGCAATGATATAGTCCAACTCTGTTTTGCTATAGGGGAGAGTTAATTATTTTCTAGCAATTATCGGTGGCAGAGAATTCACTGCAATTTCTGAGTGGGAGAATTGAATAGAAGTGTGTAAGTGAAGCTTTGGGTGTTAGTACCATGGAGAAGTAACTTTCCCCATAGCAAAAAAAAACCATCCCGCCTTCAGCAATAATAATAACTAGCACCAAAAATCTTATTTGTCCCAAATAAATATCCATTCTGGCACAGAGCTTAAAAAAATACACTTAAGGAGTGAGCATCATGTGCTCAAAAATACATTAGATGTCATGACATATTTTTTTTTACTTCAACCACATTTTATGTATAAATCTCCAATGTTAAATCCCTGTGTTATGAGTCTTCTCATTATTATATTTTATTTGGGAAGCACCGGCTAATTACATAGCACAATATCACATGGTTGTTTCTATTCATTTGTATATATCAGTTATACAATTGCAAGGACTGAATGCTTTATTTAGAAAGTACATTATATACTGCAAATGCTAATTTAATTAGGTTACATAAAAAATTGCATCTTTCTCAAAGTAATTAATATATTATATACAATTCACTTACTTCGAAGAAGCCCAAAAGGAACAGATTTGAATCCCCCCCCCCCCCTTCTTTCTCTCTCTACATACACTTTTGTAGTGTGCCATGTTTCACAGGGAAGAGGGTACACACTAACGCTGCTCAGACACACAGCACATCACTTCCTACTCGTTAGCAGTTTGAAGCTCCTTCCCCCTGTAGGTGTGGTTTAAAATCACAGCAGTGCAATATGGCCGTCATCATGAGCAAGAACAGGCAGAAAAGTGAGGCTCCAAAAGATGAGCGCTTGTTACTCTTAGGGGCTTCTTAAAAGTAAGAGAAGTGTAAATTGTATATCAGAATTACATGGAGGTGGATAACATTAAGTAACTTAGTTAAAGCATTTCTATAAAGCAATATGTTGGCTAAATAAACAATGAAAAAATGAGTGAGAAGACTAAACAAATCTGAATAATGTTGGATAATTTTCTTCTCTTGTGTAACCTATTAAATGATAGAAAGGGGCAGGATGTCTTGGGGGTATGTATTGTATGTTCATAAGATGGAGTTTTATTGCCATTCTTTGAACTCATACTAGGTAAGCAAACACTGATCAATGTTATACTAGAACAGTACAGTCCCCCACATCTATTTCAGTACACAAGTCAAACTAAGACCAATCAAGCTCATTTATTGTTGTCACTGCTTGTCTGTATTACATTAGCGCTGATGTTCTTATTATAGTTTTATCTTTCATGTAAGAAAGAAACAACTTCTGTAATGTACACAACATGCTCTTTTTAACCGAAGATAAATTGGACTCTTTAAGGTTTATTTCAAGAATCCATGCTTACTAGTTGTCTGTGATATTAAAATAATAATTTTAAGTGTCTTACCATTATGTTCTTTTTTGTTATTATTTTAGTTTACATGATTATTATGCTGGGCAAAATGAAGAATGAAATCACAGAGGGATTAAACAGTTTGCACGTAATAAACTTTTATATTTAAGAAAAACAAAATTATTTTCTTAATTGTTGAAAGCTTTTTTTTCCTTTTTTTTCAAAGGGGGTTAATTTTTTTTATGGCCCATTTGCTTGCACTGTCGCTGCTCTTATTACTTTTGTGCTTTATAGATTTATAGAACAAGTCAACCTATTTAAAAAATTTCAGTAATTAAGTCTTGTACTTTCTGAATTTCAGATTGGGCTGTTACCTTCCACATGATGAAATTAAAAGGGGCAGCTTCAAATGCAACCAAAGGTCAATCCCAACCGTCTATATTGTGTACCCCCATTCCTTTAACTGCAAGAGTTTTCTTCGGAACTACGTAACAGTGGACAGATCCATTTCAAATTTCTTTAAAGGCTTTAAATTTTTCTTTATAGGCATTTTTACCTCTGAAAAAGTATAATAATTTAGTCAATGTGTGCATTCTTTTTTTATTTATGATCTGCATGTGTCGCTGTGCCGTAATCTTGTTTTATCTAATAAGTCCTGCATCTGGCTTGTGTTGTTTGGGGACAGAAAGCAGCTGCCTTAATGAGATTGTCTATAATTTGGTATAAAAAAAACTGTAATTCCATATATAAAATAAACTTTTTTAAAGAACAATAATTGATAATGAGACCAATCTATTTAGATAGTTATAAGCAACCTTTAATTAAGTGACTTTTGAGCAGGAATATGAAATTATTGATTCTTCCTCCTTCGTCTTCTTCTTCTCTTTCATCCTTCTTCTTCTTCTTCTTCTTCTTCCTTCTTCTTATTATTATTACTACTTATTCTTCTTCCTTTTAAGTTCACAGTTAGAGGGAAATATTATAAATGATCAATACTGCATAAAATTCCCATTTTGAAGATGTTGTTTTTTTAACTTCTAAAAAAATCTGATTATCAATTTAATTTTATAAAAACTTCATATTGATAAATATTGGAATTCAAAGTCCTTTTATACAGAGATCTCCTGCACAAGTACATTTGTACATTAGAAGAGTATTTGTTTGAAACATGGAATAAAGAAACCCTCTGTTTTTTCATTAACTGCAAATACGGTACATAAAATGCATAAATACAGCAGTAAAAATGCTATCTTTAAATGTGCTCTGCTGAACTAAATCTGCACGTGTATCTTCACCAATATTTCAACTTTGCAAAGTGAAAGATTTTGATTTTAAATGACTTCCTCCCAGAATATATTGTGACTGGAAAAAAGAACAGTCAATTTTTATCTGGAGGAAACAAGTCATTTTGAAAAATATCTCGTAAATGTTTTGAGAATTTGGAAAATATAATTATTGACTTAGAGATATATAGAACTTTCTTTAAATAATGGAAGGTTCTAAACTATGCTGAAGGAGTATCAAGTTTAAAGTACCCATGAGATTGCATTTTGATCTTTTATGGCATTTATTAAAATGGAAACTTAAGTACTAAAGTATGTTTCCTGTAGGCAGTTTTAAATGATAGATTTTCCGATGGTTATTTGGAATTTTAGAGTTAGATGGAGAAGCTTAATATAAAATAAACTCTTTTGCTTAATACACACCAAGCCATGATGTTTTATAATTTATTCATTTTGTTTTCTTATTTACACATTCATGTACGAATGTTCATATCATAATGGTTGGTGTGATCTCTTTTTAGGTTCCTCCAACAAGACGATACTCCCATGATGAAAATGACATTTGGACTACAGGACAGATCCCGGCGTTTCTCCATACCTGGGGCTCAGCAGAAGACATGGCAGCTATACAGTTCTTTAGCCTGCCCAGGCGTGAAAGAAGAAGCAGCCTGGCAATATATCATGAGGAGATGGGTTTGCCACATCGAAAGGGTCGGAAATCTTCTGAAAGTCTTATTTCACTGAAACAGTTTACTTTGGAAGAACTTTACAGGGAAGATTATAAATGTTTTAGTCGAGAAGAGATTGTTAGTTTTATTGATGAAACACCCCTTCCAAGTCCTAGAAAGAGCCCAATTAGGTCATCATCAATTTCCCTTATTCCAGACACTTTGCAGCATCAAACACTTGCTCACTTTGCTCTGACAGACTTTGAGAGAGAGCCACAGGTTTTACGCCGGTTCTCGTCTCATGGGAAAGCTTGCACACTTAATGTACCAGGTCATCTCCAGCCCCTGGATGACCACAAACGGTTTTACACTGAGGGACATCGAAGCAATCGAAACAGTCAAAGACATGTTCAGAAAAACGAATCTGAGAGACTTGATGGGCTAGTAACGATTACCAGTTGTGCTGATTCTGGCAACTGTCAGACTGGCTTGAACAGCACATGGGCGGGCCAAGAACATCTTGCTGAAAGCAAAGGAAGCACAAATAGTTTTTTAAGTTCTCCTTCTGCATCTTCTGGATACATAACTTTTCATTCAGATTCAATTGGGTCTACATCTTAGGAAATTCTTACAAAAATGTATGTTAATTAATTTCATTTAAGGGTTTATATCTTTATTATTTTTTTGTCTTTCTAATACCTGGAACTGGATATAGCACCAAAGAAGAAGATTGGTATTTTAAGGGTCCAACACAACTTTAACTATGTACATTTGTTAAGTAAACTATTCAGGAAAATTTATCAACACAACATATTCAAAATGGCTTCCTTGTATGAACAAGTGTAGCTGTTCTTTCTCAAGATATAATTTCCAATTTATTGTACATGAAAACTGCTCTAAAAAATCATTATCATATAGCATTCAACATTTAGTGTAATACTGTATATGCATGCATAAATATTGCTTTATCCATTCTACCTTCTATTGGTGGCTTTTTGATATACACTTTGCATTTTTTATTACAGAATGAACTGTTCAGTATGAGATTTTTAAATGTATGCTTTTATAATACTATTATACTAATAATAATGTAGCTATGGTATGTGCTGTATGGTATCACATATTTTTAACCTATAGAATTATGTGCTGATGCACCTTATTGTATATGGTGGAAATAAACATCTGAAAAAAACATTCACAATTCAATTCTTTCTAAAGACTGGAGCGATTTTGATTTTGTTTTGTGCCCAGTATTTGGAAAAGTCACTCATATTTGATAATCATGATTTTATTTAATCTTTGTGATGTTGACATTTTTGCAGGTTGTTTTTACATTTTTATTTTTTATAAAAGGCAATTTAATTCCATGTTGCGGCCAAAATCTGCAGGGCCTGCTAAATGTTAAATGATGAGACAATGACAATTTTCCCCATAGATAATAGTCATCACAGTCTTTACATCTTATGTGATATAGCAAACCTTGTCCATTAGTACATTTACGATTTTTTTTCTGTTAAAGCTGTACCAGCGATGTTAGAGATTTCAGATGCATGAAATTATATGTTATCTGTAAGCATGTGGGTGTGTTACTTTACATTGCGTAAAAGAGAAACTTTAGCATTATACACTTGTGACCTTAAGGGATACACTCAATAATATTAAATGTACACTTATGTGAAGCAGCACCATCTACCCTGTTTAAGTCATTGGTCTATATTCACTAAAAGTGAACTGCAGAGAATTGATGTTCTTCCCAGTACAGACTTCACTGTATTCATTTATGATGAGATCTGCTAAAGTGGAGAAAGTTATCAACTTTTTGGTAGTGTGTGAGTAGCCAAGTGCCTGTCAGGAAATAAAAAAATAACTTATAAGCAATTCATGATAATGGAGGTTGCCAGAAGAATGATGATTTACTAATTTATGCACTATTTGCCCATGATATCCGTTAGAAGAGTTAGGAGATCATTTGGAATGTGTAGGCTTACTCAACGTTAACTTGATCACAAGGAAAAAAAAAAATGTAAACAGAGAGAAATATATTTTGGTGAAACATGTAAGAATTAATTTTAAGTTGCTTATGTTATCCCTATGAATACAGAAAAAGGAAAAAGGAAATTTTAATTTAATGGAAAAAAAATGTGACTAGAGTTTTGTCAGTCTGGGCATATGATGTTCGTTTTTTTGTCGCAAACAAAAGATTCTTGGTTGACTTTTTCCATATTCCCTCTGATTTTAGCAATATCGACATGAAATTCCCAACTTTAATGCATGAAAAATCTAGAAAATTTGTATATTAACTTCTAGCTCAGGATGCCCAATCTGTTTGGCAGGTTGTAGACAATTGTGTGCAGCCAATCAACAGAGGAACTGACAGCATTGCTGTCCATGGTTGTGGAGTAGCAGCCCATTTCTAAGCAAAAAAGAAAAACGGAAAAAAAGATGGGTTATTGCCTACTCAGACACTGAAAACACATGCTCACGATCTAAGATGATGTCTAGTGTGCCAGAGTATTGTTAATGCAGAAAACCTTTTAATGTTTTTTTTATTTCAACAAAGTGTAAGAATATGTGGGAGTGTCATGTCCTATCAATAAGTTATGTACATATCAATTTCTGAAATGTGATTTTACTCCCTGAATAAAATAAGTATACTTATTCAAACAAAAGCAAATGGTAAAGTGATAGTTAATACACTAAAAACTATATATTAAAAATATACAATTTTAAGATATTATAAACTTACCCTTTGCCACAAGGAAAACAGGTCCACATTTGAATCCACCCGTTACAGTGAGCGTCTGATAGTAACTGTTGTAGAGTTCTTCTCAAACCGTTCTAAGTGGATTGCATAGAAAATAAACATCCTGGGGTATGTGTGTGATTGAGATGGGATTCACTTTGTGAACAGAAATTGACAGGTGTGGGTGAAGGATCTGGACCCAGCTTCCTTGTTGGCAGCTGTAGGAGGAGTTTACAACATAACATCTCTTTTTTTCTTTAGTATATAAAAATACTCTTGATGGTTCCACAGTGGAATTCAAAGATTTACAGAAATCCGTTACATAGACATAGTTAGAGATTGTTTTACTTATCAGAAGACGATAATGAAGATTAAATGATCTTGGAATTCACCTGTACTGATAAACATAATTAAACAGAGCTGTAAAACCAAATGAAAAAAAATCTTTTTCAATATTTTAAATTGATGCAAATTTCACTGCTGCAACCCTAAAAAGTTAAGGTATTCCTTTGGCTTCTTTAGACATTCTGACACCAAGGATTGAAACAATGTTTTTTGCAGAAGACCGTATATAAGCATTTAGAGTGAGCTTGTAATTAATGGTCCCTAAATTGTTCTCGTAAGGAATTGCCAATAGATGCTTCACAGCCCCTGTACAGCTTGAAGAATCTAAGGAAACATATATATGTAGCTCATTGCAAGGATTCATCCATGTCTTGTGGTACTTGTGTAATGATCCACAAGGGTTCATTTCTTTTGAAGTTCCCTATGAACTTTACACCTGTTTATGCTACATCAAAAGACCTCTGTTTAACAAAGTATTTGGAACACATTTGTTTATATGCTTGAAAGCGCTTCTTTCTTGTCTGTGAAAGTGAGCCACCATTGTACCCCATTTGCAAATCCTGAGGATCTTCGTATATCTGGTCCACTGTCTATACAAAGTATTACATCAACCTCAGTTAGCTCAGTATGAATTACTGCCCTTACGACACAAGTTTGAAAAATGTATTTCACTATAAAGGAATATAGCAGAGCCTACAGTTGTCTTCCTGTCTGTGATTTAAATCCTTAGGACATTTGGATTTCAGTTGGGAACTTGCAATAAAGACTATATGTAAGCAACAATAAATCTTATGGTCCACAAACAAACTGGACAGTGCTATAAGTTCATGCATTTAAATAAGAAATTCCACCTAAATATAAGTAGCTCTTATATGAGAGTTTGCACTTAATGAAATGTAAAGGTTAGTGTAATAGCTGTCGCATTTTCTGTGCGTCTCTACATTTCCTCTATATGTCAGAGAATGCAGATAATGTGAGCTGCTTAAGAAAATAATTATAATTAATTTTAGTGCTTTTCTCCCTGAATGGACTTAGGAGAGAGAGAAAAATAGTAATTTACAACTGTAGTTTATTTGTTTTTTTATATTTCGAGCCAATCAGATTGCAAACCTCAGAATAAGTTTGTTACACAGCAGAACAGCTGGAGACCAATTTAATTGAGCTTTCACATGTTACTGGAGCCCGTAAGTGCGGTCGCAAGTTAATTCGCTATTCAATTGGTGTCTTTTTGCGGGCTCCGAACGGGTTGAGAGTTACAGCCATGGCAAAATTGCGATGGTTAAAGCCATAACTTACACCTTCCCAAAGCCTTTGATCTTTCACTTTTGCAAGAGTTACGATGGCTAAAATCGCAAATCTTTATTCAATTGCTCCAATTCCCCAAGCCCGCAAATGTTTTCATACCCGTAAATGGCAAATGAAGGAGAAAATCCTACGAGTGCTAGAGAGGATCCGCAAGGGGGTTAAACACCTATTCGTAGCACTGTAAATGCAAATAAAAAAATCAATACTGCACTGTAAATAACGGGAGAAGCGATGATAGACATTAGAATTGCACAATAGTCTCAAGCTCGATAATGGCAGTAAATTAAATTTATTTTTATGTTTCATTTCGGAGTTATATCGATCTCGGGAATCATATTGTTAATACATATCAGGCCACCCACATTGTCTAAAACAGTATTGGCATTTATTTTCATAATTCTTTATTTTGCAGGTTTGCGAGTCTGATCGCATATTGGACCCCCCGAACCTAATTGATTGACATGTAATTTCCATGTTTTTCTGCCTTAAATTGGGCCTCTTGTTTTCTACTAGAAGCTTCCTGTCTCTTCAAACATGCTTGATTACATGGCTCCCATCGGAAATCTTGAGAATGAACTTTCCATGTAGGAAGCCAGGTAGCTATACATTTCACCCATTTAAAGTGCGATTAAATGGCTCCCGTAAGAGCTTACTGACAATCTTAAGTGTTCTCATATGGGTCTGTGGGTGCTCACAGTGGAACAAATCCTTTTATATAATCTCAACTCCCCTCGTGATCAGATAAACTGCTTACGCAACACTTATGAGATTGTTACAGAGCTATCCCAGTACAAGAAATAATTTAAAAAAAACAACCTAAAGAAGCATTTTCAGCACTCCAATTACGTAAAAGCCTATGCACCCAAAAATACAAAAGAAGCCTTTATAATGATTAATCCAGCCCTATGACACAATACTAAAGAACAAACGACTATATAAGAATGTCAGTTACAAATACCTATTCACGCAATTGAGAGGGTTCGTTTTTGTAAAAATGTACCCTGTCTAAGTGAGCATGCTCACTTTTGCAGTCAATCAGCAATGCTGTATGCAGCCAGCTAAATGAGGCTGCTACACTGGGTCCTTAAAGGACCATAAATCGACATTCAAGTAAAAATGCTTGTTGTTCTTTATACATACACCCTCTCCTTGATAAATTCTGACAAATTACAAATGTACTGAAACCAAACATTTCAGCTTCTTCTTCCTATTCTAATCTGTCTTTTAGGCGAATGAGCATTTATGCTTGATTTATGGTTCTGCAATGACCTGCAAAGTTTGAGGAAGAGAACGTTCATGGTCTCTGTGCATGTGTCTCTGTGTGAGTGCATGCAATTCATTGGGCTGGAAGAGATCTCAGGGGTAATTCACTGGGGCTGGGAGAAGTGATGGTGCAATTCCCTAGGGCTGGGAGAGATCACAGGGACAATTCACTGGCGGCTGGGGGAGGTGATGGGGCAAATCACTGGGGCTGGTGAGGGGTGCTTATAGGGCCAAATCACTGGTGCTGGGGGAAATTTCACCTGGGATGTTATGTAGATAAAACAACCAGTAAATGAAGGGGCACAGACCTTGTTCGTATGTATTACAGAAATCTAAAGGAAAGCTGCAGCTCAATTCACAGACCAAAAAGATACAATGTATTATGTATGCTAATTTTGCAGCGATTTTCAGGGGGTGTCAACATTGATAGAAAACAGTTTGCAATTGCAAGAAATTCAGCAAGCTTTAGGGTGACTTTAAATGCTTATTTCGTTTTTTTTCATGCAAACAATTTTTTTTCCATACACTACTAATTTTCCTCTATCAGATGCATTCATAATCCAGCTAACTTGCATATACCTTTAAACACTAACACCCAACTAATGATAAGTCACACTTTAAAACAGAGCCCTATGGGAGCATATAATCAAGCTCAATATCAGTGTCCTTGAGGTGACATGCACAATTACTATATAGCAATTACTTTAAAGCTCTACTGACAAAATATAATTAACTTTATGGGTGATAAAAAGTCTCTGACTACAAGAGTATCAGAATATCTACAAATACACTAAATGTTCATAATATTTTTCTTTTAAAATGTTTAATGGGATCTTTGTATAAAGTGAGTAGTTATCAAAAAAGTTTGTATACTGTGGGCCAGAATCACTAAAGCTCTCAGAAGTTTGATGAAGTGGTACTGTGGGGGTACTCTTGAGTCTGCAATGGGTGTTCTCTATGGGGAAGTGAATAGGAAATATCCACAACAGCCCTTTTGCATCATAAGAGAACCTTAGAGAATCTAGGCCTATGTGGTAGGTCAAAGGGAGTTAAAAGTGAAGACAAAAAGGTCAGTAACTACACTTACTGTATTATTCTCTAAAGTAAACTTATTAAATTTATTAAATGGTGTAAAAATACTAAGTACATTTTCCCCCACTTTTAGTTCCCTTTTCTTATCCAGAATATCCATTTTCAAGCTTTGTATTTTTTTTTTTTTACATTAAAAGTTCAGTATCTACGCTATTCTGTAAAGCCACTTAAAATGTGACTGTAGCTTGGGGGCAATAAGAGTTTTGGTGGACCTTGAGTTGTCAAAAGAAATATACAAGGTTATCATATCTTATTTTTCTGAAGTTTCAGATAGAACATTCTTGCATTAAAATCAATGTATATGATTATCACTAAAATGTAATCCCATTTTTTTATATTTGTATATCTTTTACACTTATGAACAATATGGCTTCCTGTTGCTTTATTTTCTGTTTTGCTCTTTCAGTTGTCAAAGGTGAATTTTAATAAAGATCTAAAATTAAAGTAATTGTTTATAAGTATTTGCTGTGTTCTGTTATGTAAATGCTATTCAGCAAAAATAAAAGAAAATGTATGTCCGAACAAAATGGCTTTATTAAGGACAGATGTCTTGTTGAGTCTTTCCAGTTTCTATGTTATCTTCAAGTCTTGGTTTAACCACTCTGTAGCTGCAGGACATTTCCAAATCATCATATGTGAGGATTGCCAGGGCTGGTACACCGGAGAGAAAGAGATTCAATAATATGCAAGTCACATTGAGTTATACTGGTGACCACAAATTCAAGGCTGAGATCTCAGCAAATTGTTAAAACAAACAAACATTAAATTCAACGTTTAAAAAAAAAAAATCATATTATATACACTCAGTCCCCTCTTTATATATGTACATAGATCTTGAGTTGTATAAACATAAGAATATCTGGTAATGAGTAGACAATGGAATATATACAGTACTTAGTGTGGGTAATCATCTCTATACAGTCTCAGGTAGTAAGTCAGTATATATATAAAAGTATCTGATAGTTGGTAGATAATGATTACGTTCTATATTTGACATAAATAGTCACAGGACAATCTCTGAACTAGCCAAAAAAATTCCCTAGTCTATAGACTAGGACCCACTACTTGCCCTCTAACTATGCCTCAACAACAAATCTCTTAACTATGCTATCATAAATCAAGTATGGATTCCCATACATAGACCAATCATTACAGTGCCCCCAATTAAGCATGTAAATGCATAAAAATTAGAATAGAGTCAATTATCAAACAGTCCTATGGGTAAATTCCTTATAATTCCACATTTGTATGTACATATTTAAACCATAGAGATCCCATATTATTGACATATAATGGAGATGTATCCTTTGCATAATATTGCATAATCTGTACAAACAGTACAATAATGTACTATATACTCATTCCTTCTATATTAATAAACCATCTGTATGTTTGAAAACATCAATCTGTCTACCAAGATCTAATATAACCAGTAATACATACAAGTCATTAGCTTCTCAATCGCAAACAGTGTCTGTTCCTGTTCGCATGGACCTGCCGAGTGACGTCATCAAGAGGGGACCGTCGACTGAAGCCTAACGCGCACTTTTCAGGTGTTGCTTCTACGGAGGATGCAAAGGATAAATCTCCATTATATGTCAACTAGCTACTTGCCCGTCAAAAATGACAGCAAGAAAATGTGAAGGCTAGCAAAGTTGGGGGCCTCGCGATGAGCACCATCGCCCTGCTGTCACTCTCCCCCTCCTTCCCCTGGTGTGTTTCTCTCCCCCCCCCCTCTCACCCTGCTCTCTCTCTCTCTCTCCCCCCCCCTCTTCCCCTGCTCTCTCTCTCTCTCCCCCCTCTTCCCCTGCTGTGTCTCTCCCCCCCTCTTCCCCTGCTGTGTGTCTCTCCCCCCCTTCCCCTGCTGTCACTCTCTCACCCCTCTTCCCCTGCTGTCTCTCTCTTTCTTCCCCTGCTGTCTCTCTCTCTCCCCTCTTCTCCTGATGTCTCTCTCTTTCTTCCCTCTGCTGTCTCTCTTTCTCCCCCCCCTTCCCCTGCTGTCACTCTCTCCCCCTCTTCCCCTGCTGTCTCTCTCTTTCTTTCCTCTGCTGTCTCTCTCTTTCTTCCCTCTGCTGTCTCTCTCTTTCTCCCCCTCTTCTCCTGCTGTTTCTCTCTTTCTTCCCTCTGCTGTCTCTCTATTCCCCTTCCCCTGCTGTCACTCTCTCTCCCATCTTTCCCTGCTGTCTCTCTCTTTCTTTCCCCCTCTTCCCCTGCTGTAACTCTCCCCCTTCCCCTGCTCTCACTCTCTCCCTCATCTTTCCCTGATCTCACTCTCTCCCCCTCTCCCTGCTCTCTCTCTCCCCCTTCTTTCCCTGCTCTCTCCCCTCTTTCCCTGCTGTTTCTTTCTCCCCCCCTTCCCCTGCTGTCACTCTCTCCCCTCTTCTCCTGATGTCTCTTTCTTCCCTCTGCTGTTTCCCCCCCCCCCCCACCCCACACCCTTTGCCTGATTTCACTCTCTCTCCCCTCTTTCCCTGCTGTTTCTTTCTCCCCCCCTTCCCCTGCTGTCACTCTCTCCCCTCTTCTCCTGATGTCTCTTTCTTCCCTCTGCTGTTCCCCACCCCACACCCTTTGCCTGATTTCACTCTCTCTCCCTGCTGTCTCTCCCTTCCTTCCCCACTCTTTCCCTGCTATCACTCTCTCCCCCTTTTCCCCTGCTGTCACTCTCTCTCCCTCTTTCCCTGCTCTCTCCAGTCTTTCCCTGCTGTCTATCTCTTTCTTCGCCCTCTTCCCCTGCTGTCACTCTCTCCCCCTCTTCCCCTGCTGTCTCTCTCTTTCTTCCCCCCTCTTCCCCTGCTCTCACTCTCTCCCCCTGCTGTCACTCTCTCTCCCCTCTTTCCCTGCTGTCTCTCTCTCCCCCTCTTTCCATGCAGTCTCTCTCTCGTAGTAGTGTGTGCACTCTTGTATATGCCACCATTGTGCTGCTGGGTGGTGCTTGTTGCCTCCATGCGCAGTCCCTGGTATGTTCCTGCTCCGTGGCAGCACCCCCTAGTGGTGGGAGTAGGGAGCGTACTGAGGAAGAGGAGTGGATGTTCGCGGTGGTGGTGGTTAATGTAATATGTTTTGCCAGGCGCATTGTGTGGATGGAGGGTCAATGTGGTGCGAGCCTCGCATGTGGCCTAAGTCCATGCATCCTAAATGCCCCTCAAATGCTCGCCTCCTGTGCTCATCTCTCCCCAACAGTGCGTCTTCTTGAATATGCCGGCCACAGCAAGAAGACGCACTGCTGGGGAGGGAGCAGCAGGCGGTCATCCGACATAGGAGGTTAGTAGAGAGGGGGAACGGGAGGAGGAGGATAAGGGGGAAGAATGAGGGGCAGGAGGGAGAATGAGGGGGAAGGATGAGGGGCAGGAAGGAGGATGAGAGGGAAGTTATCCTCCCGCAACTGCAGGCCTAAGTGCGAGCTTGGAAGGCTTCCATGCCTCAACGGCTCGCCTTGCTTAGCAAGGCTCGCAAGTGTGACGACGTCTCGCAGTTTAACAACTATTATATGTGATAATAATGGGATCTCTATGGTCTATATATGTACATACAAATGTGGAATTATAAGGAACTCACCCATACTTGATTTCTGATGATATAGTTAGAGGTTTTTTTGGGCACAGTTAGAGGGCAAGTAGCGGATCCTAGTCCAAATTCCATTATACCATAGACTAGGGAATTTTTTGACTAGTTCAGAGATTGTCCTGTGACTATTTATGTCAAATATAGAACTTAATCATTATCTACCAACTACCAGATACTTTTATATGTACAGTGGATATAAAAAGTCTACACACCCCTGTTAAAATGTCAGGTTTCTGTGCTGTAAAAAAATGACACAAAGATAAATCATTTCAGAACTTTTTTTCCACCTTTAATGTGACCTATAAACTGTACAACTCAATTGAAAAACAAACTGAAATCTTTTAGGTAGAGGGAAGAAAACATATAAAAATAAAATAATATGGTTGCATAAGTATGCACATCCTTAAACTAACACTTTGTTGAAGCACCTTTTGATTTTATTACAGCACTCAGTCTTTTTGGGTATGAGTCTATCAGCATGGCACATTTTGACTTGGCAAGATTTGCCCACTCTTCTTTGCAAAAACACTCAAAATCTGTCAGATTGCGAGGGCATCTCCTGTGCACAGCCCTCTTCAGATCACCCCACAGATTTTCAATCGAATTCAGGTCTGGGCTCTGGCTGGGCCATTCCAAAACTTTAATCTTCTTCTGGTGAAGCCATTCCTTTGTTGATTTGGATGTATGCTTTGGGTCATTGTCATGCTGAAAGATGAAGTTCCTCTTCATGTTCAGCTTTCTAGCAGAAGAATGTTTTGTGCCAATATTGAGTGGTATTTGGAACTGTACATAATTCCCTCTATCTTAACTAAGGCCCCAGTTCCAGCTGAAGAAAAACAGCCCCAAAGCATGATGCTGCCACCACCATGCTTCACTGTGGGTATGGTGTTCTTTTGGTGATGTGCAGTGTTGTTTTTGCACCAAACATATCTTTTGGAATTATGGCCAAAAAGTTCAACCTTGGTTTCATCAGACCATAACACCTTTTCCCACATGCTTTTGTGAGACTTCAGATGTGTTTTTGCAAAATGTAGCCTGGCTTGGATGTTTTTCTTTGTAAGAAAAGGCTTTCATCTTGCCACTCTACCCCATAGCCCAGACATATGAAGAATACGGGAGATTGTTGTCACATGTACCACACAGCCAGTACTTGCCAGATATTCCTGCAGCTCCTTTAATGTTGCTGTAGGCCTCTTGGTAGCCTCCCAGACCAGTTTTCTTCTCGTCTTTTCATCAATTTTGGAGGGAGCTCCAGTTGTTGGTAATGTCACTGATGTGCCATATTTTCTCCACTTGATGATGACTGTCTTCACTGTGTTCCATGGTATATCTAAAGCCTTGGAAATTGTTTTGTACCCTTCTCAGGACTGATACATTTTAACAATGAGATCCCTCTGATGCTTTGGAAGCTCTCTGTGGACCATGGCTTTTGTTGTGCGATGCGACTAAGAAAATGTCAGGAAAGACCAACTAGAGCAGCTGAACTTTATTTGGGATTATCAGAGGCACTTTAAATGATGGCAGGTGTATGCTGACTCCTATTTAACACAATTTGGAATGTGATTGCTTAATTTTGAACACAGCTACATCCCCAGTTATAAGAGGGTGTGCAGACTTATGCAACCACATTATTTTTCTTTTCTTTTTTTTTTTCCCTTCAGTTTGTTTTTCAATTGAGTTGTACAGTTAATAGGTCACATTAAAGGTGGAAAAAGTTCTGAAATGATTTATCTTTGTCTCATTTTTTTACAGCACAGAAACCTGACATTTTAATAGGGGTGTGTAGACTTTTTTATATCCACTGTATACTGACTATCTGAGATTGTAAAGAGATTATTATCCACGCTAAGTATATGATCCAGTCATTGTTTCCTCATTACCAGATATTCTTATGTTTATATCGCTCAAGACCTACAGTATGTATATGTATTTTCCCGTATATAAGACAATATTTTTTTCTAAACTCTTTAGACCAAAAATTGGGTGGTCGTCTTAAACATGTGGTTAAACGGTTGAGATACACTGCAGGAGCCTGTAGTGATATTTAATTGGCCTCTATTAACTACCCGCAATACATTTGCGGGTTATAGGCTCAAAAGCACTGCTGGTGGTCAAAATTGTAACTTCGACCCATCTCTGCCTTTGATGTTTCAAGCCCACAAATGTTCCAAGTGCTAAAATCACAAATCGAGATTCAATTGCAACATTTCTCCAAGCCCGCAACTGCTTTCAAACCCGTAAATGGCAAATGTAGCAAAAACTATTATGGGTTCCAAATAGGACTCGCAAGTGGGTTAGCACTGTTCGTAACACTATAAAAGCAAGTGTAAACACACCACTGTATGGTTTGCAATTTTTGTTTCTAGCCCTGTAATTGCTGGCTTGGGATTGAATGGAGACCCTTGTCTCTGCGAACAGGCTTCCACCAATCACTAGCCTGATTCTTAATAAACCAATCAGAACTCTGAAAACATCCAAACGTCTGGATCAATACTCCACGAACAGTCCTTGTGTAGCATTAACAATATTTTGAGCCCCAACTCATAAAAATTTTGTTTATCGATTTCTTAATTTTGGTTTTTTGAAAGTAGGGGTCCTGTTATACATAGCAGCGTCTTATACACAGAAAAATACAGTATAAATCAAGAGGGGTCTGAGTGTATATAATATTTTTTTTAAACATTGAATCTTATGTTTTTTTATTTTTTACTTTTTTGGTATGTAAATAAAAGCTATATTTTAACAATTTGCTGAGATCTCAGCCTTGAATTTGTGGTCACCAGTATAACTCTATGTGACTTGCATACTATCATTGGTTCTCAAAGTGTTCTTCTCTCTGTATAATTATTCGGATTAAACAGCATTTTCTTCTTTTACATGCATGTTATAGCAAGGCTGCTTAATTAATCTTATCCTCCTCAATGTATTTCTCATATATCATTAACATTTCACTTACTTCCATGATTAAAAGATGCTCAGCTTCTGGAACTGTCCCATTTTTCTCTGCATGCTCTTTTGGAAGCTGACATTTTACACAGCTGTAACCTAAAACCACACCCAAATTGGAGGAGCTTCACACTGCATGCAGACACAATGAGTGTCACAATTTGTTTACTTACAGCAGTACACTGGTCATGTGAAACCTCTTCTTTGGACATGGACATGACCTTAGAGGAGCATGCAATAAGAAATGAGACAGTTCCAGAAGCTGATGATCTACTACTGTGGGGGCTTCTTTGAAGTAAGTGAAGTGTCATTTTTATACAACAGTCACATTGAAGATGATACAATTAATTAAATAACCTAGGTAAAGCTTTTATATATTTATATATATTTTTAAATGACCTAGTAATCTCTTGTCACATTGCAAGCCATTGTGGTTTGGGAGTTATGGATGTGCTAAGGTTAAGTTGTATGTAAAGCACCATCACCATTCTCTAAAGTATTTCTATTCTCAACCTTAAAATGGATGCAGACACCAAACATCATGAAGCCTAGCATAGTGCTTGTATTTATAATTGTAATCAATTTTACTATCTGTCATTCACTGTATGAATTACTCTCAAATGGATATTTTTAATGGGAAAAACTGCCATCGCATCTCAGAGATTGGATATGCAAAAGTCAAAATGGTAGATCGAAAAGCAGCATAATTGCATAGAAATTATAATATTTTAGAGACTGTACTATTTTATTTCCCATTCTAAAACATTGGATTGTTCTTCAAAATAGTATATCATTCATTTACAACCACAATGATCCTTTAAGGCAGGGGTGGGCACGTTCGGTCCTGGAGAGCCCCACACAGGCCTGTATTTGAGGATTCCAAAAAATGTTTATTCCCAAGAATGTTTATTTTTGTATTGTCAAATTCTTAAAACCTAAATCTTCTGTAGTGTGAGCTGTATGTCATTTTAATACCATTATAGAACGATGCACATTCTAAAATAAATTAAAACTCTAATCTTACTTGTTTTTCTATAATATCCCATCAGCAATTTTAGATGTATCAGGCTTCTTTAGGGCTGCATTTCCTATAGTATAATAGAATATTATTAAACAGTATATTTTCTGCAGCTAGTTTAAATTTAAGTTTGTCAATCAACCTTCCCAATTCTGCAGACAAGCCTTTGATTTTATCTTTGTTTTACAGTGTAATAACAGCTACTTGACCTCTGTGATTGCACATGTTCAGGTGGATTCTTGTAATTACATATGGCTGACAACAATGTCAAGCATTGAAACTGCCATTTCATTCAACAATCTCAGAACATGTATAAACAGCAACGATTGAACGATTAGCGATTATTGTCAATGATTGCACTCAATAACACAAAGATAAAAGCAAGGACTTGATGATAGAATCTGATAAGCAAAGAAGAATTGCAATGTACGTTTAAAATACATTTTAAGTAGCATTCATTTGATAAAGTACTTATAAAGTATAGTATATTTTGATCCTTTGCAGACTGCCTTTAATGACTTATTTTGACCTTTTTTGTTTCTTATTTCAGTCTTTCTTATATTATTTTTAATCCTATCAGATTGACATGACATTATAAGTGAGATCTATGCCTCATCAGCTGTATTTTTTGACAGCTCTTTATTCAGTATCCATTTATCTCTCATAGGCACTATGTTCTGGCACATCATTACATGATATAACCTTCTACAGCCTGCTGTGAGCTTTGATAAAAATACTCTATCTCATAAAGCACATTTCTTAAGCTAAGTGTTCAAGAGCCTTGGCTAAAATAGCTCCACACTCATTTTGTCTGTCATCAGTAAAGGATTTATAGGTCTTTTGGGTTTTCTGCAACAGAAGTCAGTGAACAGTTTTGTTCAGTTTATAGAATAAGGCCCCTATTCAATTGAGCAATTGTTGGTTACTGGTGCCCATAATCTAGCCCGTAAACTGATTTGTTATTCAATTGCTGTCTTTTAGCTACCCGCAAACGATCTGCGGGTTACAGGTTGAAAATCCCTGCGGTTGCCAAAATCGTAACTTCCAACCCATCTAAGCCTTTGATCTTTCATGTTACAATCGCAAGTCGCTATTCAATTGCTACAATTCCTCAAGCCTGCAAATGGCAAATGTAGAAGAAAATCATTGGGGTAACAGATAGGGCTTGCAGGGGGGGTTAAACACCTGTTCGTAGCACTGTAAATGCAAATAAAAAATCAATAATGCACTTTAAAAGTTGGGGGAAAGTGAGGAAAGACATTAGAATTAATTGCACAGCAGTCTCAAGCTCGCAAACCTGCAATAAAAAAATACTGTTTTTCATGTTTCATTTCCTTGTCATATCAGTCTCGGGAATCAGTGAGTAAATACATATCAGGCCACCCACATGGACTAAAACAGTATCGCCATTCATTTTTATTATTTTGTACATCGCCAGATTGCGAGTCCGATCGCATATCAGACCTCTAAATGCTAATTGATTGATGTTTAACCTCCATGTTTTACCGACGTAATGAAGACAGTCTCATTTACTATTGGGTGTTTCTAAATTGGTAGTTATGGCCTTGCTTAATTGATCATGATCAAATTCTGAAATGCTACTTACAATTTCATGGTTTAGGGTTTCGGCATTCGGCCCTTAAATTGCAGGCCTGTTCAATTGAATCGCACTGTAATTGTAGCAAATTTCAAGCCTTACGGCCTTTATAGCGGGCTTGCAATTGAATAAGGCCCTAAGTGCTTTGGACGCAAAATGGACCAAATACAACGCTATCTTTTGGGTTCAATATTTTCTTATCTATTTTCTTGGTAATTTCTGTAAGATATCACAAGGCATACAAACTCTCAGCTTTTAGCAGAATTTCTTATGCAATGTGATTGTGTTTGGGGGATGTTGCAATTAAAAAAGCCCAGGCATCATCACTAATCACTTTTTATTTTCTCCACTTACCTTGAATCAGCTATCCAAGTTGAGACTTTACTCCCATAATTCCTAAAAAATAATGTTCTAACTAGCTATTCACTGTGAGATACAAATACAGTGTTATGAATGTGATTATTATTGTATTAAGTGCCCCTATTTCCACCTAATTTCTATTTTTGCTGTTGTTTAGTTGTTCAGTTGTGCCTGACTCTAAGTGACCCTATCAACCAGCACACCAGGCACATCTGTCAGCTACTGCTCCTCTGAGCTCCATCAAGCTTATGCTCAGTGCTCCAGTGACCAATCTATCAATCACCAGCTCTGTCGTCCCCTTCTTTGTGTGCCTTCAATCTTTCCCATCATCAATTGTCTCCAGGGAAAATGGTATTCTCATGATATGGCCCAAATATTTGAAATTCAGCCTCATGGTCATACCTTCCATTGAAAAGATTGCCTTGATTTCCTGTAGTATAGATTGATTAGATCTTATTGCAGTCCAAGGAACTCTAAGAAGTTTTCTCCAACACCACAATTCAAAAGCATCTACGGCGCTCAGCCTTCTTCATGGTCCAGCTCTCATGGATAAGATGGCATGGTACCCACATCTCTTCAAGGACTTGACACATTATGTTGTGATCTACACAGCCAAAGGCTTTAGAATAGTCTATGAAGCAGAGGTAAATGTTATTTTTTTCAGAACTCTCTTGCTTCCTTTATGATCTAGCACATATTGGCATTGCACATCTGGTAGTTCTGAATGTTAAGCATTACCATGTTGGCATGTGAAATTAGTGCAATTGTTTGATAATTGGAGCACTCTTTGGCACTGCCTTTTTTGGGGATTGGAATATAGACTGACATTTTCCAGACTACTGGCCATTGTTTAGTTTTCCAAATGTGTTGGCATAATGCAAGCAACACTTTCACAACATCATCTTCTAGGATTTTGAACAGTTCAGCTGTGATTCCATCATACATGTCTTATTATCAGTAAGGCTTCCTAGAGCCAATCTCACTATCCAAGAGGTCTGGCTACTAGTCATTGGATAAACTACTAAGTTTATCAGTGCAGTGTCTGTGTCTTGTGTCTGTTCTCCCTTTTCTTTATCTGATCTGCTTCTGTTAAATCCATACTATTTTTGTCTTTTATCACTCCCACTCTTGCATGAAAGGTTAGGATTCCCAATTTTCTTGAAGCGATCTCTTGATTTTCCCATTCTGTTATCTTCCTCTATCTCTTTTGCATTCATGGTTGGAGCATAGACTTGGATCACTGTAATGTTAAATGGTTTGCCTTCAAATCAAATTGAAATCATCTGTCATTTATTGTGTTGTAACTGAGCACTGCTTTGGCTACCTGTGATTAATAATGAAGGCTATTCCATTTATTCTATGGGGCTCTTGACCACAGTAGCAGATTTGGTGGTTGTCTGATATGAAACGTTCCCAGGATATCAATGTTTAATCTTGTCTTCTCATGTTTGTAATTAGGAACCAAGGTAAACTGGACATGGTCATAGTAAATAAGGTTGAAAAACACTTTTAGTCCATCAAGTTCAACTTTTTTAGGTCTCCTCTGATCTTCATTATGCAAATGAATTATTAATTGTTGCAAAGTTCCAGGTTCCTATGCTGAATTGTTCTTCTCAGGAACAGATTTCCCTTTCTCCTCCAGACACATCTGCAGCAGGGCGTCCTTAAGATTTTGGTCCAACCACCTCATTAGATTTGTTCTACTCATTCTCGACCTCTGCCATTTGCAGTGCTATGTTTAATGCCAGTATAAGGGGTGAGAGTGAGTACATGCCCCTTCCACCAGATGAAACAGAAACATTCATGTATTTATGTCTAGGCCAATAACATTCTTAAGGGTCAGTAGGCTGCCTCAAGCTGCAGGCACAGTTCTGGACAGAGTATGTGCATATGTAGGGATACTGGCCTACCTGTACCTGACAATCTATATACACATAAGCACTTGTTTTATATATGTGTGTGTGTGCTAATTGTAGAAGGGAGACATAGCAAGGGGAAAGAAATTGCAGTAATTGGGTCACATGTTGTGTACAAATATAAATGGGATTATGGTAGCATAAAATCTAAGTGCATCCTTGAGCAGGAAGCTGATTGGAGGCTGGTTGGTTGATCCATCTTCCCCTGCAGCAATTCCAATATGTCCAACGTCCTAAAGGATAAACAACAAAGGTTACAGAGATATGTAATTATTGTTATCACTAATATAGTTGTCGCCAGTCTAGTTTGTGTGTAACACTCGCAAATTTGTGAGTTACGCATTCGCACTATGCCGCTTGTTGCGAGTCATGGAAGGGGGGAGATAGAAGGAGGAAGGGAGAAGGAAGGCGGGAGAGAGTGAAGGAAGGAGGGGAAGAGAGAGAAGGAGAGAGAGAGAGGAGGGAGGGAGAAGGAAGAAGGGAAGAAGAGAGAAGAAAGGAGGGGGAGAGAGAGAAGGAGAGGGAGGGAGGGAGAGAGAGTGAAGGAAGGAGAGGGAGGGAGAGAGAGTGAAGGAGGGAGAGGGAGAGAGTGAGAAGGAGTGTGAGGGAGAGAGAGTGAGATAGAATTAGAGGGAGAGAGAGAAGGATAGAGAGAGAGAGAGAGAGAGAGAGAAGTAGGGAGGAGGAGAAGGAGGGAGAGAGAGAGGAAGGGAAAGAGAGAAGGAGGGAGAGAGAGAGGAAGGGAAAGAGAAAAGAAGGGAGAGAGAGAGGAAGGGAGAGAGAGGGGAAGGGAAAGAATGGAGAGAGAGAAGAAGAGAGAGAGAGAAGGAGGGATAGAGAGATAAAAAAGAAGGTAGGGAAGAGAGATAGACGGAGAGAGAAGGAGAGAGTGAGGGTGCACAGAGGGAGAGGGCGCAGAGACAGAAAAAGGGTGCACAGAGAGACACAGGGCGCACAAGAGGGCGCACAAGAGAGAGGGCGCACAAGAGACAGAACACATAATTTTTAACAAAAGATTATACTGTCATTTTTGATGAGTGATTAGTATACACATATTTTCCTACTTACATGCCAGCTGTTTGTTTTTTTGCCCATTGAGTACATGAGTATGTATGAGTCTGTTCTGTTTTACTCATGTATCTGTCCTATTTTTCAGTTCTGTAAAATTTCTTATGGCTCTTTGAGTCTCTCCTGGTTTCCTTTTATGTAGAAAGTTACTTTTAGAGGATGCAGAAGTTTAGAATTTGTGTGTTATTTTATGCCAGAAATATGCACTACTGTATTTTGGCACTAGAGGGCAGTGCTGTTGTACATTCTAAGGAGCTGTTAAAATCAAGACACAAAAAGAGCTCATATTGGGCCTCATTCTATTATCGGCCGCAGCCGCTGCGGGGCCGCAAGGACCGGCCGCAAGCTATTCTGCTATTCTATTCCCTTACGGCCGTAGGCTCCGGCAGGCTTGCGGCCGGTGCCTTGCTATCTCTTGCGGCCGCTCGCGCCGGAGGAAAGCCTTTGATCTAAAACGGCCGCAAGAGATTTGCAATTCAATTGCTCCGGGAAACCTCTCTGCAAGGCTAAAAACGAGCCGCAGTTACTTGCAGGAAAAAGGTCTCGCTAGCACCAATTAAGCACATAAAATAGCTCAAATAAAGCCATCCTGCACTTTGAGAAGACTATAAAGGGATTTTAGGTGTTATAAAAAATAGCACATAATTATCCTGTACTCAAATCCGTAAAATATTTCATTTTTAATATCCGTAAAATATACATGTAAAAAGTCCAGAGTGCTTGGAGCACCTCAGACACGCCCACGCCGCAGCCGGCAAATAAACAGTTAATTTGAACTCGGGTTTGGGCAGATGTGCAAGCTTGAGAGTGGGTTCCTTTTATTCCTCATGTCCCCCAATATGATCCCTAGCATTTACAGAGCTGTACAGTGCAGGCTTGAATTTATTTTTCAGTTTTTATATTTCACAGTTTACGGCCGGTTCAAAGATATGCGGCCGGCCGTAAAAGGAGATCCTTGCGGGGCCGTATAATAGAATCGCGAGTTAACTGAACCCTCGCAAGGAATCGCAGCCTTACGGCCGATTTACGGCCGATAATAGAATGAGGCCCATTGGGTATACTTATATACTGGAGTGTTCAGTCATTCATAAATATCATGCAGCATTGACATTGGTGATCTGAATTTGTCACAGACAGAAATGTTTAATTATGAAATGATCAGTGTTCCAGTCCAGACGAAAGTCACTGTTTTGTGAGAGAATATTGTCAAATAATAATTTATGTGATTATGGGTTAATTTTATAGATAGATGAAAAAAGAATATTGCAGTGTACAAAGATACCTTTTTTATTGGAAGAACATATTATTTAGAGTAGCAAGAGTTTATAACTGTCTTTAAGGTCAATAGCAATAACAAGTACATGTTTTGGTTTGAAAAAGAGATTTCTCAATGTGATTCGTCCTAAAATTAGATCACGCTTTGCGAGGTGCACACGAGTTTGGGGCTCAACACTTGTGAGCCTCGCAAAGCGAGGCGAGCCGTTAACATGTAGCACTTAGCCGATGCGAGCCTCGCTAAGCGAGGCAAGCCGTTAACACGTAGCATTTGGGCGAGCCTCACCTAGCGAATCAAGTCGTTAAGCCACTACAAAGCGCGGGACTTAAAAAAAAAAAAGATACGAGACACAAAAAATGACGAGATTAGCGGCCGAACGACAAAAAGCAAAAAACAAGAAAAACACACTAAATACACCCCAAAAAATTACAAAAACATCACAGACAGCACGGGGCAACAGCCAGGACGTCTGGTGAGAGGTGGAACGCAAATTTAACTCGATTTAGATGATTTTCGCCACTCGAAAATCGCGAGGAAAAGAGAGGAAAAAAATGGGCGCCGAAAAAAATTAAAACGAGGCTACACGACCCCAGATTGCGCAAAACACTGCCAAGCACGTAGCACTTTACACATCCCACTACAAACTACAAAATACACTATTACAAAAGCCGGAAAATGCTCACGAGACGCGTAACACATTTATAATATTACGACTATACAATGCTGCTTTACACAATAAACCAACGGCTTTAACGCGCACGCAGCCTATTTAGAATGCACACTTCAAACATTCATTACACTTTATAAGCAGGGCACTAACACTCACAATGTATATTCTATGCAGACGCAAAATACAAACAGATTGTTAGCTCTTCAGCCTATTGCATCACTGCATATATCAATTATAAATAATAAGTATATTCATTTATTTAAGAAATCAATCATTATTACTTAACTACATATACATAGAAATATATATGCAATTACTCTCTCAGAGGACCAAAAGTACACGACAGGAGAGGCTCGCAATGAGCGCTGAAGGTCCTCACAGTACAAAACGGTTTACATTCTGTGTCAAATAGCATTCCCATGGCTTGAATTTTTATTGCCCCATCATTTTTGACGGGCAAGTCACTAGTATAGATATATTAATCAACTTAGATGACCAGAAAAAAATGCAATTGGATTCCTCCTATTTGACTAACGTCCCTTAATATATCAAAATATATAACTAATATTAGTTTATATTCCTTCTCATCTATTTTCATATATTAAACATTTTACATTGTTATCCACGCCCGATATGTACAGGTTAACGTAAACAAACAGAAATAGAGAAAACATTTTAATAGTTAAGGACACAGTTATTTAACAATTTGAAATGATTACCTCAGTGAATATCAATGAGCATAATGTATATACCTCTGATATCTATTGCTGATCCTAAAATTGCATTTTCAGGTGTTTGTAGTAAAATCCCAACACCATCTTAATGTGCAAGCAACTTTATATTTAAAATCAAATAGTTGATTCTTGAGAATGTCACCTTATAATTTTTATACAGTTTTGCTTTGGTTTACCCCTGGTATATGTCTGCACTGTGAAGACATATCTGTATAACAGTATACAAATCATAAAGTGAAACTCACAATATACATATGTATTTGATTCTAATGATAAATTTGTTTCCACATTAAGACAGTTTTGGAAATTAACTGCAGACATTTGGAAACTCAGTTTTGTGGATCAGCAATGAATATACGTAATATAAACTAATGTTGGTTATTTATTTTATATATAAAGGGGCATTAGCCAGCTACAAGGAGTCCAGTTAAATTATGTTGCTGGTGCATCTAAGATGAGATTTTTATAGATATTCAAGTTACTGTGAAGTCATTTTAGAGAGCAGCCTGAAAACATTACAATAAGACAAAATGTAAAATAATCTATTAAATATATATATATATATATATATATATATATATATATATAAACATTAAAAATAGCTGAAAGTTATCAATAAAAATCATATTACAAAGCAAGCAAAGATTGTGAACTGGTTGGAGTGGAGAGTTCATTATTTTGTGGGTGTTTCACTTGTTTTATTACAACTGAGGCTAACACTGTGTGTGTTTGTGTCGTGATGTCCCACATTTACAGTAGCCTATTTTATGGAAGAACAAGTCTTGATAATGGGGTAAAAATATTTTAAAAAGTAATAGTAAATATAATATATGCAATTACTCTTTACCGTTGGGCATCCATTGTCTTGTTTGAGCTGCTTGATTTCTCAACAGAGATAAGGGCCTTGCACACTGGTGAAAATATCATTAAAATATAATCATTAAACCCTTTGGACTTTAAGTTTGCAAGTTTTCAATCTTGCGTTGATGCTTTGGGAACAAGCACTATGTACATTTGATTTTAAGCTCAGGCCCTCCATTCTTTTACAATGTGTTAAACCTTTTTTTTTACTTGTACTTAGCCCCTGTAAAGCACTACAGAGTATGGGCCCTATTCTAATGCCTAATTCATACATTTATATGCACTAAAAAATGCTTTTGAAATTGCCACATATTCTATTAGCTACTTGCAATCCGATTACGAGTTCCCCGCCTACATTCACTATGGGTCAGTCAAACCTGCAAAACAGACCTTAGAACTCCATTGGTTTCAGCTCAGTTTTAACATTACGAGTGCTAATTAAAATTACACAAAATCGATATTCTATTAGACCTCTAGCTATAGCTCGCAAATAAAGTCTGACCCGCAACTAAAAAAAGTATCACAAAATATCACGAGTACTAAATAGGACTTGCAAGGGCTTTTTCAAATACTTATTAGAGCTGTAACAGCAATTAAACAAAACTAAACTTTAAAAGCATGCAAAGGCATGGAAAGACATTATAGCTAATTGCGCAACAGTCCCAAACCTACAAAAATGCAATTCAAAAATATTATTTTTGACAGAGCAAGGTAAGACGGCACAACAATGTAAGCGTAACAAGACAATTCTGACATGTCTAACACAGAATTTACGTTCAAGACACATAATGTTAAGGGCTTTAACTCCTTATTTAAAAGAAGGAAAGCCTTCCTATATTATAAAGATACTAGGACCTCTATATTAATTTTGCAAGAAACACATTTTGCCCATAATCATATTCTTAAGTATTTAAGCAAAGATTATCCTACTTACTATTCTTCTACTTAACATACCAAAAAGGCGGGCACCTCTATCCTTATACATCGTAATTTTCCGTTGCAACTAGACTCTAAGATTATTGACCATTTCCATGGCACGATCCTAGAAACTAAAATGACCCTTGTCTCTATTTATGCACCAACCACTTCACCACACAAAACACTATTAAGAATTTTAAAACTCCTGGAGCAAAGCCCTGGTGTTTTTTTTTTTTGTAATAGGGGGGGATTTTAACCTAACATGTGACTCACGTCTAGATTGCTCCAACACCCTAATCTCTGACAAGTTCTGAAATAAACTGATACAAATAAGGATGGCGCTGGGTAATCGTGGTTTGATTGATGCATGGAGAGGACATTATCCCAACAGAAAAGAGTATATATACTGTTCCCATGCCCATGGATCTTACTCACGTATAGATGCCATTCTAATCAGCTCAGCCCTCTTTGATAAATCTAGAAAGGCTGAAATCTGTGCTTGCCCATGGTCTGACCATGCGGCTGTAAGAGTAGACCTAGATTTGGGCTTGACTCTCAGAACCTAATATACATGGAAGCTGAATTAATTATTACTCACCAATACTGTGCTTTTAGATCAAATTTAGGCGGACTTGCACCTATATTTTGAGACTAATGATTTGGAAGAATCGGTTATTGGCTGGATATGGGCCGCCCATAAAGCCTTTATCCAAGGCACTTATATAACATTGGCTACAGCCTTCAAAAAACAATGTAAATTGAAAGAATTAGAACTCTCTGCTAAATTGCAGGAATTGGAATGCCAAAATCAGCTTCACCCCACTCCTAGCATACACCAATTAATCGATAAATGCCGAATCAAACTAGACAATATTTGGTCTAACAGGACTGAAAAGGCCAACAAACCCGACTCTTTCCTGGCCAAGAGACTTAACTCTAAGATCTCCCATTCTAGAATTTTGAAGATTAAAATAGCTAAATGAGCGATTACAGTGAGCCAGAATGAAATTAAATGGACTTTTGCAGACTTTTACCGGACTATATACTCATCCAAAACCCAACCTCACATAAGGCTTAGTCCAATCTTATTTAGATACATGCAATCTCTTTAAAATCACGGAACAGAACTTCACAACATTAAACTCTAACACAACAATTGAGGAGATCCACAAGGCTATCAAGAGTCTTAAGTCTGGTAAGGCCCCAGGACCAGATGGTTTTACCAACTGTTATAACATGAGAAGGACGTTAAATGTCCTACATTTAGCAAAGCAATACAAGGTTCCGCTATGTGTTCTGGCGTTGTATATGGAGAAGGCCTTTGATACTCTTGAGTGGCCTTATCTATATACAACGTTGGCTAAGTTTGATTTTAAAGGGAGGTTCACCACCTTAATCAGGTCCTTTTATTTTCTACCGCAGGCCAATTTAAAACTCCCGGGACAAACAATATTAATATTGATATACAAAGAGAAACCCGGCAGGGAAGCCCACTGTAGCCGTTGCTATTTGCTCTGGCCATTAAGCCTTTAGTCCAGGCTAATCGATGAAATGCAAAAATGTGGGTTCTTAAGGTGGGCCTGCACCATCTAAAATGATCATTATTTGCAGATGACCTCCTCTGCACATTAGAGGAGGAACCTCTATACCTGCTTTATTAACTTCCCTTACAGACTTTGGGTTATTGTCAGGCCTACAAATTAATGTAGAAAAGACGGAGGCACTGGGGGGTAGGTATGCCGCAACCAGACCTGGAAGCTCTGAAAAACACATATAGATTGATATGGCCAAATAACTTTATTAAATACCTTGGAGTTAAAATCACAAGGTGATTAAAAAGATTGCGGAGGATATGTAAAACTTGTTCAAATTCCACATCTCCTGGACAGGACGTATAGCCACAGTGAAAATAAACATCCTGCCAAAAATACTTTATTTGTTCAGAACCCTCCCTATTCCAATTGATATGAAAGAACTATATAGGTTACAAAACAGAATATTTAAATGTATTTGGCATGATAGACCTCCTCGGATAGCGAGGAAGATAATGTTTAGACATAAGGCCCAAGGGGGGCTTTCTTGCCTGAATCTTCGGCTACACTTGCGAGCTGCTCAGCTAGCATTTATTCCGGTTGCCCACTTGATCAATCATTAACCTTTCTGGATTTTTGTGGAAAATTGGCAATTGAAACAACTTACCTGGGATACTCTAATATGGGATCCACACTCTCCATGCATCAAGCAACACCACTTCAACCCCATGATTAACTCCACTCTGGCTACTTGGGTCTGGGCTAAATCTATAAAACACCTAGCCCCACCATTCTCACCTTTAATCAGGGACGGCTGGTGCATAGGGGCAAAGGGGCAGGTGCCCCCCAAAAAAATTATCAATCACTTTAACATTGTATTTTAAATTTATATAGACACTAAAATTTTATTATATCTGTGTATCAGCTTTCATGTCTTTTTTAATATGATTTTGTTAAAAATATGTATCTACCACTTTAAATTAACCCTTTGTGCCTCCCACTTTGCCTGGTGTCTCTCTCCCTAGTGCTGTTCTATTACAGTGTGTGTGAGTGTGAGCGTTGAGCTCTAACGCCCAACTTCAGTCTATACAAATTCAGTGTTCAATTAAATGTATCAATTTTCCTGATGGCAGCTTGCAGCATTAACCAATCAGTGCTAGAGGCTGCCTAGTTGCTAAGAACATCCCTTCTGACCGTTCCCTCTGAGCGGCCACAAGCCCATAGAGCTCAATGTTATGATATGACATCTGGAAGGCTGAATTCTTCCCACTCTGTTCCTGCATTTTTGCCTGACTGATCCTTTCTGACAGATCCTCCCTGGCTGGACCCTTATCTACCCAACCTCAAAGTAAGTTTGCCCAAGACTACAGTACCCAAGCCCCCTAGTCTTAATAAACTCAGGTCTCCCAACAACTGCCCCCATCTACCCCCTCCTGCCCTCTGATGCCCTACACTGCCCCATCTACTCCCCCCCTCCTCTTGCCCTCTGATGCCCCCATATACCTCCTCCTGCCCTACGCTGTCCCCTTCTAGGCCCCGCTACCTCCCCACCCTCTGATGCCCTAATCTAGGCTCTGCTGTCCCCTCCTGCTCTGCACTGCCCCCATATAGGCCCCGCTACCCCATCCTGCCCTCTGATGCTCCCATCTAGGCCACGATGCCCCCTCCTGCTTACACTGACCCCATATAGGCCCTGCTACCCCCTCCTGCCCTACACTGCCCTTATCTAGGCCCTGCTACCCCCTCCTACTCTACATTGCCCTATCTAGGCCCCAATGCCCCCTCCTGCCCTACACTGCCTCCATCTAAGCCCCGCTACCCCCTCCTGCCCTCTGATATCTCCATCTGGCCCTGCTATCCCCTCCTGCTCATTGATACCCCATCTACGCCCACTACCCCCCCTGCCCTCTGATGCCCCTATCTAGGCCCTGCTACCCCCTCCTGCCCTACACTGTCCCATCTAGGCCCTGATGCCCCCTCATGCCCTACACTGCCCCCATCTAGGCCCCAATGTCCCATCCTGCCCTACAATGCCCCCATCTAGGCCCCGCTACCCCCTCCTTGCCCTACACTGCCCCCATCTAGGCCCGATGCCCCCTCTTGCCCTACACTGCCCCCATCTAGGCCCGGTGTGCCCTCCTGCCCTACACTGCCTCCATCTAGGCCCCACTAACCCATCCTTACCCTACACTGCCCCCATCGAGGCCCCGCTACCCCCTCCTACCCTCTGATGGCCCCCATCTAGGCCCCGCTACCCCCTCCTTGCCCTACACTGCCCTCATTGAGGCCTCACTACCCCCTCCTGCCCTCTGATGCCCCCATCTAGGCCCCGCTACCCCCTCCTGCCCTCTGATGCCCCTATCTAGGTCATGATGCCCCCTCCTGCCCTACACTGCCCCCATCTAGGCCCGCTACCCCCTCCTGGACTACACTGCCCCCAACTAGGCCCCACTACCCCCTCCTTGCCCTACACTGCCCCCATCTAGGTCCCACTACCCCCTCCTGCCCTTGGATGCCTCCATCTAGGCCCCACTATCCTCCTGCCTTCTGATGACCCCATCTAGGCCCGCTACCCCCTCCTGCCCTACACTGCCTCCATCTAGGCCCCACTAACCCCTCCTTACCCTACACTGCCCCCATCAAGGACACGCTTCCCCCTCCTACCCTCTAATGGCCCCCATCTAGGCCCCGCTACCCCCTCCTGCCTTCTGATGCCCTCATCTAGGCCCCGCTACCCCTCCTGCCCTACACTGCTTCCATCTAGGCCCGATTCCCCCTCTTGCCCTACACTGCCCCCATCTAGGCCTGATGCCCACTCCTGCCCTCTGATGGCCCCCATCTAGGCCCCGCTACCCCCTCCTGCCCTACTCTGCCCCCATCTAGGCCCCCGATGTCCCCTCCTGCCCTCTGATGCCCCCATCTAGGCCCCACTACCCCCTCCTGCCCTCTGATGCCCCTATCTAGGTCCAGATGCCCCCTCCTGCCCTACACTGCCCCCATCTAGGCCCGATGCTCCCTCCTGCCCTACACTGCCCCCATCTAGGCCCGATGCCCCCTCCTGCCCTACACTTCCCCCCTCTAGGCCCGATGCCCCCTCCTGCCCTACACTCCCCCCCCCTCTAGGCACCTGAAGTCCCCTCCTGCCTTCAGATGCCCCCATCTAGGTCCCGCTACCCCCTCCTGCCCCCTCTGATTCTCCTATCTAGGCCCCGCTACCCCTTCCTGCCTTCTGATGCCCTCATCTAGGCCCCGCTACCCCTCCTGCCCTACACTGCTTCCATCTAGGCCCGATTCCCCCTCTTGCCCTACACTGCCCCCATCTAGGCCTGATGCCCACTCCTGCCCTCTGATGCCCCCATCTAGGCCCCGCTACACCCTCCTGCCCTACTCTGCCCCCATCTAGGCCCCCGATGTCCCCTCCTGCCCTCTGATGCCCCCATCTAGGCCCCACTACCCCCTCCTGCCCTCTGATGCCCCTATCTAGGTCCAGATGCCCCCTCCTGCCCTACACTGCCCCCATCTAGGCCCGATGCTCCCTCCTGCCCTACACTGCCCCCATCTAGGCCCGATGCCCCCTCCTGCCCTACACTTCCCCCCTCTAGGCCCGATGCCCCCTCCTGCCCTACACTCCCCCCCCCCCTCTAGGCACCTGAAGTCCCCTCCTGCCTTCAGATGCCCCCATCTAGGTCCCGCTACCCCCTCCTGCCCTCTGATGCTCCTATCTATGCCCCGATGCCCCCTCCTGCCCTACACTGCCCCCATCTGGGCCCGCTACCCCCTCCTTGCCATACACTGCCCCATTTGATTCCCCAATCGAGGCTCTGCTACCCCCTCCTGCCCTACACTGCCCCATCTAGACCCGATGCCCCCTCCTGCCCTACACTGCCCCCATCTAGGGTCCGCTACCCCTCCTGCCCTACACTGCCCCCATCTAAGCACCCCCATCTACAGGGTTAGGGTTAGGGGGTTAGGGTTAGAGGGTTAGGGTTAGAGGGTTAGGGGGTTAGTGGTAGGGTTAGAGGTTTAGGGCTCCATTTTGGCACTCGCCCAAAAGTCGGCATGCCATATATGCGTGTATATATATGTGTAATATGCAGCAATCAATATTCTAAAGTGCTAACCATCTATTTGTATTTTCCTGCATCTGGACTGTTGATCATCTGAGGAGAAAGTGTCAGCAATGTGACAAGTGTGCAGTGTGCGTGCACGCGGCCAAACCGTTTGTTTAGGTGGGTAAAGAGGCATTTTAGAATCCTGTTGTAAAATGGCGTTTTTTTTTCAATGTGTTACTTGGCTTGCGAGCATTTTCCGTCCGTTGCAATGGTATATTGTGTATCTCCTATGTTCCAGTGTAACTCGTACGTGCCTGGCGGTGATTTTCACGGCTCTGTCTCCGTTAGCCACTTTTTCTTTTTTTTCGGCCGGCGTTTTCTTTGCTGCGTAGCCGATTTTCAAGTGCCAAAACTTCTTAAATGCGACTTGCAACCTCACTCCCAGACATTCTGGCTGTCCCCTCTGTGCTGTGTGAGATGTTTGTTTTATGTTGTATTTTTTTGTTGTTGTGCTTTTCGTGTTTTTTGATGTGCGCGGTTCAGCCGTTAACTTAGTATTTTTTGTGACCTCATATAACTTTTTTTTAAGTTACCGTATATACTCTAGTATAAGCCGAGTTTTTCAGCCCTTTTTTTAGGGCAAAAAAGGGCCCCCTTGGCTTATACTCGAGTCACTTTCCCCCCCCCCCGTGTCTCTCTAACCCCCACTGTGTCTCTCTAACCCCACCGTGTGTCTCTAACCCCCCATGTGTCTCTAACCCCCCCGTGTGTCTCTAACCCCCCCGTGTCTCTCTCTACACCCCCGTGTCTCTTTCCCTCCCCCCTCCTCAACCTAAACCCGCCTCAACCCCCCTCCTCCACCTAAACCCCCCTAAATACCACCTCCCTCTCCCCTCACTTACCTCCTTGTGCTCCAGCCTCCGCTCCTTGACCCGGCGCGCATGTGACGTCACATGTGCACCGCATATATGCTAATGAGGCGGCTCGCATGTGACGTCACATGCGCGCCGGCGCCGGGTCAAGGAGCGGAGGCCGGAGCACAAGCAGGTAAGTGAGGGGAGAGGGGGGAGGTATTTAGGGTGGTTTAGGTGGAGGAGGGGATTGAGGGGGGTTTAAATTGAGGAGGGGGGTTGGGGTTGAGAGGGATTGAGGGGGGAGGTTGAGGGGGGATGAGGTTGAGGAGGTGGGTTGAGGTTGAGGGGGGTTGAGGTTGAGGAGGGAGGTTGAGGATGGGGGGTTGAGGATGAGGATGGGGGTTGAGGATGGGGGGGTTGAGGAGGAAGGTTGAGGAGGGGGTTGAGGATGGGGGTTGAGGAGGGAGGTTGAGGAGGGGGGTTGAGGATGAGGAGGGAGGATGAGGAGGGAGGTTGAGGATGAGGAGGGAGGTTGAGGATGAGGAGGGAGGTTGAGGATGAGGAGGAGGGGTTGAAGAGTGCGGTTGAGGATGGGGGGTTGAGGAGAGAGGATGAGGATGGGGGGATAAGGATGGGGGGGTTGAGGAGGGAGGTTGAGGAGAGGGGGTTGGGGTTGAGGGGGGGGTTGAGGTTGAGGAGGGTTGAGGTTGAGGAGGGTTGAGATTGAGGAGGGGGTGGAGGATGAGGATGGGGGGGTTGAGGAGGGAGGATGAGGATGGGGGCTTGAGGAGGGGGTTGAGGATGGGGGTTGAGGAGGGAGATTGAGGAGGGGGGTTGAGGAGGGAGGTTGAGGATGAGGAGGGAGGATGAGTAGGGAAGTTGAGGATGAGGAGGAAAGGTTGAGGAGGGGGGTTGAGGATAGGGGGTTGAGGAGAGAGGATGAGGATGGGGGGTTGAGGATGGGGGGGTTGAGGAGGGAGGTTGAGGAGGGGGGGTTGGGGTTGAGGGGGGTTGAGGTTGAGGTGGGTTGAGGAGGGTTGAGGTTGAGGAGGGGGTTGAGGATGAGGATGGGGGGGTTGAGGAGGGAGGATGAGGATGGGGGCTTGAGGAGGGGGTTGAGGATGGGGGGTTGAGGAGGGAGGTTGAGGAAGGGGTTGAGGATGGGGGGGTTGAGGAGAGAGGTTGAGGATGAGGAGGAGGGGTTGAGGAGGGAGGTTGAGGAAGTGGTTGAGGATGTGGGGGTTGAGAAGGGAGGTTGAGGATGAGGAGGGAGGTTGAGCATGAGGGGTAGAGGAGGAGGGTTGAGGTTGAGGAGGGGGTTTGAGGATGGGGGTTGGGGAGAGAGGATGAGGATGGGGGGGTTAATGAGGGGGGTTGAGGAAGGGGGGGTTGAGGAGGGAGGATGAGGAGGGAGGTTGAGGAGGGGGTTGAGGATGAGGAGGGAGTTTGAGGAGGGGGTTGAGGATGAGGATGGGGGGTTGAGGAGGGAGGATGAGGATGGGGGTCTTGAGTAGGGGGTTGAGGATGGGGGGTTGAGGAAGGGGTTGAGGATGGGGGGTTGAGGAGGGAGGTTGAGGATGAGGAGGGAGGTTAAGGATGAGGAGGAGGGGTTGAGGAGGGGGGTTGAGGTTGAGGAGGGGGGTTGAGGATGGGGGGTTGAGGAGAGAGGATGAGGATGGGTGGTGGTTGAAGATGGGGGGTTGAGGAGGGAGGTTGAGGAGGGGGTTGAGGATGAGGAGGGAGGTTGAGGATGAGGAGGGAGGTTGAGGATGAGGAGGGAGGTTGAGGAGTGGGGTTGAGGATGGTGATAAGGGAGGGCTGGAAGAGACACCGGGAAGGGAGAGGGGAGAAGAGACACAGGGAAGGGAGAGGGGAGAAGAGACACGGAGAGAGAGGGGGACACAGAGGGCACAAGAGGGACACAGGGGGCAGCACATTTCCCATCCTCGGCTTATACTCAAGTCACTCATTTTACCCAGTATTTTGTGGTAAAATGGGTGCCTCGGCTTATACTCGGGTCGGCTTATACTCGGGTATATATGGTATGCGCGTTGTAATTCTTGTTTTTAAAAGTCGTACATCCTTGTCGTTGTTTTGCACGCCTCGGGGTCGTGTAGCCTTGTTTCCATTTTTTTCGGCCGTCATTTTTTTTCTCGCTCAGTCAATTTTCAAGTGCCGAAACTTCTTAAATGCGACTTAAATTGGCGTGCAACCTCACTTCCAAACGTCTTGGCTCCCCGTGCTGTGTGTGATGTTTGTTTTATTTTTTCTTACTTATTTTTTTGGTGTTTTTGTATGTACGCGTTTCAGTCGTTAACTTCGTATTTTTGCAACCTCAGAATTATATTTTCCAATTCCTGCGCGCCATATTTTTTTGTTTTTAAGTCCCGATTTCCTCATCCCATGTTTTTTATTTTTTTCTAAGTCCCGCTGCTCGTATTTTTTTTGTTGTACGTCCCGCTGCTCTTTTTTTCAAAGTCCTGCTTTTCTGGGTTGTTCTTTTACCGAGTTTGAGGAGCCGTAGAGCCCCCACCTCCTCAAATGAGGACATTCGCTTCGCGAGGTCTGCATTTGCGGCCTACAATGAGCCTTTGGCTCATTACAGTTTATGTCCACCTCTGCAATTTGCGGGCTGCAATGAGCCTTTATATATATGTAGTAATTTAGTAATTATTAATCCATATATATATATACTAGCGAATTGCCCGTCAAAAAATTACGGCAATGAAATTGTAAGTGAGCTAATGCTGTTCGGTGTATTATAATTAAATAAATAATACATTAATAAATTAATATACATTACCTATTTTGAAGTATTATATGCAGGAAGCATTCTGATGAAGAGTTGACAATCTGTTTCGATGTTGCTGGAGCAATAGTGTTGTGGAGCTGCTGTGTAAGCGTGATGAATGTGTGCAGTGTAATAGTGTGCATGCGCGAGACCAAACCGTTAGCGTAGCTGTGCACTTCCGCATTGTATAAGTTATTGTTCTAAAATGGCGGCTAATGTGTGGTATGCATCTGTAGCGGAATATCCGTAGGTGTTTTGTGGTGTTTTGCGTGTTTCTAGTGGTGTTTTGCGTGTTTAGAGTGCTGTAGCCTCGTTTTCGTTTTGTTCGGCGGCCATTTTTTCTCTCGCTTAGAGAATTTTTTAGTGTCTAAACTCTTTTATTTTGAGTTAAATTAAGGTGTAACTTCATTTTTTGAGGTCCTGGATGCTCCCTCTTGCTGTAGGTAAGCTTTCTATGTATGTGTTGTGTGTATTTATTGTGTTTTTCATTTATTGTGTTTTTGTATTTATTCTGTTTTTCATTTTTTCATGTCCGCGGGTTGCGGCCAATTCGCAAGGGCCGCAGTTGCTGGCAAGGAGTGGCCGCGGCTCGCTGCGTGAGCCCGCAAGCGTGAGCAACGGCTCGTATGCTCACAACTATATATGTGATATATATATATATATATGTAAACATATGTATATATATATATATATATATATATATATATATATATATATATATACACATACATGTATATATATATATATATATATATATATTATATATATACATATATATACACCCATGGCATGGTTGTGGCCTATATTGTTCCGCTTTGTATTTTAAGGTTTTTCAGGTACCGTTTGGGCCTATATTGTCCTGATTGGTGTAATGTGGGTTTTTAAGGTCCGGTTGGGGCCTATATACTCTGGCTTGGTATTTTAAGGTTTTTTAGGTACGGTTTGGGCCTATATAGTCCTGATTGATGTAATGTGGATTTTTAAGGTCCAGTTGTGGCCTATATAGTCCCGCTTGGTATTTTAGGTTTTTTAGGTATGGTTTGGGCAAATATAGTCTTACTTGGTGAAATGTGGGTTTTTAAGGTCTGGTTAGGGCCTATATAGTCCCACTTGGTATTTTAAGTTTTTTTAGGTATGGTTTGGGCCTATATAGTCCTGATGTGTGTAATGTGGTTTTTAAGGTCTGGTTGTGGCCTATATAGTACCGCTTGACATAATAGGTTTATTTTTAGTTACAGTTGGGAAATGTAAAGTCCTGCTTTGCATAATATGGGTTTTTTAGCTATGGTTGGGGCCTAGATAGTCTTGCATAGTTTCATAAGTGTTTTTAAGTACGGTTGGGGTCTTGCACGCTTTGATTTGTTTGCTTGTTTTATATCATCCCCAGGTCCAAACACTCTGCGGCTGCAGACTATTTTTGACTACTACACTTGAAGACACCCTGAGAAGGAGAGTCAACTGTTGGTGAGTGTTATTATGTTATTATTTGCCTGAATCCCAAGATTCTAGAATTTTTGAACATTATTAAAAAATCAGTAGGTGGAGTCTATTTCAATGGGAGGGGAAAGTATAAGGTCATTGGGCGGGGCATATAAAGGTCAATATGATATCAGGGGTGAGAGTTTAAAAATGGGTGGGGTCTGTGTAAGGGGAGGAGCCAAGTCTTGCTCTTGCGCCCCTCCAACTTGAAAGTTCACCAGCCGCCACTGCCTTTAACATCTTTAAAGTAATTCCGTACTTTTGAAATCGATTTGGGATCTGACTCTAAACAATGGTGGCTTTCCAGCTTACTGGGAAGAGTTGGCTCACGGTTTTCCAATAACATTATGATACCCCACGAGCAACTCATAACCCAACATCACATACCAGATACTGAAATCTGGAATTATAGGAAGTTTCATCATTGGCTTCTAACTTTGATCCAGAACACTGGGCCACCAAAGCAAACTTGGCTAACGATTATACGTTAGAATCTGCCTTCTAGGTTCCTTATACTCCTTTTTTAATGTTTCACAAAACAGCCAAAAACCAACCTTTATGTCTAAATGAGAATGGGATTTAGGCAGAGAGCTAGATTCTACAATATGGAAGGATATTTACATATAGCTTATTGGAAACCTTGGTTAAGATATTACACAGAACTTACTACACACCATCATTAATGAATACACTTAATCCACATCTTAGTGAGAACTGTTTTAGAGGATGCTAATCTAGGGGGGACTTTCTTCATATGTGGTCATGCTCACTGGTGCAAGGGTTATGGGGTAACTGATTAGATTGTTTTCACAAACAATCAATATTCCTTTATTACCCACAATTGAGATGTGCCTCTTAGGTTTACATGTAGACAACCTATCCAGACACCAAAACAATACTTTTCTTTGGCAGTGAAGCATAATATTGCGAAAAATTGGAAAACCCCTATACTGACTCCCACTGAGGTCATTCCAAAAATGTACTAAAACGGATGATCTAATGCATTTTATAGATTGCTTGATTGCAAATCCGATGAGCAAATATTACTTATTGTGACATTAATTCTTAGCCTCTGTTTGAAGATTACGTGTAACTTCCATGTTTGGCGATCTCGTTTACTGTTGGCTGTGTCTAAGAAGTAAATTATGGGCTTGCTTAAATATTGTCAGATCATATGATCACGCCCTCTGAAATCAGACCAAAAAAGGCAGGGTTTACGAGTACCGCCTTGCGGTCAGAATTTGTGAACTAGAGTCAATATAATACATCTAAAAAATTTTTTTTTTTAAAACAGCCAAAAGTACAGACCTATGATAATGTTCCTGGGCTGCTGTGTGATCTGTTGTGACCTGTATTCAGCCTTTCCAAAGGTAAATCAGTTAGCAGGGTCTGCAGACTCTATAAAGTCATTGCTTTAGGATCTTTGTAGGTTTCTGGAACATTTCTAATGCATAACTTAGATCTTCTGGACCTATTCCCAGTGTCCTCTCACTGCGCTACATAAGGCATCAACTTTTTACTCAACATAATTTGTTCTCCTTCCTTAGTCTCGTTGGTCTGTAGATGTCTTGAAGGGAATGATCCAGTTCTTCTCTTAATGCATACTTCACATATACCAATAAGACTTGTTTTTCAGTAGCAATATTGGGCATATTTTCTGTATGTGTCTATACTGGATCTGATTCCAAAGATGACACATCTTTAGTTATAGTCTTTGTGCTATTATTTTGCTCCAAGGGTAAAAAGCTGAAGTAATTTTGAGATGCATCTCATACAATATAGCAAAAGGTAAATATGATGTTACCCTTCATACTATAGAGCAGTGATTCACAACCCTCTTCTCTACCAGACACAAATGATTTAGGCTTCACACTGCGTAAATACAAATGAGACAAACACATTGTTCATTATTAATTGACACAATTAACAATGTTAAACATAAATCTTGATCCGTCTGTTGAGCTTTGAGAATAATTTTTGGAACCACACTACAGAGAATGCACTAAATGTACATACCATAAGAAGCATATTTTACATCTATATTTCATACTTGATGAAAAGATATGAGTTGTAAACCTAATAAGTGTCCTACAATAAAAAAAAAAAAAAAACTTTAATTAATGGTTTTCAACAAGCATGTACATAAACATCCAATTTTAACAAATAACAATAATGTCTTTAAGAAATCACATATAATAGTCAAACTGCGAGTCGTTGTCGTCACGCTTTGCGAGCTCGTGAAGCAAGCTCACAGAACTGCGTCCCTCGCAAAGCGAGGGACACAGTTCTCGCTGCAAATGCGGACCTCGCAAAGCGAGGGCCACTCCTGCGGAGGTGGAGGCTCCAACGTCGGCTGCAATTAGCCAAAGGCTCAAAAAAATACGAGGTCACAAAAATACGACGGCAGAAACGCATACATCAAAAACACCAAAACCACTGAAAAATAACAAAAAACATAAAAAAAAATAAAAAAAACATCACACACAGCACGGGAGGACAGCCAGGACGTCTGGGAGTGAGGTTGCATGCAAATTAAAGTCGGATTTAAGGAGATTCACCACTTGAAATAAATGGCGAGAAAAATAATGGCGGACGAAAAAATTAAAACAAGGCTACACGACCACGAAGCACTGAAAACACTGACATGGATGTACGAGTTTTAAATATGACACGCGGAACTTATAAAAAATATGAGGTTGCAAAAATACAAAGTTAATGGCCGAAATGCATACATTCAACAAAAAAAAATACAAATTACAACCAAAAAATAAAAAAAATACTTACACACAGCATGCCAGTGAGGTTGCGCTCTAATTAAAGTCAAATTTAAAAAGTTTAAGAAATTGCAAATCGTCTAAGCAAGAAAAAATATGGCAGCCGAAAAAAATGACAATGAGGCTGCACGACCCTGAAATGCGCAAAACACCTTCAGGCACGTACGACTTTTGCCAGGGACTTTTGCCGTGGTACAAAAATACACAGTTAGGAAGCACGGTTTGCCCTCGCGCACGCAGCATATTTCTAATACACAGCTTGGACATTGATGACACTTTCTCCTCAGGGCAGCAACAGTCCAACTGTACATTGTATGCGGCATGAAAATAAAAAGAGATGCTTAGCTCTTCAGGCTGTTTATTGATGGATATATCAATTACAAATAGGTAAAGTATATTCATTTATTAAGTAACTAATTAATTAATTAAATGTGATGAGAGCCAAAGTCGCTCAGAGGAGCAAAAGTAATCGAGATGAGAGGCTCGCTATGAGCGCTGAAGGTCCTCAGAGTAGAAAAAGCTTTACATTGTGTGTCAAACAGCATTGCCATGGCTTACAATTTTTTTGCCCCGTCATTTTTGACAGGCAAGTCGCTAGTATTCTTAATGTTCTTTTAAAACATTAAAGTTAACAATTTAAGTAAGTGCACAAATTGAAATGCCTTAAATTACATCACACTGCCTAGTTTGATGCCATCAGTAACATCATAAATAGATTCCCTATGCTTGGTGAACCAATATTTAAATATCACCTGACAATAACTGACCTAATCTAAATGCATTGAAATTGATAATAGATCACTTGCACAATTCTCTACTGAACATGCTAATTACATTAACACTTTAAACAATCATATCTCAAAAATGGCTTAAGCTATGTAACTAACATTCCAAAAAAAGGCAAGCAGGCTCTTTAGATAACTATTACATTGCAAAATACAAACAAATTCAACCATTTTTTTCATACAAGTGAGCAAAAATTTCAAGAAATTCCTCTGCAGGCTCTCCTTTTATCTCTCTTTTTATCTTTTAGTGGTTTTTACTTCATGATGAGAGTTTCAGATTTTCACTGTCCTTTCTGTTGTTTAATCTAATTTATCACCTTTTTGTGGTGGAGTATCTAGTCATCAGTTCCTAAATATTCTCCTTTTGGTGGTGTCCAGGTTCTAGTTGTTCCAGACTATTGTTCCTCCTGCTATTCATAGTTGTTCAGAATATCAGTGTTCCTTGGCTCTCCTACATCTACTAAATCTGTTTATTTTTTCATGTAAGTCCAGGAAGGAAGATTAGTCATCTATCAGAATTCCCTATGGCCACAGCAATAGTTGATTGGCTTCACCATCCATGATTAGCATATGGAATGTAGTGGCTGTTTCAGGATTTTCTAATTTGGCCACTCGGTCATTGCCTTGAGAAAACATGGTTATACTTTCAGAGCCATTTCTGCCTCCTGATACCTGGTTCTATGGTCTCTTTGAACCACATTCAATTCGAAGGTCGCAACTCGATCGCAGACAGCCGAATGTGTTGCGGGCTCCCGTTCGTCTCAAGTTGCGGGCCCAACGTCACAACCGTAAACCATGCACTGCTTCGGAACAGTTCAAATGATTAATTCAGGAAGGCCGTAACCATCCATTTCGAATCGGCCAATAGAAAATAAGATTGTCATTATTACGACAGTAAATCATGGAGGTTACATGTCAATCAATTAGGTTCGGGGGACCGATATTCGATCAGACTCGCAAACCCGCTAAATAAAGAATTATGGAAATGAATGCCAATACTGTTCTAGTCTATATGGGTGGCCTGATATGTATTAACTCATTGATAACCGTGAATGATTTAACCCCGAAATTACACATAAAAATAAATGTAATTTACTGCCGATTTGCGAGCTTGTTGTATTGATCTTTTATTTGCATTTATAGTGCTAAGAATAGGTGTTTAACCCCCTTGTGGGTCCTTTCTAGCACTCGTAAGACGTTCCACTCATTTGCCGCTTATGGGTGTGAAAACATTTGCGTGCTTGCAGAAACTGAGCAAATGAATATCAATTTGCGATTTTATCCTTGCGAAAGTGAGAGATCAAAGGCATCTGGAGGCTGTTACAGGTTTAACCAATGCAAGCATTTCAAGGCAGTAACTCGGAAGCCGATTCAGATGCCAATTCAATAGCAAATTAGCTTGCGACCTCACTTACGGGCTCCCGGATAACCTGAAACCCTAATTGAATGTGGTTCTATGTCTAACAAATATATTTCTTATATTATTAAGTATTAAATATATTTTAAAAAATATGCTGTTTAAAAATTACAAATAGTCTGTTCCATCCACATAAAAGTAAGTGACATCAATTTCTACTATAATCAATCATTATATATCATCATAAATCATTGGACATCAACACATGCAGAGGTCTTATATTGTTTACCATGTATATGAGGCATATCAGAAATAGTTTGTGTCAATGTAGTTGTGGCAACAAATATATATACCACTGTGTATAAATTAAATATCACTATAGTGCAAAATAACACATAAAATAATGACTAATACACAAATATCAATTATTAAAGTGCCTTACCAAAATAGTATAATCTGATAAACTATCAAGTATTAAAGTGCAGTAAGGAGGTAATATTATAATTGTATGTATAGTGTAATTTGATAAATCAGATATCATTAAAAATATGTTTAAATAATACTATCATACTATTCTAAAAATGAAATAGACCTCTAATCAAAGATAGATAGCAATGTTCAACAATAAGTGAATCCACCGCAAAAATACCCAGTATATATAAATACATTAAAGCATTGCATGCAGATTATTGATCACTAAATCCACAAAGTGATAAACACCATAATATATCCCTAAATCCATGCCCTACAAAGAACTGTTGTAGTAGTACTGGAGCCCACCTCAGCTCCCTAATGAAAAAAGGTGGGTTGTCTACTCTGCCAACTAATAAGCCCTAAACACAAAAAATTCTCCCTGTATTTAAATCTAACATGTTGAGATGGACATCCACCACTTACCCCCATAACTGCATATAAATACATCAGGTAAACTAAACTACACTTACCTCCTGCACTAAACAGTCCATTAATAGTAACATACAATAATAATAAAGTAATTAAACTGAAACATGAATCAGTATCTACACTTCCCTAGTGGGTGAATTATGATGTTATCTTTCTGGAACCGACTGCCGAAATCATCTGACACATGAGTTTCGCGTTGTCATTCTTCCCATTCATTCTGATACTGATCATTCATACAGACGGTGTGAGCTCTGCTGTTCCTGTACTGACACTACACACAGCACCTGGATACTGTACATTTATACAGACGGTGTGAGCTCTGCTGTTCCTGTACTGCCTCTGCACTATGCACCTTTATACCAGGGCACCTAGATAGATCTCAGAATAAGGGCTTTATTATGTAATAGCTGATCTACACCGAGTGTATCTGAAGAATTCATTTTAAACTGATTTCTTTAAATAGTGTTGTCAATAAACAAAATCATTATAAATAATACTATACCAGGAAATGTAAATCCGGACACAACATTCTACTCATTGACTGTTGCAGCACTGTTGGTGTTATCCCCTCAACAAGCATCTGGGGGTCAAGTTGATGGCTTCAGGCCACATTTCAATATATCAGTTGGAGGTGTTAAGAAAAACTTTTTGTGACAGCTTTTTAATTTTCTCAGTGCACATCATGTCTGCTGAGTAATAACTTGCAGACACTCACCTTATTCAGTTTGCAGGGGGTGGGGTTCATCAAAAACATCCATGGGTGAGAGTTTTTTAACTATATTCACATGTAATTTTCCAATCCTCATTAGCTAGCATACCGACTATTCATAAACCATTTTTGATTTATTTTATTTTTTTAAAGCGCAAACACAATGCTGTTATATGCTTGGACCTGTCCTTACAAGACGTTGGCTTATATGTGTAAGCATGTATGTTGATGTTTCAATTGTTTAGGAAAGGGAAATATGTTTTTCTTTCCACTTCAAATAATATAATAATACATTGATAAAACCCCTTTAGGATATCTACCTTGTCATGGTGAAGGGGCTTGTGTTCCTCAATGAAGCTGTGAGCTATACCATGTAGGGTCACCCAAGATGGGCAGGTCGTAGCAGAGAGGTCCACTGGAGAAGGAACTGGCTACCCACTCAAGTATCTTTGCCAAGAAAACTATATCGATAAGCACAACTGGAAACACAGACAGATGTGCCTCGTGTGCTGCATCCATATGGTCACCGAGACTGAAGGACTCAACAACAACAACATTGATGAAAACTATGTGTGTTGTGTTTATATATTACAAATAAAGTTATTTAACTAAAAATATTTTCATAATAATGAAATTGAGAAAACACTTGAAATGTATTGGCAAAAACTGCATTGAAGTATAGTTAAGGTTGTAGCTCAGGATGTACTTAAGGCTGGAAAAACACAGGAAATTGGGAAGCTAAGGTAGCACACAACCTTGACATCCCTCCCTCCCTTTGCAAAGGTTTCTCTGAATACATCATTCATGACATCATCTATGACATTAGGTAACAACATTTATGACATCACATAAATAACATCACAAATAATAAGAAAAATGACATCATCCCTGATATTACTGATGACTTCACACTAAACCCCTATGAAGATGATTATTTAAATAATACTTTATATGGCTAGACATTTTTCTTAATTTTTTTTATAGTTAATTGCTAAAATTGTCTATTAATATATTTGGGTGTCCAAAACCCATTAAAGTTGTATTTTTAAAAAAAGGTGCACACTTCTTAGGCTTACAGCTACTATACTTCAAAAATTAAATATAAAGGTAAAATTGTGTTTCATATGGTATATACATTTAGCCCATCCTGATTATGGTCAATAATTAATGGTTAAGCATTACATGTTTTTTATTAAATAATCTTTAAAGTGAAGTGTCCGTTAAAGAACAGCGAACAATTTAATACAGATGACACAGTTAGCTATTAATATAGTAAGTATCAACATGAAATTGATTTCTTTTGTTCCATGGCTAACACAGCACCACACATTCCCTAACTCAAAACTTTAATATTTATTTTTAAAATGTTTTTTCAGTCATGTGCATTATCACTAGTTCCAAATATCAGTGTTTTCATTATTTTGCATCTCATAAATTAAAACAGCTATGACATCACTTATTACATCACAAATAATATGAAACATGATATCATCCATGATATCACTTATGACATCAAACTAGATCCATATGATGTTGCTTTATTTTTTTATGAATAAGTGATATCATGGATGATATCATGTTTCATATTATATGTGATGTAATAAGTGATGTCATAGCTGATGTAATTATTTATATCATATATGACACCATTAATAATGTTACATAATGTCATAATGTAAATAGTAGAAGCAGAGAAAATGGAGACAGCATCTGGCATCATGAGGTACATACATATTGGAGGATTCAGCACAACATAGTATAGGAAACAAATGTTCACATATTATATACACATATACATCAATACATTCTTCCTGTTGGACAAACACCTAACCAAGAGTGGCAAGCCTTTTATATAGTAGAATAAGAAAGAAATCAAAAGAAAGTCTGATAATGTGTTAGAAAACCCAAGTCCATATTAAGTCCTGTATTTTTACATAGTTACATAGTTACATAGTTACATAGTAAATAAGGTTGAAAAAAGACTTTCAGTCCATCAAGTTCAACCTGTTAAGATCTCCTCTGATCTGCAATATGCGGATTAGTTATTAATTAAATTATTGATTAAATAATTATTAATAGTATAGTATTGGAGAATGAATAAAGAGTTAGTCCATCAAGTTCAACCTTTTTAGATCTCTATTGATCTTTTTAATTTGGACTATTTATTATTATTGTTAATTGTTAATTATTGTTAATTGATCCAGAGGAAGGCAAACATAAAAAAAAAAACCATTGAAACTTTGCCAATTGTCTCATAAGTGGAAAAAAAAAGCAAAATTCCTTCCTGACCCCAGAAACTGGCGATCAAATTTCTCCCTGGATCAATATTCCTTGCTAGTTATCTAGGATAGCCTTGAATGCCCTCTTTATTCAGAAATATATCTAACCCCTTTTTGAAGTTGTCTATCGAATTCGCTGTCACCACCTCCTTTGGTAGAGAATTCCACAGTTTAACCACCCTAACTGTGAAGAACCCTTTTCTTTGTTTAAGGTGAAATCTTTTTTCCTCTAACCTCAACGGATGTCCTCTTGTCAGTTGAAAATCTCTTGCTACAAAAAGTTCACTTGACAAAGCCTTATATTGACCCTGGATGTATTTAAATAACGTAATCATATCTCCTCTTAGACGCCTTTTTTCTAGCGAAAATAAGTTTAATTTTGCTAGTCTATCTTCATAACTTAGCCCCTCCATTCCCCTTATTAGTTTTGTAGCCCTTCTCTGTACTTTTTCCAGCTCTAAAATGTCTTTTTTGTGAGGTGGTGCCCAAAATTGTACTCCATATTCCAAATGAGGGCGTACTAGAGATTTGTATAGTGGCAGAATTATATCTTCTTCCCTGGCCTCTATACCCTTCCTAATACATGCTAATATTTTATTTGCCTTTGCAGCCGCTGCTTGGCTTTGAGCGCTGTTACCTAGGTGGTTGTCCACTAGTACTCCCAAATCCCTTTCAATATCTGATACCCCTAGATTTGCTCCATTAAGATTATAGATTGCTTGGCTATTGTTCCTTCCCAAATGCATAACCTTACATTTATTTGTATTAAATCTCATCTGCCATTTAGCCGCCCATTTCTCTAATTTATGCAAATCCTTTTGTAGGGAAAGTACATCATTATCTGATTTTATTACCTTGCACAACTTAGTGTCATCAGCAAAAATGGAGACACTACATTCGAGTCCTACTTCAATGTCATTAATAAATATGTTAAAAAGGAGAGGACCCAATACTGAGCCCTGAGGAACCCCACTTATCACATTAGACCAATCAGAGTATGTTCCATTTACAACAACCCTTTGCTTCCTGTCTTTTAGCCAGCTCTCGATCCATGAGCAGATATTTACTGCAATTCCTGTATCCCTTAGTTTGCTCACTAGTCTTCCATGTGGCACTGTATCAAATGCCTTTGAAAAATCTAAAAAGACTACATCCACTGAGTTGCCCTGATCCAAGTTCCTACTAACCTCCTCATAAAAACTAATTAGATTGGTCTGACACGACCTTTCCTTCATAAATCCATGTTGACTGCTACCTATGATCCTGTTCAAATAGACATATTCTTGTATTCTGTCCCTTATTAACCCTTCTAAAAGCTTCCCAACTACAGAAGTGAGGCTCACTGGTCTATAATTCCCCGGATTTGCTCTAGATCCCTTCTTAAATATAGGTATCACCTCTGCTTTTCTCCAGTCATCTGGTAGAGACCCTGTAGTGAGCGAGTCTTTAAAGATTAGATATAATGGTTTGGCTATTACAGAACCCAGCTCCCTCAGTACCCTTGGATGAATTCCATCAGGACCTGGGGCTTTATTAACATTTATTTTCTCCAACCTCTTTTGTATTTCTTCCTGCGTTAACCAATTATTTAGTGAAGGTAGTGTAGCCCCATTATGTTGCAGTGTCCCAACCACTGGTACCTCCCTTGTGTAAACCGACGAAAAGAACCTATTTAGCTCATCTGCCTTTTCCTGGTCACTAATTATCAGATGGCCTGTGTCACATTGTAATGGTCCTATCGATTCCTTCCTGGCCTTCTTCCCATTAATATATTTATAAAATATTTTAGGGTTAGTCTTACTTTCCATTGCAACTGACTTCTCTTTTTCTATTTTAGCCAGTCTAATAGCCCTTTTGCAAGCCTTGTTGATTTCTTTATAGTCACATAAAGATGCCTCTGTTCCCTCCTTCTTGTATAATTTAAATGCATATTTCTTTTTCCTCATCATGATCTTTAAGTCATTGTTAAGCCACATGGGATGTGATTTACTCCTATTTATTTTATTTCCACATGGTACATGCTGATGAGTATGTTTATTTAGTAAGGATTTGAATGTTGTCCATTTATTTTCAGTATTCTTCCCTGTAAGTTCTTTGTCCCAGTCTATATGTTGTATTGCTGCCCGTAGCCCATTAAAGTTAGCCCTTTTAAAATTTAGAGTTTTTGTTGGCCCCTTACAACTTTGTTTTTTGTATTCAATCTCAAATGAGACTGTGTTGTGATCACTGTTCCCCAAGGGTTCCCCTATTTTTACATTTGATATTATATCAATATTACTTGTGATGACTAAATCCAAGATGGCCCCATTTCTAGTAGGTTCTTGTATTACCTGGGCTAGATAATGATCCCTGAGTGTACTCAAGAACCTGCTCCCCTTAGCTGAGCTGCTGGTCTCGTTTATCCAGTTTATATCAGGGTAATTAAAGTCTCCCATTATTAGAACTTGCCCATGCTTAGCTGCATTTCCAATCTGTAACAATAATTGTATTTCCTCACTTTCAGCTATATTTGGGGGTTTATAGCATACTCCCACCAATATGCATTTAGAATTAGCTCCTCCACTATTTAGCTCAACCCACAAGGATTCAATGATGCCGTTAGTGCCAGCATAAATATCTTCTCTAACTATAGGCTTAAATTCAGGCTTAACATAAAGACAGATCCCTCCTCCTCTTTTACCATTTCCCCTATCTTTCCTAAATAGGTTATAACCATCCAGATTAACAGTCCAGTCATGAGATTCATCCCACCATGTTTCCGTAATGCCTATTAAGCCCCATTTTTCTTGTACTGCTAATATTTCTAGCTCATCCATTTTCACAGGCAAACTTCTTGCGTTTGCAATCATACACTTTATGTTGCTATGGCTCTGCTGATGTGAAGTGCCTGCCACTGTATTTGAGGCCCCTATTAATATCTCCCTACTTTCTATTGTAACCCTGCCCCCTTCTCCTCCCCCATGGGTAAATAATTCATCCCTTTCCCTCTCTACCCTATTTACCCCAATACTTCTATATAGTCCCTCCCCCCCACCAACAAGTTTAAAAACTCCCCCAGCCGTTCTACCATCCTATTCCCCAGCCGTTCTACCATCCTATTCCCTTAGTGTTGAAGAATGTGATCATCTTTATTTCAAACTAGAGAATTTCCCGTCAAAAAATGACAGCAATGAAATTGGAAGGTAGCTAATGCTGTTTGGTGTATAATAATGAAATCTATAATCCATTAATAAATTAATATACTTTACGTATTTTGAAGCATTGTGTTGAAGAGCTGCAAATCTGTTTTGATGTTGCTGCAGCATTAGTGGTGTGGAGCCATTTTTTCTCTTGCTTAGAGAATTTTTTAGTGTCTAAACTCTTTTATTTTGAGTGAAATGAAGGTGTAAGTTGCTTTTTTGAGGTTCTGGATGCTCCCTCTTCCTGTAGGTAAGCTTTTTATGTATGTGCTGTGTGTATTTATTGTGTTTTCTATTTTTTCATGTTCGCGAGTTGCGGCCGATTTTTGTGAGGTCGTAATGAGTGGTAACGTGTCTTGTATGTTGTTTGCGTTGCGACGTTAATTTTCCGAGGGGCGCGGTTGCTGTGTCGTGTTGTTTTTGTTTTAACGTAAATTTTGCGAGGGTCTCAGTTGCTGGCAAGGAGCGCACGAGCCCACAAGCGTTAGCAACAACTCTTACGCTCACAACTATATATGTGATACGTTTCTTTCCTGAATGTTTTTAAAATTTCCTCTGAGTATTTTGATTTTTAGGTTTTGGATGGAGTGATAATTCTGGTCTCCCACTGGGGTACAATAATTGTCTTCATTGTGCTCTCTTATTGAATGTCTGTGTAAATTCGTCCTTAAGTGCAATTGTTGGCTGGTTTCTCCAATGTAAGTATATGTATTTACAACTGCATTACTTTGTGATGTGAAAAGGGTGGATAGAGGGCGGGTACATAATGCATTATCACACATTCACCCACACAATCATGGTTCTTATACTAGTACGTACATGAAATTTAGTAAATTGTATTTAGTCTTGAAGCCGGGATTGGGCAATAGCTGCGCTAGATTGAGGACCCACAGGTGTTATCTTAGTAAACTCCTCCTATTTGAGAAGCAACAGTGTACCTGTTCCACTTTACAAATGTGTTAATTATGCTATAGTTAGTAAAGAAGCATTCATGAATAACATTGTGGTAAATGTAGATCTTATCACTGCAATTTTAAATACAAAAAAAATCAGTCTAATTCTCCAAAACAGAGATTTTTATTGTAATTTATGGGTAACGTGGCATCTATTCTAAACTCTAAATATTGGAGAGAATTTATTAAGATTAGGTGAAAAGGACAGTGGTACCAGTTTTCCCTATAGGAAATAAGCGTAGTAAATCAAGGGATGCACATGAGATACACTTGAAATGCTTAGTAAATATATACATTATGTTGTCAGAGAATACAAAACATACACAAAAATACACATTTTTATACTGTGAACTTTTAATTTATGATGTTTATATTTTATAAATATAGAAAAAATTACAAAGGAAATACATGAACTTAATGAACTATGTAAATACAATAATTTAGAAAGCTTAAAATATTTTTCATATATAATTTTCTTGGAATAAAATCTTTCAATATCAGTTCTTGTATTTTCACTTTTTAGAGCTTTCTCAAAATAAATTGCAGACAATATTTTTTTTTTGTCACCATTAGGGCCTGGTTAATACCTCTCACAGCAGTCCTAAGTGCTTAGAAAATATTTTGATAGACAAAATAATAACATTGGTAAAATGATATCTTATTGAATATAACAAGGGTAAATAAACTAGGATAAAAGTGAAAAAAACACCACTTTTAAAATTTTAAGATACGGTTAATGTTAGCATCAAAAAGTAAAATAAGTACTAAGGGACCAATATCTATATTGAAACTATTATGGTTGAAATAGTTTTTCTTGCCTTTGGATTCACCTATTTAGTATACACTGTTTAAATGCCTTGTATATTTGTTGATTTTGTATGCCAATATATGTACCATGATTAATGTTTAAGATATATGGATGTTTGTTTGTTTTTGTTTTTTTCTTATTATTATTATTGTCTTAAAAAAAAGTAGCATCAAAAAGTACTTTTTTTTATTATTTCATACTCACAGCATGGGAAAAATACAGTTAATGTATTACACTGTATATTGATACAAATAATGATTTCACATAATTAGAATATTTGATTATACCCTGCAATTTGGATTCTTGTATATTTTATAAATGCTTGATAGTTATTAGAATATTAACTGTAATGGAATATACATTTCCTGGAGGAATTTAACGTACTTAGCAAGGGTTAATTTTAAGGCATAGTGAAAGATAAATCAGCAGCACTTAAATTGCATTAATATATATGCTTAAAAAAAAATCTAAAAGATGTGTTTACAAAAAAACTGTGAAGTTTTTCTAGTTTAAATTATTAGAATATGTTTATAAACCAAAATGTTTGTTCATCCCTGTAACTGTATTGTCGAGAAATAAATAATCATTTGTAAAATTAGATGGCCTTACTATAGGGTGATTTCATGTAGTTTTAAACATTCCCCTCATCGAACATAGAACCGAGATTGTGGCATTATTAGCCTTATTCAATTAGCTACTTGAAATCATAAATTTGGTTTTGCCTTTTTTTTTAAAATAAATGTTTATATGCATTCTATTGGCTTTTAAGTGTGTATAAATTTACAAAATGGGCAATTGAACCGGGACCTATGTGTTAGTTTAAAGATAGTACCCACCAATCTTGTTGTCAGTTTTGTTACAGTTTATGATTTATTTAGTGAAAACTAGAAGTTTAGTATAATGTGTTGTCTTTGACAGTTGTCAGCAACTTGTTAAGTTTCCATTTGTTATCTTGAAAAATGTGGGTTTCTCTATGCGTTTGGCCTTTAGCTTCTCTGTCTAGGAAAAATGGTCCAACAAAAGATTTGTTAGCAAAGAGGGTACAATGAGCCTATTGTGTGTGACTCAGTGGCTTTACACCTTCTGACTAAACTCAATGTTATGTTAATAAAAACTCCTCCATCATCTTAGTCCCCACTCTCCTGACTTGGGGCCCTATTCTATTGCTCAATTTGTACATTTATACACACTTAAAATCACTCTTAATATTGCAACATATTGGCACAATATTATTGGCATTAATGAATTCTTAAGTCAATAGAATGTATATAAAAAGCCAAATGTATGAGTTCAAGGCATTTGCAAGTAGCTAATAGATTATGGCCCTATGTGTCTGTGGGATTAATGCCGAGTTAACAAACAACTTAACTCTGAGTCCATAGACATTCCTTATTGCTTCCTTTTATGTACAGCTCAATGACATATACAGAATTACACAGTTTCATTTTTTCATAAATATAGTCCCACATGGTAGTGATGGTGCTCAGTTGGTATAAAGTCAGATCCCATCATCAGTACTTTTGTGCTGAGTTGTGGGAACTGCTCCCTACTCCTTGCTTATGTATGGTATTGAATGGCTGAAGGCGTTGCCTTGATTCTCCTCGCTTTGAGGTGCCATACTTTCTCTGGACTGTAGCCAAAAGAAGATACCTTTTCATCAGACTCACACAAGGCTGTGGCTTGTTCCCCACTGCTCTGTTTTAAGATAAATACACAAGAATAAGGAGAAAGTGAGAGTCTGAGCTTCCTTGAATAGGAGACATCAAGCTCACAGATGTCAAGTAGTTGAAAGATCTTTGACCACATCGGTTGCATGACTGGACAGAAACCCACACTTATGTTATATAGTTATATTGTATATTTAAAGTAAACCATTATTGATAAAATGAAAAACAAACTGCATTGTTTACAGATGGTGCTTAATATAATACATATCTAGTAATCTGAAAATATTTATGTTTTTGCGGATATTTGTATTTATCAGTTTATATGTCATATAAATGTATTTAACTTGTTATTGTATGAATTATGTTTGTTTTTGTTTTGTCTTTGTCTATGTTCTAGAAAGTTTGATTTATTGTCGACTAAATGTAATTCTCCCAAAATAGTGTAAATACCACTAACTTTCAGCAATTCTGTAAGCTTAAAAGACACAAATACGCTATTGCCCCATTTATATAGAGATTTGTTATAATATATATAATATATTATGGGGTATTTAAAAATATACAGCTTATATTACTACTCCCAGTCATAGGAATCACTGCTTAGTTTGTTACCTTAAAGACATTATAGGAAAATTTATATTAGCTTATTTATATTTGTTTTTATTTCTAAACTGCAATGAGAAAAAATGGATGCTCAATATATATATATATATATATATATATATATATATATATATATAATGCTTCACTAATTACCAAACAGTAGTCCTTTATTCTTTCTAAAGGGTGACGCTGTAAATCCAAATCTAATACAAACAGTATTATCTATCTATCTAACTATCTATGTATATATCTTATTTATCTATCTATCTATCTATCTCTATATATATCAATCTCTCTATATATCTATCTATTTATGTATTTATTTATCTATCTATCATCTATCTATTTATATGTATATATATCTCTATCTATCTATTTATCTATCTATCTATCTATCTATCTATCTATCTATCTATCTATCTATCTCTATATACATCTATCTCTCTATATATCTATCTATTTATGTATTTATTTATCTATCTATCTATCTATCATCTATCTATCTATATCTATCTAATCTATCTATCTATCTATCTATCTATCTATCTATCTATCTATCTATCTATCTATCTAATCTATCTATCTATCTATCTATCTATCTATCTATCTATCTATCTATCTATCTATCTATCTATCTATCTATCTATCTATCTATCTATCTATCACTCTATCTGTGTATCTATCTATCTATCTATCTATCTATCTATCTATCTATCATCTATCTATCTATATCTATCTAATCTATCTATCTATCTATCTATCTATCTATCTATCTATCTATCTATCTATCTAATCTATCTATCTATCTATCTATCTATCTATCTATCTATCTATGTATCTATCTCTCTATCTATCGATCTCTCTCTCTCTATCTATCTATATGTGTGTATGTGCAACTGTTGATTCAGATAAGACTGGTTCTAGGTGTGTGCTTCACAGAATAATACAATGAAGACATGGCGAATGTGTAATAGTTTTGGTGACATGTGGCATTAATGTCGCACACTTACCAGTAGAAGACACAACCTACTGTACTTTGTATGTAAATAAGGAACAAGGGCCAAAACAAATGATGCATTATATAGATCTTTGATTAAAGGGTCTCTTGAGACATTGTAAATAATTAATCCCCCAAAGGATCCACATTACAGAAAACATTATTACGACTTTAACCCATTCAGGTACGAGAGAACCCATCAACAAGTGTTTAAGGATAAAATATGTAGAATTTTACAGTTTTGCAGCTTTAATGATTTTAAAATGACAAATAATACCCATATTTTCCAGATATTTCAGAATACTGCTATTGTTGTTAGCTTTCAGTTTAACTTTACTTTTTCTCCATTGTACCAGTGTTCAAAGCTTCTACATAAACTCTAGTTCCCTTTGTCATGTTAAGAGGTTTGAAGTGGTTAGAAAGAGGACAGATGTTTACTAATTCAGCCAGAACAATAAGTGAGATCTCATGTTTAAGAATGAAGCTACTCTCTTTTGTCTGGGTTTAGTTTTTTTTTTTTCTTCTGAGCTAGGACACACAAAAAAAAAGCATTTACTAACAATGATGCTATAAATCTACTTTCTCTTTTATTAGCTTCTTTCAGTCCCAGACTAACACAATCTGATGTTAATGAGCACATCTCCTTCTGTTCAGCCTTTCACATCAAATGCACAGTTGAGAGAAAGTCCATTGTCTCCCAATCCAAACCAAGGAGCTTTAAACAACTAGAAGAGGAGTCTATAGAAATTCTCCTAGGGACTGTTTGATTTCAGATTATATCTGAGAAAGATGACACGTGCCTAAGGAACTTGCTGTTATAACATTATTTTATATATTCCATATCAGCTCAGGCATTATTATGAGACTGCCTAACTGCTCATGCCATTAATTATAATCCCAGCCATTGACTCTGCAGTCATTTTTGTGAGACTAACAAGTGAATAGATATAGGGCGGTTCTGCAATTCTCCTCGCTGCAGGTGACTGGCCTTTTCTAGCCTATTGAGTGTGACTGTGCACTTCAACTGGATCCCTCTCTTTCCACTTCTTACCCCAAAATGACCCAATTGTGCTTTCAAAATAACCACTGCTGCAGTTAACCAGTAATAATTATTTATGGCAAAATGACTACAGGAATTTCCTGCATCATTACTGTTTATTAAAGATGCATTCAAACAACTGGACCACCTCTTAAAAAGCAAATTATCACCCATTTATTGAACTGTGGAATTATTAGGTAAAATGTGAACATAAATACAAAAAAAAAATGTTATGGCTGTTTTTTTTAATATTTATGTTAATTTTACCTAATAATTTATAGTTCAATAAATGGGTGAGAATTTGCTTTTTAAGAGGTGGTCCAGTTGTTTGAATGCATCTTTAATAAACAGTAATAATGCAGGAAATTCCTGTAGTCATTTTGCCATAAATAATTATTACTGTAGCAGCAATATAAACTCGTTATTTTGAAAGCAAAATTGGGTCATTTGGAATTTCCTGCATCATTACTGTTTATTAAAGATTCATTCAAACAATTGGACCACCTCTTAAAAAGCAAATTCTCACCCATTTATTGAATTATTAGCTAAAATGTGAACATAAATATAAAAAAAAACATGCATAACATATTTTTGTCTCTATTAAAAAATATATTTTTGGCTTAAAAAGCATTTAATTATTTGTGTAGAACATTATGCATTTAAATATGACAGTTCCATAGTGTGAAAGTTAAAATAAATATATTACAAAAAAGTAACAATTTATATCTAGCTAACAGACTTTTTGTATCTTATGAAAAGCTGTTTCTATCATTATAAAAAGTTAATTACACATTACCATGGTAAATTTCCCATCCTAATTTTGGGAGCATATATTACTTAAGGAAGTGGGAACAAGTCTCAAGTGAGAACTCTACTTCTTTCTTTGTGTATCATTAAAAAAAGGCAATTTGTAGACAATATGTTGCTGATAGTATATACCAACCCCAGCAATATTAATGCTGGTGACACTAGATACAATGTCTTGCTCCTTTGTGTCCTACATTGGGACTCTGAGCATGGAATTGCAAATCTGCTGGGACATGCTGGCAAGAAGCTGTGCTTTTGGATGGACCGTGAAACTGATTCAATGCTTTGAAATAAAGGCCTCATCCCTTGCTGAGACCATAACATTTTAGTTTTAAGAGAACATGTCAGCAAATTTTCCACTAGTTAAATGATAGAATGAGCTGTGCTATTAACAGAGGCAATCAACAAGTGTGGCTATAGAAGCAGTTTGTAGCAATTATTCCTGCATGTTAGCAATAAAATGCAAATTATATCTGTGTAGGTATGTCATGGCTCTGGGATATTCATGGTGTGGCTGCCTGATATAATATGCTTTTCTTATCATTATAAGTTAATTTATCTGTAATGCAAAAAAAAAAAATCATTCAGTGCTTTGTATAAACTGAATAGGTGCATCAATAGCGCAAGATGATTAGTTTGAAATCCCAGAACAATTTTATAACTGGCATTTGTCATTTGTCACAGTTGGTTGCGACATATGACATACACTGAGTAGTATGGTGAATTCATGATTTAACTGCAAATATATATATATATGACACTTGAAAAGGTCAAGAAATATCCACTATATGGAATGTGTTTAAAAAGGTGAAGAAATCACAAACATTGCTTCACTAGATAATTTCTAGATACTATGGGCCTCATTCAATTGCGATTTGGCCAATTGAATAGGGCTCTTTATAAGCACAGAGCATATTTTTTACAGAATTTTTTAGTTAGTTAAGACCTTACTTTTAGATAGAAGTTCACTAACTAAAAACTTTTGTAAAAAAATATGCTATGTGCTCATATAGAGCCCTATTCAAATGGCCACATCGCAATTGAATGAGGCCCTATGTGGTCTGTTATCATTATGTTCCTAATATGGAATATATTTATCAACTGGGAAAATAACCCAATTGCTTAGATAGACTTTATGTGCCCTATTCTATTGCTCAATTGGTAAATTTATACACACTTAAAATCACTCTTAATATTGCTACATATTCAGCAAATATTACTTATTGGCACTAATAAATTCTTAAGTCAATAGAATGCATATAAACATTTATAAAAAAAAAAAAAACACAAAGCCAAATTTATGAGTTCAAGGCATTTGCAAGTAGCTAATAGAATATGGCCCTAAGTTTGGTGCTAGTGTGTATAACAAGGTATAGTTCTACATATAATATGCATCTTATGCTGGTTTTCTGTTGGAGATGTCTTGTAAATGGGAAATCTTCCTACATAATGCTGTAAGGTACAAGAATGGAGTGGACTTGCTTCCCACAAGGTCTTCTGCCCAAATCTGATCTGGTCTATTGACTACATGGATTTCACATCCACATGAAAACAAGAAGTTTAAGTATAAATTATAATGTCTGTCTTATAAATGAATCCCCAATTCCCATTTGAAAGTAACGTTTGCATTGTACATCTATGAGCAGTGAGTGTTTTTGTCTAGGCCCACAAGGTCCAGGCCTAAGGCAGCATATTGTAAGGGGTGGCTGGCTGCAGGTGCTAGTGCATTACCACAGAATAATATGTGCACATGCACAGACATGCCTATATGCAGTGACATTTTGTCATTTCTCATTTACAGTATATATACATTCACACACATACATTATTCTGTACCAGGAGTAGTGGCACACAAGTGATGGGGCTAGAGCAATATTAAACATTAAACCTAAATATGTCCTGCTTACAAGTTTGAGTGTATATATATATATATATATATATATATATATATATATATATACAGAGAGAGAGAGAGAGAGAGAGAGAGACCTAGATGTATTATTTTTTTGTGTGCATTTATATACATTATATCCTCAATATGTAATAGTGATGTTGTGTTTCCTACAATAACTGCCTGCTCATTTCTTGTTAGGGACTTCTGTGCTTTATCAAATATTACTCTACACCTTAGGTCCACAAAGGAAATAATAAGTTAAACAATGTTATTGAGTCTCCCCTCATTTTACAAAGTTAGAATAATTTGGTAATATATCAGACATTTCTCTGTTAATCAACTACAAAAGTATATAATACAGATTTACCTTCAAATAAGGTGTATTCTATATAATGTTAAATATTTATGGCCAGATGTTAATTATCCCAAGTTCTGTACGTGAAATGGGAAGCTCCTGTGATGGAAATGATTATTTGAGATGGTGGGCTTTGTCACTTCTTGTAGACCTTATGGGCCTCATATCTACTCCTTATATGGGTGGAGAGTTGGGAACTCTTGTAGAAGCCAGTTATAGTGCATCTCATAGGAGAACATAGGATATTTTTCAAGAGTCCCCAACAGTTCCTTCTATATATATATTTTTTAGCAGAGATTAAGATACATACAGTATAACGTCACATATAAGCGGAGTGACAACATTAAACATCATCTTACTAGCCATCTCACAATTATAATGTATTTCTTACCTGCAACTGTCAAAATATTCCTTTTGTAAATATGATTAAATTATACACTATTTCCTACTAGTATCTAGCACCGTACTCTACCATATATAACTGAGAGAGGTGTAATAGTGTATGTGGTATTTAGTAATATACTAATAACATAATAACAGTTCTTATTAAAGGTATTATCAGAAAATATGTAACATGATATTGTTTAGCCTGCCATATGTTCATCTCTTGGGGCTGTCATATTTGTACTGTTGTGTGTCTAGAATGGGGTGTCAGGCTTTTGGTGTTGCTTGTAAGGCATTTATATATTATTATGACTTGACTTTCTCATACATATGTCAATCATATAATAGATTTTATGCATTCCATTCAAAGCAAGTGTTGTTATATTTATTTTACAATGTATTGAGGTCAGTATATAACATTATCCTACACACTAATTAAAACTATACGTGTGAATATATATATATATATATATATATATATTGTATTCATTAATTGCAAAAATTCAACTATGACACCCAAATATAAAATAATAACACATGACAGATTCTCGTTTTGGTCAATTTAGTGAGAAACATAACATTTGCAGACATTTTATTTAAATAAAATAATGTTTATTTATATAAAACTATAAAATTACACAAGTATCCAGAATATAATGTATTAACATTTACATATTTATATAATATTTATAAGCATTCTTATGAAGAACAAGATACACGTTGGTCCACTTGAGCTTAGTTGGAGTCAATAAAGTCTTTTTTTCACCATGGTCTCCACACATTCTGCATACTGCTCCTGCTGCTATTAGATGTATGTGAGACTGGACTTTGGCTTGGGGAAGGTGGATCATGGTGCATTGGGGTGAGTTTGATGGCTGGTACAAAAGTGTTTGAGTTGATGACTTTAGGGAGCTTGTGCTCATAGTGAGCACTGACTGGGGATAAGCTGCTGTCCATGGTGCTGATGCACTGTGCGCTCACTGCAGGCAGAGCTCTGGCCAGGTCCTGCATCACGTGATGACTGTTTTCTTCAGATTTTAGCAAAAATTGGCTCACTCCATTCAGGCAGTTTCTGAATCCAGCTTGGTACTCAGCACTTCTGTACAGAGGAGCACCTGCAACAAACAAAGGGTTAATATTCAATGTGGAAAAGGAGAAAGAAAAGTGTAATACAATGATCCAGTCATCATTTATCAAAAAGTGGAGTTAATAATAATAAAATTGATGTTATGATATGCAATGTATTTACTATATACAATGTAACTTCCTAATAAAATAATTTAGACTATTCTAAAACCCACATTGATAAAATAATAATGTGACAGCTGGAGAGTGAAAGAGATGGCCTAGAGGATTGAGTTGGGAAAATAATTGAATCCAGCCCCCAAAAAATGGAGGGAAACAGAGAAAGCCAGAGCAAAACTAGATAACTAAGCCAATATAGAAGTCTGTATTGTTGTAAATTATTCAAATATTTCTATTTATACCAGTTTTTGGCTTGCTTATCTGCACATTACAATTTCTTTAAATAAATATCAATTAAACCATTATGTAGTTAGATTGTCAGTACATAACAACATTTAGGGGTATATGCTAGGAATGACTTACTTTGTAAGGAGTTCTGGAGAGTCTTCATGTATTTTACAGTCAATTCCAGTATATCTGCTTTCTCCAATTTGCGTTTTCTAATCTGTGGAAGATAAAGTAAAAAGTGTATAAATATATATGTATATATATTACACAAGTCCCTGTGTAAGTTTTAATCATATGAAATCTAATAAACGATTATAAACTCCAGGCACTTACATTCTGAGAATAGTTCTTTTCCAATAGGGTCTTGAGCTGCTCTAGAGACACGTTAATTCTGGCTCTTCTTTTCTTTTCCATCAAAGGCTTTGAAACCTAAATAAGAAAAAAAGTTGATATTGAATAAGTTCATTGGCCTCTAGCAAAGGCAGCTTCACTAACCCTTTAAATATTCAATCAGGTATATATATTGACCTATACCAACCTTTCTAAAGCTGCCCATCTGTACATCTTCCCGAGCTGCTGAGGTAGTCACCATGTTTGTATGCTGCTTGGAAGGAGCCTCTGCTGTGTGTGATCACTGCCACTGAAGGAATGCTACATTTATACTGTCACCCCATTAGCATGTGAATGCAGCACTTGACCCCTGGCCCCTGGCTATCAAGAAACAAAGCATCAGTCCAATTCCTACTCAACCATGAACCCATTGATACCAGCCTTTGATTGAATAACTAAGCCACTTCTTATTGAAGAGTTGTTTTAGAAGTCTGGGTTGGAAACACATATTTACTTCTAATGTATAATCTCTTTCTCCCTCTTTATCCCTATACAAAAGATATAGGTAGGTAGATAGATAGATAGATAGATAGATAGATACATAGATAGATAGATAGATAGATAGATAGATAGATAGATAGATATATTATAGATAGAGATATAGATAGACAGATGATAGATAGATAGATAGATAGATAGATAGACAGATGTAGGTAGGTAGGTAGATAGATAGATAGATAGATAGATAGCTAGATATGATATATATATATATATATATATATATATATATATATATATAAAGATAGATAGATGTAGATAGATATGATATATATATAGATAGATGGGGATAGATATATAGATAGGTCAGAGGATAAGGATGATGTTTATACTTGTGATTAAATAAGTATCACACACTTTACTGCAACTTTTTAATTGCACCTAATAACTTGAATATATCCAATAAAGTGATAATATTGCACACAGCAACACAGAGCAGGTCACTGCACAGCCAGGAGATGACACTATAACTTTCTAATTGTCTTTGCCTCCTGTAGCCAGAGGGCAGCTCTAGAAAACTGGAAAATTATAAGTATAGCAAACAATATATAAATAGATGAATAGGTAAGGTAACCTTTTATATGTATAAGTACAATAGTGCGTGTGTGCGTATATATATATATATATATATATATATATATATATATATATATATTTATATATATATATATATATATATATATATATATATATATATATATATATATATATACATATATATATATATATATATATATATCCTATGACTAGCCAGCCAGGGAGATTTAAGAAGAATGGATGGCTACAAAGATAGCTAAATATTTTAATTTGTATGCAGATATATTATATGTAGAGTCATAGATGATAATGCAAAATACGCATTAAATTAAGTTCAGGCTTGGTTACAATAGCACCAAGTCTTTCCCACTACCATGATGTCTGTAATAAACTCCTGTGTTGATGTGTATATGTGTGAGCATGGGCCACGTGTAATGACCCCTCAGCCCCTCCACCCAATCTGGCCAGGAGGTAACCCCCGCAGAGATGGGGCTGTGGCCAGTCACTTGGCTAATTCAGGCCTTTCTTGCTGGGTTTCACGCTTGGCTCTGGCAGCAGGGCCACACCACTATGGATAATGTTATAACAAAACAAGCAATTTTCTGCCTCTTGTAGTTCGGAAGTAAGGGATGATCACATGTTCCGCTTCTGATCCAGACATAACATAGCATAGGGTGCAGAGAGCACATCCTGGGGCTTTATAGCTGACCATCATAAAGAGTGGAGGGAAATGTGTCAGATCACTGTATTCAGCTAAATTCTACTGGAAAATAATATAATGACATCATAGGAATCCAAATAACATAATCTCCAATACTATGCTGGAAATACATTGCAACAAACTGCACCATATACGAAACCTATAAATAAATATATAATTGCAGTATGTCTAAATTCTCACTTAAAGTAGCACTGTAATTCCACATTTTTATCATTATTTGCAGCACACACAAAAACTAAGAAAAAATAGTGGTCTATAGTGATGAAAAGTTACAGTAAAGCGAGATGTTTTTTTTCTTTTTTCTCCTCCTTTGCATCTGATTTGACATGAATGACCTGAGTATATATTGTATGCTCATAAGGTTTTAATTTACTAATTAACGAAATGTAGAAGACTGGCATAAAAATCACTTCATAAAACTTACTCAAAAATTTTAATTTCTAGGAACCAAACAAATATATATTTTTTAATATTATTTATTTTTGTAATACATAAAGCATTATTTTAAATACATGGTAGAAAATTTGGTACTACAATGTCACCTTGAGATTGATTATAAAATTCAGTCCAAGGGGTCTCCTTGTGGTCACTGTGCATTGTCAGAGGGCTGCAATGTGGAATACTTTGGTGTGAATAATGCTGCTGTCAGTATAGCAATGCTACCCCTGGCTGTATTCATCTTACAAATGAGTGTGGAAAATCAGAGAAAATAGCCAGGAGACTGGAGGCGTTACACTCATTCTCCTGCTTCAGATGCGACTTTCTAAAGTAAAAATTCCTAAAACTCCACTATTTTAAGGGAATCAGAAAAGAAAATCTTATGTCCTGTGTCTTGTAAATTAGCACAGATAATGTCTTATCAGTTTATTTGAACAAAAACATTTGTTTTCTACTAATTAACTTATAAGACAGTCTGACTTATAGAGTTTATATATATATATATATATATATATATATATATATATATATATATATATATATATTTATTTATATTTACTAAATGCCTGTGTGTTTTTGTGAGATGAATGCCATTATTATTATATTATTTATATGTTATATGTTTTATTGGGTGAAACTGTACAAATACTTTGCCCTAACTTGTGGAATACAATGTCAGTATATACACTGTGTCACATACATAGATTTATTTGTATGGTGGTCATTGTTTGAATAGCCCTTCATAATACTGTACATGTACAAGTATTAATCATGGGGGAATCTAGCATGTTCTAATTATCAATGGGATTGTTTATTAACTTGATATAAGGAAATGGAATAGCACACAAAATATATAATGGGACATCTAATATATGACACAGTAAGATTTGCAGCAGCTGAAATGCATTTCAGTGCTTTATATGTCAATTAATTAATAATAATTAATTAACAACTAATCAGCAGAGGAGGTCTTAAAAGGTTGAACTTGATGGACTGAAAGTCTTTTTTTTCAACCCCAATTACTATAACTATGTCAAACTTACTGAAATATTATTCTAATTTATGTTGAAATTGCTGCTTGGTGTTAGGCAGATAGAGACAAGCAGAAGCTCCCTTGGTGTTAGATGTTGTGATCTATGTAACTGTGGCCAACTGATATGGCTGAATACATATCCCCATATATAAGTGACTGATGCCATGGATGCCAGATATACCCTGCCAAATGTCATCCACATGTTTTGTAATTTCACATTAAGGGACAAAAGAGGTTGCAGACATACCAGTACCCAATGCACAATCACATGTGATATGATGATAAAGGCCCTCATTCAATTGCTATTTTGGACAATTGAATAGGGGTCTAAATAAACACATAACATATTTTTTTAAGTAAGTTTTTACTTAGGCCCTCATTCAATTGCAATTTGCCCAATTGAATAGGGCCCTAAATAACCACATTACATATATTTTTGAAAGAAGTTTTTTGTTAGCAAGCATCTATCCAAAAGAAAGGTTTTCACTAACTAAAAACTTTAAAAAAAAATATATGTTATGTGCTTATTTAGGGTCCAATTCAATTAGGCAAATTGCAATTAAATGAGGCCCTTAGTAATCATCTATCTAAAAGCAAGGTTTTCACGAACTAGAAACTTCTTTAAAAAATATATGTTATGTGCTTATTTAGAGCCATATTCAATTGGCAAAATCGCAATTGAATGACAGTCATAGTATTTGCTTGTATTTTTTATGCATATGAATCTATTTTTCAGAATTCTGGCATCATTTGGATCCACAAATTAACTTAATAAAAACATATCCTACAAACTATAAAATTGATTATTAACTTTACATATAAATATGAGTAGATATTGCAGTATTTTCACTCATAACCTATAGTTTGATTGCAAATTCAGATACAGTTTTCAGTATTGTAAGCTATAATGTATCATAATATAAATGATAATTTAACCTTTTCTTTGTCTTGTGTTGATCTGATAGCTATCTGTTTAGATTACACATAATACAGTGGATAATTGCAATATAGGTCTAAATATCACATTAATACAGTTTAAATGATGCTATCAGCTGCTTAGTCTTACTCTTACTTATAGCATCAAAGCCTCCAGCCTTTTCATTTGATAAATAGTTTTATGTAAAGTTACAGCGAAAGTGCTGCCAGGCTTTGAGGGCAAGTAGTTAATTGCACTAATTCAGTCCCACAATAACAGTGCAGGTATCTGCATTAAAACAGTGGGACATGCAGCACAACCCCAACGAATGGACAAATTAGGAGCCCTGTTGAAGTAATTTGTTATTTAATGATGACCTTACTGTGCATGCGGGGTCTTTTTTTATCTGTCTCTTTACAACCTTGATTGAACCAGTGATTTGCAGTTAAAAGAAACCTTCAAAGAGGAATAAGCCACTATGGAAGGATCAAATGCAGTCAGCATCCAATAATGACCCATATAGGGCCTGAATACATGGGGACTTCAGAGGCTTGTGCTGTATAAGATGGTGTGTAATGTAAAATCACTTGTATCAATGGGGTCTGTTTCTAAGTTATATACTCTATAGTAACTCTGCCTCATGCTAACAGCTCTGTGTCCAAAACTGTCTTTAGCCTTCAGTATTACTCCAGGGCAGGGGTGTAGGAGCCAGAATAAGTATGGGGGGTGGGATACAGATCATTGTATACACAGGCCATAAAATAGCTTGTATATGCATACATACAAACATAGAAAAATATGGGGGGTATTTGCCCCCCTCCCACAGTTCCTACACCATGACATATTTTGCAATTAATGATCCTATTCCTGCCACTAATTTCTATCATGTTTGGAGCATATACAGCCTATTAATACAAATATCCAATTACTAAGACCACACTCACCCAAAGGCTTAAGTGCACCTTTAATGTTGGAGAATATATAGGGACCTATTCTATTGCCCAATTTGTAAATTTATACACACTTAAAATCACTCTTAATATTGCTACATATTCGGCAAATATCACTTATTGGCACTAATGAATTCTTAAGTCAATAGAATGCATATAAACATTTATAATAAAAACAAGCCAAATTTATGAGTTCAAGGCATTTGCAAGTGGCTCCCTAGTCTTTATAGAGACAATAAAACTACATTTATAAGACATGTTTCTGAACTAGTTAGTTCTTGATATATCCACTGTTTTCCATGGGCCTCATTAAATTGGGATTTGGCCAATTGAATAGGGCTCTATATAAGCACATAGCATATTTTTTTTACAGAAGTTTTTAGTTAGTGAAGATCTTGCTTTTGGATAGAAGTTCACTAACTAAAAACTTCTGTAAAAAAAATGCCATGTGCTTATATAGAGCCCTTTTCAATTGGCCAAATCGAATTTGAATGAGGCCCTATGTGTGTTGTAAGATAATTAGTGGCTCACTGTACTAATAAGTTATATAGTGTGCTTCATAAGTACAGATGAGAGAATTTAACATTGCTATCTAAAATATGTCATATGTGTATCTCATGTTTGGCAATTGTAAAAAGCTTTGACACAAATGTACACTTTAGTATTAATTATCATAATATGCAACTTAGAACAATATTTTGTTTAAAAAATAGCTAGTGCAGCATATAGTCATTTTTGTTGCATTATTTATTGTTCACATATTATTTTGTCATTTAGTTTTCTCAGATATAATGAATGGATTGTCTTGGTGTCAGGTGTTAAATCCTATACTTAACAACTGTACACAGTAAAATAACTAACTATCGGAACATAGTAGATGTATGTGCCCAGCAAACCAGAAGCATCAATTATATGAAAACTTATGTAGTATTTCTGAAAGACACCTCTTTTTGCATAGTTTTTAGGACTCTTTCCACATCACATTTTGCATTATTCAACAATCCAGGCTATAATACACTGGTCTTAGGATTTGGCCACTTGAGAGAAAACTAACTAATACAATAATTAGTTAATTTGAGTAAAACCATGACCTGGCACATAAGTTATTGACTGAGGAAGAAAACACCATGGGCCTCATTCAATTTGTGATTTGGCCAATTGAATAGGGCTCTAAATAAGCACATAGCATATTTTTTTTAAGACATTTTTAGTTAGTGAACTTCTATCCAAAAGCAAAGTCTTTACTAACTAAAAACGTATTTTAAAAAATATGCTATGTGCTTATTTCGAGTCCTATTCAATTGGCCAAATCGCAATTGAATGAGGCCCCATGTAAAGTATTGTATGTGATTCATGTGTGACTGGTATATAAGGCACCAAAACTCATTATGTTGAGTCTGCTATATATTTTTTTATTGATGTGACCTAAAGTAGACCTTCAGGAAGCTCTGTTACATTACCCTCAAGATCTTGCTATTCTGCTGGGGGCGGTCCTGCAATTTTCCACACTGCAAGGTGCCATCCTGCCTGAGCAGTACCCACAGAGAAAGGCAGGAACCCACTGAGGACACGAGCAGAAAGAGAAAGTGACCATTATAAAATCAAAGGCCATACATCATGTCACTGCAGCTTGGTGATAAAGAGACAAATTTAGATGGAACTTGATTGATGAGTTGATGAGATATAAAAGTGTACTGAATTATTTTACAACAATCAGCCCATGCATCTGAATGCAATGTTATATACAAAGTATCCAATATATACATATGCATATTGCATTACATTCAGGCTATTTAGGTTGTATTGACATCATATTAAAAAATACATTTTTATATATCACTCTTCCAACTCATCAATATTATGTATATACCATATTGTGTTTAAGTAGCCCAGGAGCATTCTCTCTACTCTGATGGTTTTTGGCATGATTTGTGTCCTTTGATTCTGTAATGGTCACTTTCTCTTTCTGCTAGTGCCCTGAGTGGGTGCCTGCCTCTCTCTGTGGGGATCACTCAGACAGGATGGCACTTTGCATCATGTTTGGTGGCTGCACGCAGTGGCACACTCAGTTGCCCTGGGGCACAATATACAGGTACAGGACAGTATGAGGGGTGGGCTGAGCACAGAGACACAGATATGACATCCATGTAGCACTGTGCAATGCCAGGGGCGCGTGTCTGCCCTTTGTCGCATCAATAACCAAACACAGCTCCTATAGACTCTACTAAAAGTTGTTTAAGGCTCTCTGGCTTGGTAAAGCACAAAGGATCTCCTAGAAAAACTGTATGTGGATGAAAAGCTAAGTGGAGACAAACGCATATAAACAGGGCTTTGTGCATGAAAAGAAATAGAAAAAAAGGGAATCCCGAATATTTATAGGATTATTGTGCAAACCCCCTATTGTATCCCTGCTGTACAATGGCTGCCTGGTGCACTTAGGGCTTGGGGCTTTGTTCACATACACATGGCACTTGACTCTGGCTGCTTTGAGTTGCTAAACATCTGCCATGAATTACTAACCCTAGAAGGATGGAGCAGCTACTCCTGATTTTTTGGAGGGAAAGTTTGGGTGTTTCATTAAAAGTAAATCAGTGCAAAGTAATTAGAAGCAACTTTTATCGGTGTGTTACCTGCAATCAGAAGAAGTTATAACAAATGCACCAAGTAGAGCCAATCACTGTAGTCTTACACAGTTTATTAGTAAGAGAAGAAAAATAAGTTTGGAGACAAAACTGGGAAATGAAAGAACAGGAATAAGGGCTCATCTACCACTTTATAATAAAGATAAATGGGCTAATAGGGGCCAGCTTTTAAAGGAGATGCCAACACTGATAATAATGGCTAACAATTTAACATCATTTTTTTTTTTTTATCTTAAAGGGGTTTACCAGTTATCAGTTATCACATTTTGTACATTTAGCATTCCAGTGTCCCATTGTGGCTATAGAGCTACATATTATATTGTGATGCTCTAAACTGCCAGGTACAACTGGGTAATGGATCACCTGTATTGCGTATTTTGTAGTAATAAAATAGGGACTCACAGATATGGGGCTTTGGGGTGTTGGTATAATGTGTTTTTTAGCAGGTTTCAATGTCTATTACTTATGGGCTGCCTTCTACAACCTATGTGATAGCTTAGTGAATCTAGCCCATTCTGCAATCTGTTTATAACAACATTTTACTTACATTTTCCAGGGAACTTAGCTGGAATCTGGTAAAAAAAACTATGGCAACAGATCACTCAGCTTTCCAACCTGAGTAAGAGTACATAAATCTATTTAGTGTTTGTTACATCATTTCATCAGAGCTAGATCATGAGGGTGTGTGTTTTGGTTATCAGTGGCAGCGAGCTCTGTTAGATAATTAGATCTGCCTGGACTTGACACCACACACCTCCCCCTCATTGGTCTAGAGGCAGTAAGTTTTGCATCAATAGACATAATCACAGCTCACACACAACTTCCATCAATTTTTATGGATTCATCCACAGTCCATCACTGGCATTACAATATGTTGTTTTCATCTTTATGGGTTATATAAATGTGCACCAGAAAAAAACAAATCATAAAAATACTAAAGGTATCTGATAATTTACTAAGAGGATGCATGTTAATCCACGATCCACCAAGGCACATCCGTATTATGTCTACTCAGGTATACATACAATTTACTAATTCCCAAGTATTATAATTAGTTCCATGAGGCCGCGCAGTAATGCATGGTAACGCCAGATGTAGCATTATTCATCCACCCCTTATCTATCCCTTTACTCATAACAAACATCACACGTTTTAGGGTTCAACCGTGCATTGTTTAACAGCTCTTTCCATTGGTGCAGGAGCAATTGCATGTAAAAAAAAGTGATACTAAATTCAAATGAGTTTAGGGTCTGTGCATGCACAATCATAGGTGCAATAGTGGTTGGCAATGTTCCAAATGTTGGCATTACATCATTATTGACATATAATAAAAAAAACATACTCAGCAAAATTATCCATGCATCGTCATCAGCACTACATATTAATATTATATACATTATAATTCACGTTATGTATAAGTATTAAATATTTACATAAACCAGAATTTACACTACCTGTTGATTGAATTTTCCTGTTATATTTATCGATTATGCTCTATGTTAATGGCTGAATATTGGCAATATAATTTTATTGAACTATAAAATATACTGCTAGCTCTGAGGGCCTCATTCAATTGAGATTTTTCCAAATGAATAGGGCTCTATTTAAGCACAGAGCATATTATTTTTACAGAAGTTTTTAGTTAGTGAACTTCTTTTCAAAAGCAAGGTCTTCACTAACTAAAAACTTCTGTAAAAAAAATATGCTCTCTGCTTATTTAGAGCCCTATTCAATTTGAAAAATCTCAATTGAATGAGGCCCTGAGGGTTGAAAATCAGCATGGCGTGTTATTAAAAGCAAGATTTGTGTTTAGTACGTTGAGAGAAACTTGATTTCCATGGCACCCATGACACGTCCATTAAACACCCCATTTACAATAACTATTTATGAGCTGCTGCTAGTTTTTAGGCAGGAAAAAGTCTTTATGTTAATATGTAAATAGTATAAAGGCCTACCATTAACTGATTGCTAACTCTCCAATGTTTTCGCACTGGAACTATTATAAATTATATTCCTTTTTGTAATATTTTAATATGCAATTGCTCTGTATTTGTAAATGCTTTGTTATATGCAGGTGTAATGTTGTTGTAATTTTATAATTTTCTCCCACCTACTGTATTTCTGAGTGACAGCCATAGGTTAACAGCACTTTGTATAAAAGCACCAAGGGCCTCATTCAAATGTATTTTGGCCAATTGAATAGTGTTCTATATAAGCACAGAGCATATTTTTTTACAGGAGTTGTTAGTTAGTGAACTTCTATCCAAAAGCAAGGTCTTCACTAACTAAAAACGTATGTAAAAAAATATGCTATGTGCTTATATAGAGCCCTATTCAATTGGTCAAATCGCATTTGAATAAGGCCCCTAGTCTGTAGCTCATTGCAGGACCTCCTATCCCTCATGTACCTGTATGTTAAAATCTGTATTGTAATGGACCTTTATACCAATGCCATAAACCTGGAAACTATGGGCCCTATTCTATTAAAAGGCTGCAAATGCCTCAAACTCATACATTTGGATGTGGGTGTTTTTTTAAAATAAATGTTTAGATATAATGTATTGACTCCAGCTCCCAACATTCCGACCTTAAGCCTAAGCATGGAAACCCTGCCTTTTTAAGTCAGATTTCAGGGGGCGTGATCATATAATCTGATAGGCCCTCATTCAATTGCAATTTGGCCAATTGAATAGGGGTCTAAATAAGCACATAACATATTTTTTTTAATAAGTTTTTAGTTAGTAAGGCCCTCATTTAATTGCAATTTGGCCAATTGAATAGGGCTCTAAATAAGCACACAACATATTTTTTTAAAGACGTTTTTAGTTAGTAAACATCTATTCAAAAGCAAGTTTTTCACTAAATAAAAACTTCTTTAAAAAAAATATGCTATGTGCTTATTTAGAACTCTATTCAATTGGCCAAATCACAATTGAATGAGGCCCTAAGCATCTATCCAAAAGCAAGGTTTTCACTAAATAAAAACTTATTTAAAAAAAAAAATGCTATGTGCTTATTTAGAGCCCTATTCAATTGGCCAAATCGCAATTGAATGAGGGCCATAATATTTAAGCAAGCTCGTAATTTACTTCTTAGAAACAGCGAATAGTAAATGAGACCATCATCATGACTTCAGTAAAACATGGAAGTTACACGTAATCTGCATTCGAAGGCTAAGAATTCATCAGTGTAAATAAGTAATATTTGTAGATCGGGCTCGCAATCTAGCAATCTATAAAATGCATTAGATCATCTGTTTTAGTCCATGTGGGTTTCATGATATGTATTAACCACTTGAGTCCTGGGATAAATATTACTCAGAAATAACTTTTAAAAATAATATTTTTATTGGTTCTACAATTAGGTCTAATGTCTTTCCATACCTTCTCATGCAGTACAGTATTGCATGTTTAATAGCTGTTATAGCTCTAACAAATGTTTGAAAAATGCCTTGCGAGTCCTATTTAGCACTCGTAATATTTTTGACAGAAAAGTGATACTTCTTTTCAGTTGTGGGTCAGACTTTATTTACTAGCTAGACCTACAGGTATAATATTTTATCAATTTTGTGTAACTTTAATTATTTAGAGCTCGTAATATTCAAGCTGTGCTAAAGCCAATGAGGTTCTAAGGCCAAATGTGCGTCTTTGGCTGGCCAGTAGTGATTGTCGACTAATAGAATACATGGCGTTATTAAAGCAGTTTTAAATTGTGTATAAATTTACGAATTGAGCATTAGAATAGGGCCCTATATTCTTACAACCCATCTAACTGTTGAAAGTGCTATATACATGTGAATCTCTCTCTCTATACATATCTAGATTTAAAGAAATATAAATAGATAGATAGATAGATAGATAGACAGACAGAGTGACAGAGACAGAGAGACAGAGAGAGAGAGAGAGAGAGAGAGAGAGAGAGAGAGAGAGAGAGACGTTGGGTTATACACTTGTGATTAAAAAGTATCACACACTTCACTTTTTAATTACACCTAATTACTTGAACATAAGCAATAAAGTGATAATATTGCACATAGCAGCACAGGGCAGGTCACTGCACAGCCAGGAGATGACACTATAACTTTCTGATTGTCTTTGCCTCCTGTAGCCAGAGGGCAGCTCTCTTCTTAAAGAGATAACAAGCCTGTGAGCACAGCACGCTTACTTTCTGCCATTGACTTGGATAAAACTTGCTTTCTCATTTAAAACTTACCCCAGTAATATATAGAAATGATTTGTTGCTTTGTTCAGACACCACTGGAGCACTTAGGTCTATTGTTCAAGAGAAAGTGGATGAGAGCAACAAAGGAGCCTCCATTGTAAGGATAAATAGAGTCTTGTTTGGGGTAATTTGTTACCTAATGATGTTCTTCCTTGTCATAAACTCCCTGGCTTCTCAGAGGCTTTCATAAGAAGTCCTTTTAATAAGCAAGTTCTGCCTATCGATTGACCAAAATAATTATACAATTCAGCTGCACATTGTAGTGGAAGTTTGTACTAAAATCTATTTTTAGGTAAACTGTATTTTAGCACTATAATTTAAAAAAAAAATTAACGTTATTGCAATTAACAAAGAGGAGCAAAATATGCAGATATCCCTTAACTGCAATTAACTCACTGCCAGGGACTCAGCAGCTATACACATCAAAGGAAGGAGTTCATGAAAGAAGGAAGACTTGAAATCATCAAACTAATCCTCTACCTATTAACATGTGCAGACATAAGTATGGTGGTTATAAAGGTACATTATATATTACATACTGTATTATATATGTCATAGCTGGATGGAATTATTGTATGCATTTACACTTGTCTAATCAGTCAACATAAGTATAATAAATAAATAGAAATAATTCATATTCATATTTAATACATATAATTAATTAATACATACCTAAACACACACACACACACACAGGTGTATAGATAGATAGATAGATTGATTGATTTAGTGATGGGTATATGAACAAGATATATAGATATGAGGAAGGATTATATCTTATCATTTTCACTTTTTTTCCTTTTTATAATTTTTAATATAATAGTAACAAACGTTGAGTATATTAGATCAATAATTAGGCAATTTATGCTCCCAAACATAGGCATTGAGGAAGCATTATATCTTAATAATTTTCCCTTTTATACTTTTTAATATAATAGAAACAAACGTTAGATCAATAATTAGGCAATTTATGATTTTAAGATTTATACAAAAATAACTGAAAATAATGACTTTTTTTATATTATTGTAGAAACATTTAGAAACAAAGGTATTGGTCAGAAGCCTTGATCTGCTGGCTGTATCCTGATGGGGTCTATCCCATTATTTACAACATGTTCCACTTGCTGCACAATGACTTGTGGTTATTACTATAGGCTTACACAATAGCCAATTGGTTCTGCAGACCCAGTAGTGCTCCCCTCTCTCCAACATATGGGGGATATTGTGCTACTTGTGGGGTAGATGTCAATATAACCAGTGGAAAATTAACCGAAAAATCCAGCAATTAGCAATGGTCAGGTCTGTATGATGTGAGAATCTATCAGGATCAGGACTCTATTCAGAGGCTTCTCAGAATTTGATCCTAAAGGCAGCACCAGGATAATGCCCCATCCATCTGCTCAATGACAATTTTCTGCCCATCATGTTAAACATGCCTCAGTGACACTGCCACCTGAATTAATGCCTGGGGTACAAATTAGGGCACAAGGAAGGACTGACTGCTTTAGGATTTGTGTTAGTGATAAATCAATAAAGGGCCATTGGGGTGTTTGGTTTCATATTAAACGTATGATAAACTTGATAATGGACCAAAAACATTCTGCAGAGTTTAAATTAAATAAATACAGTGTCAGTTGTGAACTATTACATTTACTTTTGCATCAATGGTAGATACATTTATTTAGATACTCAGCAAGACACTTTGCATGCCCTGAAAGCACAGTGACTTGTAATTGCTTTGACAAATCTAATTCTCTTCCTTCTTTCTTCTCTACCACAGAATGGCAGCTCAGTTGCTCCATAGGTTTTAACAATAGTAACCTGCATAAGGTGATGCATAGAAATAATATGGTTGAATTTGTCATCTTAGTAAATTACAGGGTGTTTTTAGGTTTTTATGCTGAATAGAGGGCCCCTGTGCTCCACAACTGCTCCAATAGTTATAGTTAATCATCCATCATTTTTAGAAGACATCTATCAGCTTTCAAATCTTATACAGAAAGCATTGGTTGACTAATGAGATCATGTAATGAGAATATAGTTTACAGCACAGTGCTTGACTTTTCCTGCAGTGCCCTGCTTCTCTATAGGGGATATATATTGCAGCATTTAATGACATACCTCACAGCCCCTGTGAAGATTAGTGAGTTTGGGGAATAAGCTGTCTATGGCTATATATCACAAAAAGAAGCATAGTGATTTTGTAATTTGATGATTGGCTGAAGGGTCAGCTGGAAAGCTTGGAAAGATATTGTTGGGCCAATGAGAATAGAAGACAATATAATATTATGTCTGACATTCCTATCATATAGCCAATGATCTGTGCATCGTTGCATATACAAGTCTAATCATTATTATATAGGCAAACAATACATGACTTCTCAATACAGAATGTGCCAATAACTAAATGCCTTGATTCCTGTTTTATTCTTCAGTCTTTTGTTCAAAAATTGAATCATACAGAGTCATAGAGTGTGCTGGCACTATATAAATAAGAGATAATAATAATAAGAGACCATCATACCAGTTCTTCATACAAGATGTACATATTTTCTGGATTTCTCAAAATGTGTTTCATTTTATACTTTGATATCGCTGCATTTTATTTCTGAATACGTTTTCAGTTTTTACCTTAAAAGTGACATGGGGCCCAATTCAATTGCCCAATACGTAAATTTATACACACTTAAAATCACTCTTAATATTTCTACATATTCCACAAATATTACTTATTGGCACTAAGGAATTCTTGAGGGAATAGAATGCATATAAACATTTATAAAAAAAAACACCCAAAGCCAAATTTATGAGTTCAAGGCATTTAGAATAAGGCTACTGGAGTTGTATTTTTACCATGAAAATTGAGTATTGCAAACGTTTTTAAAAAGATAACTTCTAATACCTTTGCAGACTGTGGGCCTCATTCAAATGCGATTTGGCCAATTGAATAGGTCTCTATATACGCACACAGCATATTTTTTTTACAGAAGATTTTAGTTACTGAAGACCTTGCTTTTGGATAGAAGTCCACTAACTAAAAACTTCTGTAAAAAATATACATTTGAATGAGGCCCTGTGTTTGTATTTTTTAAAATAATTCCATAGATTAACTAAGTATCACAGGAGCTGCTGAGGGGTTCGCTGAATACTACAGTGGCTATTTTCCTAGGGGGGGGGGGGGGGGGGGGGATCTATCACAAACTCCACAAAGCCCTTTGTAGCTTTTGTGAAGCTTAGTGAATTTAGGCTCCTGTTATGACATGCTTCTGTCTAACTCTAATTAGGGTGTGTCAGAAAACTACACCAAACACATTGACAGCACTGTAGGAAGACATGAATTACTCCCTCTACAGTGATAGACTGAAGATGGTGCCCCCTAATCAGAAAATACCATGGGGGTTCCGATCATGCTGTAAATTGTATTTCTGCATTATTGCTTTTATATACTTTTAACCTTTGCAGCATCTACTTTTCATGTAGGAAACCTTTAGTAAGGGTTAAAGCCCACTCATTAACAGTAATATTAGGGAATAGATATGTGAGTTCCATAACATTGTTTTCTAATAAACTGAATTGTTACTTTAGTGTTTAATTTTTAGTTTAAAATTCCTGACTGTGAAATCCATGAGTTCTTATAAACCCGGTCTTACTCACAAAGTGGTTTCATTAAACTTTTACTTTTTAGACTAAACTAGCTGATACTTATGTTAAACTTTTCCAGGCTGCAACACAGGAACATCCAGACTCAGGGCCTCATTCAATTGCAACTTGGCAATTGAATAGGGGTCTGAATAAGCACATAGCATATATTTTTTAAATAAGTTTTTGGTTAGTGAAAACCTTGCTTTTGGATAGATATTTACTAACTAAAAACTTCTTTAAAAAAAATATGTTATGTGCTTATTTAGACCCTTATTCAATTGGCCAAGTTGCAATTGAATGAGGGCCTCAGGATTTAGGAATTAAAACATCCCCAGTGCAAATAATGAGCATTGCATAATAAATAATATTTAAATGTTTAGCTTGGGTCCGTGACTCCCATAACAACCTTACATGAAAGATGCTGACCCCTGATTGTGTCACAAAATATAAAATATATTGTTTTTGTTTTTGTTCTGTCCTTCAGTGGTGTCCGACTCTTTGTGACCATATGACGGAGCACGCCAGGCACATGTCTGTGTTTCTGGTTGTGTTTATCCATATGGTTTTTATGGCAAAGATACTGGAGTGGGATGCCAGTTCCTTCTCCAGTGGCCCTCGATTTGTCTGATATCTCTGCTATGACCTTCCCATCTTGGGTTACCCTACATGGTGTAGCTCCCATTCTCATTGAAGTACACAAGCCCCTTCACCATGACAAGGTAGATATCCAGAAGGGATATAGTATATTAGTTAAGTCCATCTATTCTATAAGAAGGTTCTTAAAAGTACTGCCTGAATTTAAAATATAAATGCCACTGGTATGGAACTTGTCCTTAATAGTCTGAATAGTAGACAAGCAGGCAATGTGTGATGCAGAGAACACATTGAGGGGGATTTACTAAGCACTTTCTCAGATGAGAAATAGTCATGTAAGGTGATTTCCCCACAGGAAATAGTGCATAGTAAATCAGGAGATAATGTGAGATGCACCTGAGATGCTTAGTAAATTCTCCTCATAGAAAAACTGTCTATGTTACAGGATGTGTGACATGCATGGCCGGATTACCCATTAGGCCAATTAGGCAGCCGCCCAGGGGCGCTCCCATGTGAGGGGCGCCACTTTTTAAAAAACATTGGTTCCTGGCTTAACAAAAAACAAAATGCTTCAGTTCATAGACTGGATTCTATGGGGTAACAACCTAGAACAAGAGAGTTACAACAGGAAGAGTAACTTACAAGCACAGAAAAGGCAGAAATCAGTCTGTGCATTCCTTGCATACTCACTCGCAGGGGCTCCTCCACTACACTGCCCAGGGGCTCCAAAAAGGTAGATCCGGCATTGGTGACATAGCTTTATTCTTATTCATATTACAGCTTATTTAGTGTAGAAAAAAATGTATATATCATCTACCTAGCTGTTAGATGTAAATATCTCTGAGACTTGTATTCTTAAACTTATCTTAGTGTCTTTGAGAAATATTTGATATTTTGTACTGCCATGTTTGCCAGGCACAAGAGACAAAGATAATAAACAAAATGAAACACTTCACACTTCTAGAGGTTATATATATGTTGACATATTTATTTATATACACAGATACAGGGCATGTCAGATAGGTACACTTAGAGACTGAAACATTGTTACATATAGATATTTCTGTGCCCATATATACACATTCCACTACATCTACAACTTAAACCTGCCTTGTGCCCCCTTGAAAATATGCTGCCCTAGGCCTGTGCCTTGTTTAACTAAACTTACTACTATGTAGGTCTGCACTTGTGACATGATGTTTATTTGTATGCACCATAGCCCTTCTAATATGTATCTAATATATGTTATTATATAATTGTAATTATAGTAGGAAGGAAAGGGTAGGCTTTTTGTGCTTGTTTTTAGACAAATTCAGTAGTCTAAATGTTAATGTTTTAATACAATTCTATTATTTACATTAGACTATAATAAAGCATTTGAAACACATTATTAATACTGGCTCTATGTACAATGGGGGAACACAATATTTCATTATAAATACAACAGTTTGTACTTAAATTAAAAACTTTCAGCTTTGAGCTTTAATTCACTGTTTGGAGAAAGCTAACTGTAAAAATAAATGTAATTTCCAGTTATAGCTTTCCATTTATGTTTAAGTAGTCTTTACTTATTGCCTGGGATTACACGATGTTGAGTTAAATTCACTATTCTGAAAGGGAACAGTTCTTGAAGAAATCTCCCCATGACATATCTTCCTCCAATAAAGTGCTTCTCAGAGGCTACAATGGCAACCACTTCAAAGCTTAGTGAATGGAGTTAATCTCAAATATCACTCATTTTGCTTAGAGTAAATATGAATCTATGAAAAGCTCTAACAACAGGATTTAGAAGTTTTCATTTGACTATGATCATTAAGAAAATGTATACTCAATTATTAAAAAAATATAAAATGAAATTCACTATCAGCTGCTCTTGGTATCCACCTACTGAAAGGCAAAAGGAAATGGGGACTCTGGTAGGCCATTCTAAATTAACAGGTACATCATTATGCCAACATGTTGGTTTTCACTGACTTGAAACTTGCTGCGTTAAAGTGTTTTGACCTTGTCAACAATTTTCTAGACTAACGTTTCTTTTTTTATTACATTATTTAAAGCCCTTTAGGCCTGTCTCCATGCTAAATCCACCCTCCACTTGATGACTATATACGTTTATAGACCAATGGCACTTTGGGGACTGATAAGCTGGGTTTAATATTGAATATTGCCTTTATATATAAGTTAATATGAATGTTATTACTGATTAATACACAATAAAAAAAACAGGTCTTCTTTGTTACAGTCTCACCAAGGTCTCCAGCATGTTGGTACAGGCTGGTGAAAAGTGTTGGGTTGGCCCATATTGTGACTTGGTGAAGAGGCACATTGTACTACATGGCTGTCCTGGGGATCTGCACCCAGTCTTTGTGCTTTCTTATCTAGGGTCCCTTGCGTTCTCACTGTCTTGTGCCTTGAGTCTCTTTTGCTGTGCTTGGCCTTCTTTCTGGTGGCTCTACAGTCAGGAGCTCCAGAGCTGAGCTGTGGATGAGACATATCTCCTGGTGTACTCCCAGCCATCACTCCTATCCCAAGCATGTGTTTGTCCATGAGTGCCTGCCTCTGGCACACCTGAGTTAGAGGACACGGTGGCTTTATGGGATTTGTAATCCTGGACCCCAACTTTTCTTCTGAGCTTTTTGTCGTTTGCAGATACTCATTAAGTTTGTCCAAACAACCTCTGAATCCAGCTTTATAGTCACTGACCTCTTTATGATCTGTGAGAGCAACTCCTGCAACCGAAACAGAGAAATTACTACAGGAGACCTCTAGAAAGATAAATACAATTACAATAGTATGAAATAGTAGGAAAGTGTGGCAAATTATGGAATATATTCATAAAGGTGAAAGGTTTCTCAATACTTTTGTGAGTCAATTAAATTTACTACGATTTCTATGAAGCTTGGTCAAAATTCACTAAGATTCATTGGGTCTGCTGAGGGCAACCATGCAGCAAAACAGCATTGCAGCCATATTGTGACCTGCACAGTATTCACTGAGATATATTTGCTATCAACTTCTTATCACAAGCATTTGTCATGGTGACATTTGAAGGTGTGTTACATAAAAAGGCTAGGGCCCTCATTCAATTGCGATTTGGCCAATTGAATAGGGCTCTAAATAAGCACATAACATATTTTTTTTAAAGAAGTTTTTAGTTAGTGATAACCTTGATTTGGATAGATGTTTACTAACTAAAAACTTATTTAAAAAAATATGTTATGTGCTTATTTAGACCCTTATTCAATTGGCCAAATTGCAATTGAATGAGGGCCTAGGTGTGATCTCAAAAAGATGTGAAACCCATAGTGACTTGTCTATACTCTTAATTAGAACTACATTTATAAATGCATATTTGAAGCATTTTGTTTTAAAAAACCTTATGAATACCTTTACCAGTCACCAGCTGATTAATATTTCATTATGGTATAATTGGCATTACATAGTTGCTATTTTTACACAATAGTTTCTATTAATAAAGTATCTAATCAGTGCACAGTTAGGATCATTCAGCAACATGCATTTTCATGGCATTGTTATTACAATGTATCATTGAAATGAGTTGCAGTAGCACCTACTCTTTGATGGCTTTTGATGGCTTTTTCTATGTGTTAAACTGTCATCACATCCTTAGCCAACCATTTACCAAGCTTAGTAAATGTTTGCCATTATCCAATACTTCCATTGTAGAATGTCACTTCACTTCTAAATGACCTTTAACTACATTATATCATGGATTTCATTATATAGAACTTTACTGAATGTTTGAGCTCCAGCTTTAAAGGCATATAAGATGTCATGCAATGAATGACCTGACTACACAACTGTAATGCTGAGTGAAATGAACTATAAAAGTATGCAATAATTAAATATATTTCTGTTTATTAAGAGTTACTTAATTCTTACACCTGTTGTAAATATTGAAGATTAACTGTGCATTATTAGATAGATAGATAGATAGATAGATAGATAGATAGATAGATAGATAGATAGATAGATAGATAGGTAGGTAGATAGATAGATAGATAGAGAGATAGATAGATAGATAGATAGATAGATAGATAGGTGGATGGGTAGATGGATACATGGATAGATAGACAGACTGATAGATAGATAGATAGATAGATAGATAGATAGATAGATAGATAGATAGATAGATAGATAGATAGATAGGTAAGTAGGCAGGTAGGTGGGTGGTTGGGTGGATGGCTGGATGGATAGATGGATAGATAGACAGACTGATAGATAATAGATAGATAGATAGATAGATAGATAGATAGATAGATAGACAGACTGATAGATAGATAGATAGATAGATAGATAGATAGATAAAATTCATAATTATTTGCCATCATAACATCTGTATTAATGTATTATCATAGTCAAGTTGAGGTTCAGCCTCATATTTATGCCAGTTTAATAACATCTACCAGTCCATCCTGAGCACACACCTGCCTACTCACCTTGTTGCCCCAGGCTGTGCAGGTTGTGAATGTGCTTCACTGTCAGTTCCAGGATATCTGCTTTCTCCAGTTTCTTTTTCCTGACCTAAGAAGAAACAATACATATATATATAGTAACTGTAAAGTGGGAGCAAGACTCTTTGCTGCTAATACATATACCCCAGATCCAGAATGAAACTGAACTCACATTGTAGGTGTAATGCTTCTCCAGAAGACCTTTCAGCTGCTCCAAGGAAGTGTTAATCCTCTCACGTCTTTTCTTTTCCATTAGAGGTTTGGACATCTGTGGGGAATACCAGAGTTATCACACATTGTACTGCCATCATAATGTGTATGTATATAGATATCATACAGTAAATCACTTGCCTTTTTAAACTTGAGCATTCTTGGCAATGCCTCTGCTTTTGAAGATAGTGTCCTCAAAGTCCTTCTGTGGCACTTGCTCTCTAGTCTCTGCTTTATCCTGCATCTTGTTTGCATGTGAATAAAACCTCAAGGTATGATGTCATCCTTGCATGAAAGAAGCCTTTCTTCAGTTACTACACTTGCATCTGTCTCACTGTAAAATGATTATTGCATTGTACATATTACTGCATTGTACATACATATTGCAGCCAGTAAGGTGTCACGAAATGATGTGTCTATAATTATAATTATTGATGGATAACACATGAATATGCAAATACACGGCTAGAAAACAGCCTATAAAATCTTCTTAAGTTTTATATATTTTGTTCACCCCTGTATATTATAGGAATAAAATAATAAAAAAGTATAAAACACTTTAAATTGGTACTTGCACCAGTTAAATTCTTGTTACTATCGTGACAGACAAATAGATGGTATACTTTTGTTTAGATTAAATGAATATATTGAACACCTGGTTTACATATTGTTGAATAGATTAATTTATCATTTATATATTTTTTATATATTTTGTGTGGGAGGTTGAATATTAATTGTGGGCATATAAAGTACCTCTTTGTTCAATTAACTATTTGTTGGATAAATGTCAGTGACAAAAAACATATTCTTAAGATACTGGTGAAGTAAAAAAAACTCTTTATTTCAGTGGTGTCACATTGTTACTTTTGCATAAAAGCAGGCAAATGAAATGTAACTTTCTTATTATGGGAAATAGTTTATTTTGCTATATACATTTTTATGTGAATATAAATATATTGTCTAACTGCTTATTAATAGTGAACACAATGGTCTCTTGCAGGGTAGATCAGGGGATTAGTTGATAAATACTCTACATTTCAGTTTTTTGTGGTTATGTATAAGCCTATAGATATACATTATCATGCTCATTATCTATTTTTGACCACAACATTTTTTGCCACTCACCAGGATTGATGTATCCAGTGTTTAGAGCAACATTTCTTCCATGGTCACATTGTCCCTTATGCTGAGCTGGACAATAAAGTGTATATGTGTGTGGTATATAACTTGTGGATAAGGATAAAATCCTCCGTAAAATCGCTGCTAATGTGACCGGTCATGGTGTGGGTGGGCTCAGGGACAGAGCCAGCAGGCGACCTGGGGCTTCCATTCAAGGCTCCTTTGCTGGTCCTCATCTTGTCCCCTCCTAGATCCTCTGACTGGGGCTTCTCAGCCTCCAGCAAAATCACAATTTTATGCTACTAATATCCTCAACCTCCCCTGTTGTAGTTTTCCTTCATGCTTCTTTGTACAATTACATGAGCATAACATCTATATCTGGCCATGTCACCAGAATATATGTATATTACTGATGACTAGTCATGGCACAGCTAGTATATGTACTTTAACAATGGCATGCAATACACTGACCTACATACCTACCTACCTATCTATCTATCTATCTATGTCATTTGTGTATATAAATACAATTTGAAGGTGTGTTACATAAACAATGATAGGTTTGATCTCCAACACTAAGACTTGAAACCCATGCTGAAGTGTATATACTATCAATTAGAACTTATTTTATAATATATATATATATATATATATATATATATATATATATATATATATATGTGCAGCAGTTTGTTTTAAATCATTATGAATACCTATCAGTCACCAGCTGACATTTATTTCAATATGGTATAACTGGTATAATATATTTGATATTTTTAAAGAGTAATTTCTATTAAGAATGTAATCAATCAGTGAACAGTTAGGATCATTCAATAATATGCAATGTTATTACAATGTATCACTGTAATGTGTTGTAGTCGCACCTACTCTGCATTGCTATCTATCTTTCTTTCTATCTATCTATCTATCTATCTATCTATCTATCTGTCTGTCTGTCTGTCTGTCTGTCTGTCTATCTATCTATCTATTTATTTATAGGACTAAATATATATATATATATATATATATATATATATATATATATATATATATATATAGAGAGAGAGAGAGAGAGAGAGGGAGATAGAGAGAGAGAGAGAGAGAGAGTTGCCTATAGGGATTCAGAGTTAGTGAAGTAGAAATAACATTATTATATCTCATTTTACTTTAGCACATTTGCCATATCTCATAGAGTTTCTTATGCTGTAATGCATTGTTATTAAAGGTAAAGGAATTCTATAGGACTTTTATATAGTTTTTGCAGATATACATTTTCCACAAGGTAGATAGTTGCAATATAGTCACCTAGCACATTATTATGCTTAGCTCAGTATATTTTTGTCCATACGTTTACAATGTAAGTTCCAGAACTGACAATCACTTTTTAAACTCTTATTGCCCAGAGAGGTGCCAGGGAGCTGATTTATAGTCTGAGGAGCTGTTCCCAGGAGCTGTCCATCCTTTTGTAGCAGAGTGTGTCTAATCTCTTAGGGGAGCGTGGAGAAGGAGGCGGACTGGCCATTTTCACGCTTCAAGCTCTGCACAGACCACTGAGTCCCTCTGCATTGTTACTGGGGCTGTATCTGGAACCTGCTGACTCTGCAGCCCATGGGAAAACAATATTTAGATGTGTTAACTAAACAGTTCTTTTACTTCTAGTGCATTATCCTCTGAACAAATGGCAGAATGTGTAAAAATCTGAATAAAGGACTTGAGATGACTCTAACATAGCATGGAGACCAGATAGGAAAGCTGCGAAGTAAGCAAGGAATTCACCTAGATGACTAGAAACCAGGTCAATTAAAGGGCCACTGCACATTGGAAAAAAAATTGAAAACGTTGAGTCTATTTAAGAGTATAATTGAGCTGAAATGTCATATATCTTCACTTAACTAGAAAAAAATGTGTTTTCATCCCTCTGCTGGGGACATAAGTGGAAAAAGTTGTGTATGATGGCATTTACATTTCTTAAGAGGCATGGTTGCATTTCCGGAAGCAAGGAGTCTGCTTCTGGACCAGTGAAGTGAAAAAGGTGTGGTGCCAAATTCAATCATATCTATTTATCTTAACAAAGGGCCCTATTCTATTGCCCAATTCGTACATTTATACACACCTAAAATCACTCTCAATAATGCTACATATTCAGCAAATATTACTTACTAGCAAATTGCCAGTCAAAAAATGATGGTCATAAAATTGTAAAGCAGGTAATGCTGTTTGCCACACAATGTAAGGTTTTTGGTTCTCTGAGTACCTCCTGCACTCATTGTGAGCCTCGCGCTGAACGCCTTTGGCGCTCTTTGCGTGGCTTGCAATGAGCGCCTTTGGTGCTCAGTGCGAGCCTCTCCCCTTGTGTACTTTTTCTTGTCTGAGACCCTTCAGCGCTCACTGCAAGCCCCGCATTGAGGACCTTTGGCACTCATTGCGAGCTTCTCCCCTATGTACGTTTGCTCCTCTGAGCACCTTTGGCACTCATTGTGAGCCCCGCACTGGGCGTCTTCGGCGCTCATTGTGAGCCTCTACCCTGCTCTTTTTATTTTTTATATACATATTTTTTAATAATAATTAATTAATTAATAAGTTAATATACTTTACCTATTTCTAATTAATATATCCAGCAATCAATATCCTGAAGAGCTAACAATCACTTTTGTTTTTCCTGCAGCATACAATGTACATTTGGAGTGTTGATGCCCTGATGAGAAAGTGTCAGCAATGGGTCAAGTGTGCAGTATACATAGGCTGGGTGCACGAGGGCAAACCGTTTGTTTGGTCGGGCAAAGCGTCATTTTAGAATAGTAATGTTATTAGTTACAAGTTAGTGTTGTAAAATGGCTGCGATTGTCTATGTGTTACGTGGCTCTGAAGCATTCCTTCCTAATAGTGTATTTTGTACCTCGTACTTTCCTGGGAAAAAGTCAGATGTCCCTGGCTGTGTTTTGCGTGGTTAGGGATCGTGTAGCCTGTTTTTTTTTCCGTCCGCCATTTTTTTTGTTGCTTAGGTAATTTTCAAGTGCCGAAACTCGGCAAATTCGGTTTAAATTTGCATGCAACCTCACTCCCATACGTCCTGACTGTCCCCTCGTGCTGTGTGTGATATATTTTTTTTTTACATTGTTTTGTATTTTCTTTGTGTTTTTGTTGTTTTTGGATGTGCACTGTTCAGCCGTTAACTTCGTATTTTTTCGACCTCATATTTTTTGCAGCTCATATTTTTTTTCCTAAGTCCCGCTTTCCTTTGCAAAGTATTACGGGACGTAATTTTTGTTCGCAATTTCCCGCGGGTCATGTTTGCTCAATGCCTAAGTCGTGCGGGGTCGAAGGGTTGAGCGCCTACGGTGCTCATCTCCACAAGCGCAATGAGCTCCTTTGGCGCTCACTGACTAAGTCGAGCCCGCAAGCGTTAGCAACAACCCGCAATGCTCACAACTCTATATGTGTTTGGCACTAATGAATTCTTAAGTCAATAGAATGCATATAAACATTTATAAAAAAAACACCCAAAGCCAAATTTATGAGTTCAAGGCATTTGCAAGTAGCTAATTGAATAGGGCTAAAAGTGTCTTTGTTCCCTTCTTCCTCATCACTTTCTCCACTGTTAGCCAAAATACACATCCTCATGATGCAACTCTTAGGAAGTGATGTAGCAAACACAAAATGGGTTCCTAAACTCTATAAACTTCAGAAATTCAAAACTCTATAAACTTCAGAAATTCAAATTTTCCACAAAAATGTTTTATGTCTATGCCTTACGTAGCTGCTAAAATTGTTAGATTGGTATATACTTGACAAACCATACTCTTTTCTTTTCTTTTTGAACTTCTTTGGTCCTTTAAAGGATCACTGTAGTTTTATCTACACAACATAAAGAAGAGCCCTGCTGATGTCAACTTATCCCATAGCAAACAGGCAATGTTACCTTCAGTGATCAGTTAAATCCAAAGGAAAGACTTCAAGCAATATGGACATGCCCAGAAATTATGTTCATCTACACACAACCACACATCCTAAACTAGTGCGTTTCATGTCAATATCCTAGTAGTGCTAATGAATGAGATATATTTCGAACAGCAAGTTGATTTGGAAACCGCTCCTCTGAGCATTCTTGATTCCCCTAATCATGACTGGGGAAAAAAAACTGGGAAAAAACCAAAACAGTATCAATGCCAAGCAGCTAAAAAATTAGGTTGAAGAGGCAAAACTTATGCCAAGGTTGTTATTATTTTAATGGATATGAACATCTTTATCTGTAACATAGGACACTAAGGCACTTGATTTTCCAATTTTAAATCATTTTATATTTAGAGTATTGTGTTGTAGTCATCTTCCTGGATATCTGTGGGTATTTTGTCAAGTCCAGAATACATTTACTGGATGACATTGCTTCCTTGGTTTTAATGAATTTACTGGGTCGCACAGATTCAGAACTCTCATACATGCCAGAACCATCTCACATTTTATTAGATAACTAGTAACTTGCCCGTCATAAATGATGGTATCATATGGTAACTTCAATTGTTTGTTCTGTCGCTCTCTGTGCCCTCTGTCTCTGTATGTGCCCTTCCTCTCTGTGCCCTCTCTTTCTCTGTGACTTATTTCTCTCTCTCTGTGCCCTCTCTCTGTCTCTGTCCTCTGTCTTTCTCTATGCCCTGTGTCTTTCTCTGTGTGCCCTTTGTCTCTCCCTGTGTCATTTATTTAGCTCTCTGTGCCCTCTAACTCTCTCTCTCTTTCGGTCCTCTGTCTCTCTCTCTCTGTGCCATTGTCTCTCTGTGTGCCCTTTGTCTTTCTCTGTGCCGTTTGTCTCTCTCTGCCCCTTGTCTCTTTCTCTGTGCCCTATGACTCTCTCCCTGTGTCTTCTGTCTCTCTCTGAGCCCCCTGTGTCCTCTCTGTGTGCTCTCTGGTTCTCTCACTGTGCCCTTTGTCTCTTTCTGTGCCCCTTGCTTCTCTCTCTGTGCCCTTTGTTTATCTCTCTCTGTGCCATTTGTCTCTCTCTATGCCCTTTCTCTCTGTGCCCTCTGTCTCTGCTGTGCTCTTTGTCTCTCTGTGCCATTTCTCTCTGTGCCCTTTGTTTCTCTTTCTGTGTGCCCTTTGTCTCTCTCTGTGCCCTTTCTCTGTGCCCTCTGTCTGTGCCCTTTGTCTTTTTCTCTGTGCCCCTTGTCTCTCTCTCACTGTGCCCTTTGTCTCTCTCTCTCTCTCCCTGTGCCCTTTCTCTCTGTGCCCTTTGTTTCTCTCTCTCTGTGGCCTTTGTCTCTCTCTTTGTGCCCTTTCTCTCTGTGCCCTCTGTCTGTGCCCTTTGTCTCTCTCTCTGCCCCTTGTCTCTCTCTCTGGGCCCTTTGTCTCTCTCCCTGTGCCCTTTCTCTCTGCGTCCGTTGTTTCTCTTTCTCTGTGCCCTTTGTTTCTCTCTGTGCCCTTAGTTTCTCTCTCTCTGTGCCCTTTGTCTCTCTCTCTCCCTGTGCCCTTTCTTTCTGTGCCCTTTGATTCTCTCTCTGTGCCCTTTCTCTCTGTGTTCTGTGTCTCTCTCTGTCCTTTGTCTCTCTCTGTGCCCTTTCTCTCTGTGCCCTCTGCCTCTGTCTGTGCCCTTTGTCTCGCTTTGTGTCTTTTGTCTCTCTCTGTGCCCTTTCTCTCTGTGCTCTCTGTCTGTGCCCTTTGTCTCTCTCTGTGTCCGTTGTCTCTCACTCCCTGTGCCCTTTATCTCTCTCTCTGTGCCCTGTGTGCCATTTTTGTCTCTCTCTATACACTCTCTCTCTCCCTCCCCCTTCCTCTATCCCTCCCTCCCTTCCTCTGTCCGTGTTCCCACGTGCGTCCTCTCTCTCAGCGAATCGTTGAACTGTGCATGCACAACTTTGTATCTAGGCACAGTATACTTCTTTACTTCTGATTTCTGACCTCACTTCTCCCACTCTCTTCCTCTTCATGATGCATCTTGGCTGGAGATTCCCTCTGTAGCACAATTCAGTCTCCAGTTCCAAATAAAACAATGTGTGACACAAGTATGTAACAATATTAAATACAGTCATATTCAGTAACATAAATATTTCACATGAGTATCAGAGAACAGACATGTAGCACACAATGATTTGTCTGTGCAGTTCCACTATGGTATGTGTGCTATTTTTCTATTTTCAATAACATAATTCATATAAGGATTGGCCAATTAATATTTTCAGAACAACTGTGTATTTATTTATACTGAAAGAATGTTTCAGTCATTGATGTGTTTAAGCCCAGGCTTAGGAGGCCCAGGCCTAGGGCAGCACATTTTCAGGGAGCAGAAGGCTGTCTGAAGTTGCCAATGCAACGCCATAGAAATGTCTGTATGCAGAGAATATTCTGTCGATAAGTGTGCCTGGTGCGTTCACAGACACACATACACTTATGATTTACTACATATGTATGTGGTAAACGTATGATTGAGATATCACAAAAGGAAAGGAGGAGTAGTAACATGGTCATTGAGGACTCACAAATATTACCAGGTCTAGGGCAGCATAAAACTTAAATATGTCCCTGCATGGGGGGGATAATTCAAGACCGGGGTGGATCTACCACAGGTGCACCGGATGCAATGCACTGAGGCCCTACTCTGGGGGGCCCCATTGCTGCAGTGCCCCTCAAAAACGTTTTTTTTTTTATTTATTTGTTTTAATTCTTAATTATTTATTATTTTTATCCTTTATTTATAACATATCCTGCAGCGCAATACAGGGGTTAGGTACAAGTATAAACAATGCCCCACAATGAAAATAATGGAAGACCCTGTTATTGAGCTTTCAATCTGATATACACTGTGCTTTCCCTAAAGCACCTCACAAGATTAAAACTCGCAAACTTACATTCTAAAGGGTATGGGTAAGGTACAGGAGAGTGAGAGATGCATAGTGAATGAAGAGGCTAAAGATGATAGGCTTTTTTGAATAGATGTGTTTTTAAAGAGATTTTGAAGGATCTGAGGCAGGAAGATAGTCTGGTGGTGCGAGGTAAAGAGTTCCAAAGAATAGGGGCAGCACGTGAAAAGTCTTGAAGCCGGGAATGAGAGGAGGTGATGAGAGTGGAGAAGAGAAGAAGGTCATTAGCAGAGCGAAGAGGGCGGGTGGGAGTGTATTTTGGGATGAGAGCAGAGATGTAGGAGGGTGCACTATTGTGGAGGGCTTTATATGTTAGGGTCATGATTTTGAATTGTATTCTAGATTCTATGGGAAGCCAGTGGAGTGCCTGACAGAGAGGTGCTGCAGACACTGATCGTTTAGTATGGTAGATGAGTCTAGCGGATGCATTCAAAATGGATTGGAGTGGAGACAGACGGGTGATAGGAAGGCCAGCAAGAAGAGTGTTGCAGTAATCGAGGCGAGATATGATGAGAGCGTGGATAAGAATTTTAGTTGTGTCTTGTGTGAGGTAGTGGCGTATTTTGGATATGTTTTTTAGGTGAAAGTGACAAGATTTTGTGAGTGATTGGATGTGGGGAATGAAAGAGAGGGAAGGGTCCAGTAGGACCCCAAGACAGCGGGCCTGAGAGGTGGGAGTGATGATGGCATTGTCAACAGTGAGAGATATTTGCGGAGTGAAAGCTGTAGTAGAGGGTGGAAAGATAAGGAGCTCTGTCTTAGACATGTTGAGTTTGAGTTGACGGGCAGACATCCAGGAGGATATGCTCGAGAGGCAATTGGCAACATGAGCTAGCAGAGAGGGGGATAGTTCAGGTGCAGAGATGTAGATTTGGGTGTCATCAGCATATAGATGATACTGGAATCCAAAAGATTGTATAAGGGCACCAAGGGTATAGATAGAGAAAAGGAGGGGGCCTAGGACTGAGCCTTGGGGTACACCGACAGTTAGAGGGCGAGGAGATGAAGAGGTGCCAGAAAGGAGACACTAAATGTTCGATTTTCTAGATAAGATGTGAACCAAGAGAGAGCAGTGTCACGGATGCCAAGAGAGTGGAGAATTTGGATAAGAAGAGGATGATCAACTGTGTCAAAGGCAGCAGAGAGATCCTGGAGAATTAGGATAGAGAAATGACCCTTTGATTTGGCGTTGAGCAGGTCATTAGTAACTTTTGTGAGAGCTGTCTCTGTAGAGTGTTGGGGCCGGAAGCCAGACTGGAAGGGATCAAGGAGGGAGTTGGAGGAAATGAATTGTGTAAGGCGAGTGTAGACGACACGCTCAAGTAGTTTAGAAGCCAAGGGAAGTAGAGAGATAGGGCGGTAATTAGATGGAGAAGCTGGATCAGATGTGGGTTTCTTAAGAATGGGTGTAATTGTGGCTTGTTTCAAAGGTGATGGAAACTTGCCAGTGTCTAAGGAAAGGTTGAATAGATGTGTGAGAGCTGGGATAAGTGTGGTAGAGAGCCCCATCAGCTGTGATGGAATAGGATCATGTGGACAAGTTGTGAGACGAGTGGTTGATAGAAGGTTAGCAACTTCATCCTCAGTTACAGGGTTAAAGGAGTTTATAGTGGCTATAGGTTTGGGAAAGGGTGAAGGCAGACTGCTGTTTGTTTTTTTGCGGAGAAGGTGTGATATGGCCGCGTTGAGAGGAGAGTTCATTATGAATATTTTCAATTTTACTTGTAAAGTATCTAGCAAAATCTTCAGCTGTAAGAGAGGAAGGGGCGGGAGGTGGGGGAGGGCAGAGGAGAGTGTTAAGAGTGGAGAACAAATGTTTGGGGTTAGAGGCCAAATTTGATATTAATGATGAGAAGTAGCTCTGTTTGGCAAGATTGAGGGCATAGTGATAGGAGCGTAGGATAAACTTGTAATGAAGGAAGTCTAATGAGGAGCGAGATTTTCTCCATAGTCGTTCAGCGCTACGGGAGCACTTCTGGATGTAGCGAGTTTGTGTAGTGTGCCATGGTTCTTAATGCCCCTGCAATAAAATTAAAAGTGTATATTTATATATATATATATATATATAATATAATATATATAAATGTATATATATAGAGAGAGAGTGCTTTTACTTCAAGGCTTTTTGAAAACTTAATTCTTAGAAGAAACAAGAATACAATTAAACAAATTATTCATATTTGAGTAGAGATAAAACATTTGAGCATTGGGTCAAATGTGAAAATTTGTAGGCCTTATGTTTGAATTACAAGAAGGTATTTACTGAATAATTAATATTGTTTGTAGAACCTTGTAATAATACCCTGAGGAGTCTCACAAGAAGGAAATTACTGATTTACCAATATTGTTTGCATTTGTTTTATAAAAAACTGTATAAAAATGTAGTATGTGGAAGATGAGCTGCTGATGAGCTGTTCTTCATATGAGCTGCAGGCTTGCTGTTACTTAAATCAAAAATACAGAGTTATTGTGTCCTATCTTATTCAGTGAAAGTGTTTTTCTTCCACAAGGGCTGCAAAGCAGAGCTACAGAAACTCTCTACAGTAAATGAAAAACACTAGAACAAAACAGATCAGTGATGTCTGCAATCATTTCCTATAAAAAAAAAAATTAAGATTAGTTAATCTGCAGGATTATTCCTCCAAAACAATATAGCAGCGAAGACTCTAACAAAAAATGTGACAGAATATTTTAGGTGCATAAAGTTTTGAAGTGAAATTGGAGAGTATTGAAATCTGTGCATTCTGATTGGTTCAGTCAATTGGAATCCGCAAAAATAATAAATAAGGAGAAGGTGATCATTAGTCTCAGAGGAGGAGCTCAGTTATTCTTTTACATTTTTTATAGAGCAGTGTTTTTTAGGAGGAGGACCATTTCAGTGGGTGAAAGAAGTGGGACAATTGCTTCAATCAAGAAAGAAGAGGACGGATTCTTCAATCAACATGGAAGTGCCCACTTATCCAGGGCAAAAGAGTGAGGAACCTGGGCATTGATGATCATCGCTAGAGGGCATAATGTATATTTTCCCCTATGTAATGTATAATTCCCCTAATTACATGTATATATATTTTTTTATTTATGTCGTTTTTTTTATGTTTTTGGTTTTAGGACCTATGGGGGTCCTAATGGACCTCCATAGGGGGGAGTAGGGTCCAGGGAGTCCAATATGAACCCTTGTGGGTTATATAGATAGATAGGGATAACGGAGGATGTTATGGCTAATATAGTGTGTTTAAGTTAGTGGGTACCATTCTGTAGCGTTGCTATGGAGGCTAGTGAGACTCAGAGTTTTCTGCAAGCTAGCTGCGAGCACACGTTAGAGCTAGAGATCTACAGGCGGACACTCTTGGGTGTAAGTGAGTAAGTATTACACAATTCTTTTTTTGCCGGAGCAATAGAACTGCTCTTTTTCAAAACACCAGTAGCTGCATGTCAGCCTTCCGATAGTCCTTACTTTAGCCATGTAATGGAGGCCTTAGTGTAGTGGCACTTATTAGAATTATATATCCAACTTTTAGAAGCTATTACATTGCCAAACTTATCTCTTATGTTAATATATATATATATATATATATATATATATATATATATAGTTTTTTTAAAACTTCTAGGAAGCTTGTGGATCTTCAGCTTAGTGGTAATTGAAGCTTCTGGATCACTACCTTGTCGTAGTGAAGGGGCTTGTGTACCTCAAGGATGCTGTGAACCATACCATGTAAGGTCAGCCAAGATGGGTAGATTATAGCACAGAAGTTAAAGACAAATCGCAGTCTACTGGAAAAGGAACAGGCAACCGATCCAGTATCTTTGCCCAAAAAAAACACAGGCGTGCTGCATCTATATGGTCAGCAATAGTCAGATATAATTGAAAGCCTGAACAACAACACATTGAAGCTAGCTGTGAGGTTAGAGCTCTAGGTTCAAAGTACGAGTTGTCTTCATGCTTGCGAGCCTCGCGCAGCGAGTCGTTGAGGCATAGAAGCCTTCCGAGCTCTGAGCACTTAGGCGATGCACGCCAAATGCGCTCATCGTCCTGTGAGCCTCGCGAAGTGAGGCGAGCAATTGAGGCATTGAAACAAGCGGGACTTAGACTGAAATGAGCGCCAAAGGCACTCCTGCAAGCCTTGCGAAGCGAGCCATTTGAGGCAATGAAACATGCAAGCCATTCAGGAACGCAGGACTTAGAAAAAAAAATCCGACCTCTGGAATCTCGGGGGCAAAATACTGACCGTGCAAAAATACAACTTTAACGGCTGAACCGTGGAAATAAAAAAAAAAAAAAAAAACAAGAAAAAAAACAAATTAAAAATAAAAAACACTCACGCACAGCACGGGGGGAAATTCCAGGACGCCTGGGAGTGAGGATTTAAGCCGAATTTGCAGAGTTTCGGCACTTGAAAATCAGCTAATGGAGAAAAAAATGGCGGGCGAAAAAAATTAAAACGAAAAAAATTAAAAAGGACAACAAAGCATGCAAGTCCCCCCCCAGGCACATACGAGTTAGCCAGGAATGACCCCGGAATCTCCGGGGCAAATAAACCGACCTCTCAAAAATACTAAATTAACGGCCGAACCGAGTAAATCGAAAAACACGGAAAATAAATAAATAATAAAAACACACTCACACACAGCACGAGGGGAACGCCAGGACGCCTGGTAATGAGGTTGCACTCAAATTTAAGCTGAATTTGCTGAGTTTCGGCACTCAAAGATGGGCTAAGGGAGAAAAAAAATAGCAGCCGAAAAAAATGAAAAGGAGGCTAAAGGAGACCGGGGCGCTCAAATCACCGCCAGGCACATACTAACTTGCAAATAAAAACATTACAATTCTAAAATGGCACTTTACCCGCCTAAACAAGTGGTTTGGCCTCGCACACGCAGTCTATTTACACTGCACACTTGGCACATTGCTGACACTTTCTCCTCAGGTGATCAACAGTCCAACTGTACATTTTATGATGCAGGAAAATCAAAATAGATTGATTCAGTATATTGAATGCTGCCTATTCAATATAAATAGGTAAAGTATATTACATTTATGAAATCATATTCATTTATTAATTCACTGTACTAAAAAAATTGTATATTTTAGACTGTACTTATATTCAGTTGATATAAAAAGTCTACACACCCCTGTTAAAATGTTAGGTTTCTGTGCTGTAAAAAAAATAGACAAAGATAAATCATTTCAGAACTTTTTCCACCTTTAATGTGACCTATATCTGTACAACTCAATTAAAAAACAAACTGAAATCTTTTAGGTGGAGGGAAGAAAAATAAAAAATAAAAATAATGTGGTTGCATAAGTCTGCACACCCTCTTATAACTGGGGATGTAGCTGTTTTCAGAATTAAGCAATCACATTCCAAATCGTGTTAAATAGGAGTCAGCATAAAGTGCCTCTGATGAACCCCAAATAAAGTTCAGCTGCTCTAGTTGGTCTTTACTGAAATGTTCTTAGTCGCATCCCATAGCAAAAGCCATGGTCCACAGAGAACTTCCAAAGCATCAGAGGGATCTCATTGTTAAAAGGTATCAGTCAGGAGAAGGGTACAAAAGAATTTCCAAGGCATTAGATATACCATGGAACACAGTGAAGACAGTCATCATCAAGTGGAGAATATGGTACAACAGTGACATTACCAACAACTGGAGCTCCCTCCAAAATTGATGAAAAGACGAAAAGAAACTGGTCTGGGAGGCTACCAAGAGGCCTACAGCAACATTAAAGCTGCAGGAATGTCTGGCAAGTACTGGCTGTGTGGTACATGTGACAACAATCTCCCGTATTCTTCATATGTCTGGGCTATGGGGTAAAGTGGCAAGATAAAAGCCTTTTCTTACGAAGAAAAACATCCAAGCCAGGCTACATTTTGCAAAAACACATCTGAAGTCTCCCAAAAGCATGTGGGAAAAGGTGTTATGGCCTGATGAAACCAAGGTTGAACTTTTTGGCCATAATTCCAAAAGATATGTTTGGGTCAAAAACAACACAGCACATCACCAAAAGAACATCATTCCCACAGTGAAGCATGGTGGTGGCAGCATCATGCTTTGGGGCTGTTTTTCTTCAGCTGGAACTGGGGCCTTAGTTAAGATAGAGGGAATTATGAACAGTTCCAAATACCAGTCAATATTGGCACAAAACTTTCAGGCTTCTGCTAGAAAGCTGAACATGAAGAGGAACTTCATCTTTCAGCATGACAACGACCCAAAGCATACATCCAAATCAACAAAGGAATGGCTTCACCAGAAGAAGATTAAAGTTTTGGAATGGCCCAGCCAGGGCCCAGACCTGAATCCGATTGAAAATCTGTGGGGTGATCTGAAGAGGGCTGTGCACAGGAGATGCCCTCGCAATCTGACAGATTTGGAATGTTTTTGCAAAGAAGAGTGGGCAAATCTTGCCAAGTCAAAATGTGCCATGCTGATAGACTCATACCCAAAAAGACTGAGTGCTGTAATAAAATCAAAAGGTGCTTCAACAAAGTATTAGTTTAAGGGTGTGCATACTTATGCAACCATATTATTTTATTTTTATATTTTTTCTTCCCTCTACCTAAAAGATTTCAGTTTGTTTTTCAATTGAGTTGTACAGTTTATAGGTCACATTAAAGGTGGAAAAATTTCTGAAATGATTTATCTTTGTCTCATTTTTTTACAGCACAGAAACTTGACATTTTAACAGGGGTGTGTAGACTTTTTATATCCACTGTATCTGTCTTCGCGATGAGCGCCGAAGGTGATCTTTGCAAAGCAGGAAATTTGAAGGACACGAGGGGAGAGGCTGAAGGTCCTCAGAGAAGCAAAAGCCTTACATTGTGTGGCAAACAGCATTGCCATGGCTTCAAATTTTATTGCCGTCATTTTTTGACGGGCAATTTGCTAGTTCAATATAATTAGTCTTTTCTTTTTTAAATTATAACTTCACATTTAAGTAAGTCATTTCATACATTTGCCAATGAACATTTTGATTTGTCTATGCAATATTTTTACCAAATACCATTATACAACAAAATTATATTTTAGTTCATTTAAAAAACATTTTGAATAGGATCCAATTGTTTCTAATATAGAAATAATTGTCTTGTGTTTGATCATTTCTGCAAATGTTGCTTATTGAAAAAACTCAAAACTGAAGCAAATTAACTGGAATTCTGGGTTTTCGACATGTAGTTATATCTCTGTCTCTTTATATAAATACTGTAGTAATTTTTTTTTTAAAAGCTAAATCAGAATATATATATTTTTTTATATATCTATACAAGCACTGAAAGAAGTGGCATGAGACAAATATGGGAGTTGCAATACTTTTAAAATGATTATTTAAAGCAGGGGTGCAGAACCTTTTTTCTGCCAAGAGCCATTTGGATATTTATAAAATCATTTGCAAAATTATCAACTTAAAAATGAGCCGGTTATATTTGGACAAACATTAAATTAGTTCACCTCTTCTCTCTCTCTCCCAATCTCTCTGTCCTGTGTCTGTCTGTCTCGCTCTCCTATGTATCTCTCTCGTTGTTGCGCATGTGCTTTTTACTGGCCACTCATCGGCGGAGAGCTCATGCATGCATCGCTTAATAATGTCTGACGCCTGCACAGGGGTGGAAGGGACAGACCCATTGATTGTGGGGGGCCTTACATGGCCTGCGGGCCTGATGTTCTCAACCAATGATTTAAAATAAAAAATGGAAGAATGATGATTGAACTTAGAACCTCATAGTATCTAATTTGTAGAGGTTTATGAGTGTATTTTACTATTGTAGTTTTATTTTTTTTAATGTCTCGCAAGCTATTGCCTTTTGTATTATTTCATGATGATTAAATAATGTTTTAAATAAGTGGGAAAAAAAGGAGCTAAGAGACTGGTTTCAAGCTCCACACATAGTTAAGTATTAAAATATATAAACAAAAAAAGAAATTAGAGTTGCTCAATCAGAGAACAAACTAACTTTAATAAGTTAGTACTATGGAAATGATAACCCACTCTGAGAGTAACCACTTTTAGGATAGATTGTCCTCTTATTGAGCACCTCTCAAGTTTTTGCAAATAGTAAGTTATTAAAAAGTCATAACTATATTAATTTATTTCATGCAAAACATGTGAGTTTAATAAATAACCCTATTTACACCTAGTGTGAAATGGTTCAAATATATAATCCAACTTACATCTATTTTATATCCATTCTGTAATCATTAGAATGATAGTAGATGTCTGAAAAACACTGGTTGTAAATAATCAGTAATAAGAGTACAAACACTTCAGCATTATGTCTGTGAGATAGGCACAATAGGAAAGTGTGCTCACACTTACTGTCTGTGATGTATTCACGAGTGTACAATGTACTTCCTTAGTGATGCAGAATACAGGAGAACTTTAGAGCTTTGAAAGAGCACCATGATGGATGTGTTTTGTGTCTTTTAGGGTACTTCAAAGTCTTTCTCTGCTATCAATTAACCTGCCATAGACCTTTTAAGGCATGGGGAACAACAGATGAAGAACCGTTATAATAGAGAAAGATTGCAGTTGACTCTCATTTTGTTAGCATTTTATAGTATTTCCTTGACTTTTTAAAAGGTTCATAAAATGAATAAACTATACTGTATGTATACTAATTGTAGCCAAACTGTGATTGTTTAGCCATTTAGCCACTGTACTATGAAAATGTGTTTGGCCTGTGGTATACTACAATTCTAGAACCCCTGATATTTTAATGGTTAAAGTACCATTGTGGTCACATGTTTCTATATGGTGTTTTGATAAGGGGCAAACAAAACAATAAAACACAATGTTTACATTCTAACCTTTTTTTTATGATTTTTATTTAAGAAACAAAGCTTACATATTCTCAAATATATAAGACACTCCATCTCCAACAGACAAGTTGACAGAGTTACAATGTTCAACATTTTGAGTGTAATACACTTTTTATCATAATATACTTGAGACATATCTAAACAGAGATGAGAAAAGCAAAAAGAGAAAAAGAAAAAACAGAAAAAAAGTAACAAGACAAGAAATAAAATACAATATAAAGCAGTAGGAGGGAATGGGGCGACAACCTTAATATCCATCACCTATTGTTGGAATTTAGTGTCCCAGTGTTCCCATGTTTTTCCCTCTGGTGGTAACTGCATATATTCTCTATGTTATTTTTCTAACGTCCTATTTCTATTTGTTTCCTCCACGACTTGATTCCATGAGGAGATGGAGCTTTTTTTTCCACCTGATCGAAATCTGCCTCTTGGATCAATAATGCCTTTTCTACTAAATTTATGGAGCTCTGGAATTTGTAAAAAAGAGATATCTCTATTGAAGGCGTAATCTGTATATTTAGAATGCTGGTTAGCTGGTTATAACATTCTTTCCAGAATATTTGTAATTTTGGGCATTCACACCAGATGTGCTTAAAGCTGCCCATCTCTGCAGCATACATTCAATTCCCTATTATGGTCTATCTCTGATAATCTTGACGGTGTTAAGTGCTATCTTTGTGTGACCTTGAAGAAGAGTTCCCTATGTGAGGCACATTTGACAAACTTTTCTGTGTGTTGGAAGCCCTAAAATTAGGCTTCTTTAGACCAGACCGTACCCACTTCTTTTTCCCACTCCTTCATTTTTTTTGTTTTATCTATTCCATTCTTAGATCTAAGAATTTCAAAGCAACAAGAAATTAGATGTTTTTTGCTCCTTCCCTTGTGCAAACTTGGTTAAGTCTCTGTTTACTGTATTGTTACATTTCATTTTAGTCAATGCTTGTTTAATCACATTAAATTCTATCCATCTATGATGTGGAAGTCCGAATATTTGTACCAAACTCAAATGTACATAATGCATTTTTATCAAAGATATCTTTTAAAGTTACTATCCCCCATTCCTTCCAATTAATATTTTTGGGAATGTTTGCAATCTTTTTAAATAGTTGCATGGACATCAATGGGCTAGGATAAAGAGCATTTCCTGTTAAGTCTAAACCATGTTCCAAGACCTTTTTAAACTACCCATGAGTGGGATTCATCCTGTTTAATTTGTTCCTCTTCCCATAAGAGGTCTTTAAGGTCTCCCTTTGGGTTTGTTTTTTGCTCTATTTGGAACCATCTAGTTGTTTCCTTCCTTAGGGACCACTTTGCTATTTGTGAAAGCATTGTTGCTTCCTGATAGGCGCTAATATTGGGGAGCGCTAGGCCTCCCGTCTTTAATCGTCCAGTTATTACTTCCCTTATTAATCTAAGCTTCTTGCCCTTATATAGAAATTTTTCAATTATAGATTAAAATTGTCTAGTTAAATGTGTGGGTATTTCTATAGGTAAAGCTCTCATCAGGTAGTTTATCCTAGGCAGAATTGCCATTTTAACAGAGGCAATTCATTAAATTAAAGATGAATGATGACAATGGGCATCCCTGCCTTGTCCCGTTTCCTACACTGAATTTATGTGGATCATTCCTTTTCCCTGAGATAAAGGCAGAGGGATTGGAGTATAAGGACTTGAAGATTTTATTTTCCAGTGTCTCCCAATCCATATTTTTGAAGAGTTAGATCCATATATTCCCACCCCACTCTGTCAAAAGCTTTCTCAGCATTTCTCAGACATGAGAAGGGTGGGAATTTTCCTCGTTTTCACATAGGATATCAAATTCAAAAGTCTTCTTGTGTTGTCTACTCCCTGTCTTTGACTTAGAAAGTCTGTCTGACCGAATTGATATCAATTTAGTAATAAAGGGAGCCAATCTTGTGGCCAGTATTTTGGCATATAATTTGATATCAGTATTAATCAGAGAGATGGGTCGGAAATTTTTACAGTCTAATAAGTCCTTACCTTTCGTGGGTATCATGGCTAAGGTTTCCCGGGGTGCTGTGCCCAAAGATTTCATTTCATTAAACATCCCTTTGAGGAATGGAACAAGTGAGGAGGAGAACGCTTTATAGTAGATATTTATAAAACCGTCAGGGCCTGGTGCGGAATATGGCTGTAATCCAACTATTGCCGGTCTAATTTCTTCCTCTGATATTTCTCTGTTTATATACTCTTGATCCTTATCTGAAATCCTAGGCAAGGTCAACTGGTCCAAAAATTCATCGATCTCTTGTGTTGTAGGTCTTACAAAGTCCTCCACCTTCTCGAAATTGTACATGGCTTTGTAGTACCTATAAAATACTTTGCTTATATTCCCTGGTTGGGATTGAATTAATCCTTCCTCATCCCTTATATCAACTATTCTTTTGGAGAATTCTCTTTTTTTTTTATACTATTGGCTAACAATTTTCTGCTTCTATTGTCATAATGGTACATCTTTTGTTGGTATGCCCATGAGGCCTTGTCAACCCTTGATTGTATAATTTTCTTGATTTAAGTCTGAAGATTCATTATTTCTGTATTATTATTTCTATTTGGATTAATTGTATTATTTCTCTGCATTTGAGCCAGTTTTATATACAATAATCTTAACGAGTTACCTTATTGTTTTTTTAAGTTTGATTGACCAACTAGTTAATATACCTCTCATATGCGCCTTGTGGGCATTCCACAAGGTAGTCTGAGAGTCAATCGTATTTACATTTATTTCAAAGAAAGCTTGAATTTCCTGGTTTATTAATTCTTTAGAGCTATCAGTTTCATATAGTGATTTATCAAGTGTATTAATCTTCCTATTGTTTAATTTTTGATCTATCTTTAAATGGAGTGTGATCATAGCATGGTCAGAAAAACTTATCAGTCCAATAACAACCTTTTCTACTTGCTTAAGAGTTAACAGATCTACTACTAAAAATAGCCAGTTCTCGTATAGGCCTGATGCCTAACTGAGAAAAATATGTAATCTTTTTCATTTTGATGGTAAGATTTCCAAACATAATAAAGTTCAAATTAAACAATGGTGTCTTGGAAACATCTCGAAATGCGAATATTAGACTTATCATGGAGGGGTTTCTTGCTTGACTTCCGATCTATTAGAGGGTCCAAGTGCAATATTAAAAACCCCACTTACAATCACATGCCCTATCTTTAGTTTCCACACACCTTTTAAGAGAGTGTTTAAAAAGGTATTTTGTCTATTGTTGGGGTGTAAAGATTACCAATTGTATATTTCTGTTCATTTATTTTGCCCTCCCAAATTATAAATCTCCCTTCATATTCTATTTCACTATATTGTTCCACAATTTGAAGATTGTTATTGAAGAGTATTGATACTCCCCTGGTCTTTTTGCTTATATGTAGCGTGTAACTGATATGGAAAAGGTCTATTCAAAAAAATTATTGGATTCCCTGTTCTGGTTTATCTTTTAAGACATTTTTAGCTATTAAATGTCTCTTGTACGTGGTGTTCAAGCCTTGTGCATTCTGGGACAAGATTTTTAATCCACTGTTAAGGTGGATGTCCATACAAAGTGACGCATCTGTGGTAATTGCCCCACCCCCACCCCCCACACACCCTGCCTTTAAAAGAGCAAAAAAATTACATACCAAAAAGAAAAAAATATATATAAAAGTAACATCTTGGTGCAATCACCAAGGTACAAGATGTTATTCTTTTTGTGGCCATAAACAAAAATTGAAGAAAAAATTCTGGCAACCCAAGAGAAACTTGCTGTAGGCTTACTATAATGTCTATCAATTTTATCTGCTAATGCCCCAAGTTATAAGCTTAAACTTTACCGAGGTAAGGCTGAATCACACCTTGACAAGTACTGAATAGAATATGCTATGTTATCAACATTAAATGTTTATGTTAAATTCTTATTTGTTTTCCTAAATTCTCTGATTCTCTGGAGTCCATTCATTACTGGATATAATGTGAATAGGGGGTCATTCTCTATTAGTTAATAGATATAGTTTATCAATTTATGACGTGTTCTATATTGATTTATAATAAAGTAATAACTCTTACAGTGGTAATAAAGTGCATAATTAGTGCAGTTTATTATCTTTCTTTTAATTTGTTAATCAATTTTTTTCATTCTATGTGGATTATATGAAAAGAGATTAGTGTCTTATAGGGAAAAAAAGAAGGAGAAAAAGAAAGGTCTTAACAATATTGATAGTCAATTAAATAGAGGTTGAGTAAATCATTCTGGGAAAGTCCATTTCCCTTTAATTGTAAGGTATAATAATTAAAGTCCAGTATATTTCCTTTTATAGAAGAGAATGTGGCAATATATAAAATTCAAATTTGGAATTCAGGGTCTAAAGTACTGCCAAAAGTTCTTTGACAAATTTTCATATTTATACATAATTTAAGATCCATTGAAAACACTTGCTTAGATGCCACGTTACCCTAGCTTCCTCTGCATTCAAAGTCTCCCACACCTCAGCAATATATAAGTGATCATAGGCTGTATTTTTTCACACTCTAAAAAAGATTTTGACTGTTTTAAGAGTTGTTCGTCTAAAAGGTATATATTTTAAATATCAACACACAAGTGGTCCTTTAATGGTTGTACTGTGGAGATGTATCATTATTTTATTGCTAGGATGTATTTTATAGTATGAAGCATGAGAGACGCACTAGAGGGAGTTCTTGACATTTACTAATTTTGTCACTTGAAGAGTTAAAAGTAGAAAGTTTGTGGAGTGAATTAACCAAAAGTTGTCATTACAAACATGGAAGTGGTGTCCTTTTTCGCTTTTTACTTTCTTTAACAGGCCCTACTGTATATCTTTAAAATGCAACCACTAGAAACCCAGTGACTAAAACACACTTGACCTGTTGTTTTGCTTTGAATTATAGTTGGCAAATCCTACACATGCTCTTTGACTTCACCCAATCTGTCTTTTAGAAAAAGACGTACCTTATCACCTACTGAAAAATAATGGGGAGGATTTACAAAGCACTGAGTCACCTAAGATAAGGTGAGAGGAGCTGAGATAACATAGGAAATAATACATAGTTTATCAGGAGATAGGGTGAGATGCACATGAGATGCTTAGTAAATTCCCCCCAATGTATTTTAAGAGCATTATTTCAGTTAGAGTGGCAATATGCAATGAACTAGTTTGCCTGTCTTGTTTTACCTTGAGTCCATTTATTACAATTTTGTTTTCCCAATGAGCTTATAAGTTTGACCTATACATAAAATGCCATGGGCCTCATTCTATTATCGGCCGTAAGAGATGCGGGGCCGCAAGGACCGGCCGCAAGCTATTTGCCTATTCTATTCCCTTCCGGCCGGGGATTCCGGCAGGCTTGCGGCCGGCGCCTTGTTATCCCTTGCGGCCGCATGCGCCAGAGGAAAGCCTTTGATCTTAAACGTCTGCAAGAGTTTCGGCCGTAAGAAAATCCTGGTTGCTATTCAATTGCTCCGGGAACCCTCTCTGCAAGGCTAAAAGCGAGCCGCAGCTTACTTGCAGGAAAAAGGTCTCGCTAGCACCAATTAAGCACATAAAATAGCCCAAATAAAGCCATCCTGCACTCTGAGGAGACTATAAAGTGATTGTAGGTGTTAGCAAAAATAGCACAACATTCCCCTATACTCAAATCCGTAAAAAAAATTTTTTTTTATTTATGTCAAAAATCCATGTAAAAAGTCCCGAGGGCTTGGAGCACCTCAGACCCGCCCACGCTGCGGCCGGAAAATAAACAGTTAATGTAAACTCGGATTTGGGCTGATGTGCAAGCTTGAGAGTGGGTTGCTATTAATCCTCATGTCCCCCAATATGATCCCTAGCATTTACAGAGCTTTACAGTGCCGTCTTGAATTTATTTTTGCATTTTAAGTTTTCTGAGCTTACGGCCGGTTGCAAGATATGCGGCCGGACGTAAGGGGAGATACAATTGAATTGCGAGGTAACGGAACCCCTGCAAGAATTTGCAGCCTTGCGGCCGTTTTACGGCCGATAATAGAATGAGGCCCCATGTCTTGATCTTGCCGAATACTATTGCACCATGCAGTATTTCATATATTCATTAATAATGACAGCTATTATTATACAGAGTAGTGTTCAATATTCAAATATTTCACATATTAATTTGCCAGATATTATTGCACAGTAATACATATAGTATTCCATCATTGTACATATTCCTTATTCATGCCCGATATTATTGCACAGTCCTGGGTTGAATACTCAGCTAGCACTACTGCACAATGCCGTATTCCATATTCAATGTTTGCACATATTCCTTAGTGATGCAAGTTATCATTACAGATGACTCCAGCAACCATGTGACTGGCAGCACTTCCTCTGGAAGTCACAAACTGTACCCAGATGCTGTGCAACCTGTACTCACTGTAATATAAGCTTCCTATGGGTGTGCATAGCAGTACGCAGCATATAAATATGTAAGTACATTCACATTTTCAATATAATACATATTTTTCAACTAATCTGTGGCTGTTTTTTAGGAAACATTTGAAACCCAGGAAACTTCTGTATACCTTTAAATGTATTTGTGCATATATATATATATATATATATATATATATATATATATATATATATATATATATATGTATATTTATATATATATATATATATTATTTTTATTATCTTTATTTATATTGTGCCAACATATTCCATAGCGCTGTACAGGGGTTTAGTACATGGCAAATAAAAATATATATATATATATATAAACATATATATATATACTGTATATACAAAATCTGCACACACACACACATATGTATATATATAAAGATATACTAATTCTTAAATGTATATTTACCATATATAGTAAATATTTAAACTGTATTAATTAGGCAGCATCTTGTTAGCTAAATTAAAACATTACTAACCTGAATATAGTTAGTGCTGCATTTTTAAACCACAGTGCAAATATTCACATAAACTAAATCATAAAAAAATGCAGACAAAATATTGTTCAAAGGGAATGATTTTTAAGTAACTTATTTAGCAATTGTTCCTAATCTTGCATTTCCCCCCAATTTGTTTTGCACCAGATCGCTGTCGTGACTTCTTCCCTGAGACCTATTGTACGCTGCTCACTGTCTCCCATGGCCTTCTGACCTACCAGTCAATCGTGCTCTTGAGGCCCATCATACATGAGTGCTTGGCCTTTATCACACTTCCTTGTGATGCTTCCCACATTACTCTCTGTTGCCTTCCCTTAATGCTTTGAAAAACATTGTGGGTTTTAGCAACATTGTCTTTTTAGGGTAATTTAGAATTCTTTTGGACACTACATCAAGCACAACTTTGGTTGAAAACAAATACCAGCTATTTAGAAAATAGAATCAGAGCCACTAAAGTACTTTTGTTAAGCTCGTCCAGTGACTCATCTATTTTGTGCCTCCTATTCTAGGGGTCTTCTGTTCTTCAAACACTTCAGAGGGATTCATTGATGGATATAAGCAAAATAAATAAGTCACCTAAAAGAGACACAGCCTGACGAATCACATGCTTTATGGTACTAAGCAAGTGGGAAAGAAAAAATATTAGAATAATAGTATAAATACCGCTGTCCAATACACATGGTATATTGAGGAGATAAAGTGTCACTGTAATGGTCCAGCTTTAATGGTTTTAAAAAAAGTAAAGATCAGTTTTAACAAGATTTCAGCGATTAAAGGATCACGGTATGGTTAAGAAAGAGACTGGATTCTCAAGTATGCACCAGACTGACAATATTAGCAGTTGTGTAAGCGATGGACATAAAAAGATTTTTTGGGAAAATATGAATTTTTGAAGACTCTTTTTTATGAGTGCTAAATCAATTTTGATATTTAATTATGCTTTTAGTTATATTCAAATTTTTAAAATGTATTACTTTTTCATTGCATAGTGGTCTTTAAAAAAATGATTGAACCTTTCCTGTTATATGCCCCGCCAGAACGGTCGCCAGCAGGTGGCGCAATTTAAGACTTTCATTAAATTTGTTCTTAGGGTTAGGGATTCGGGTTAGGGTTTGAAGGTTAGGGGTTAGTGTTAAGGTTTAGGGTGTAGGGATTAGGGTTACTGGTTAGGGTTTGGGGTTAGGGTTTGGTTTTAAGTTTAGGGATTAGGGTTAGTGGTTAGGGTTTGGTTTTAAGGTTAGGGGTATGTTTTTAATTTTAGGGGTTAGGGATAAGGTTTAGGGACAGGGTTTAGGGTTAGCGGTTAGGGATTGGGATTAGAGTTAGCAGTTAGGGTTTCGATTTAGGGTTTTCGTTTAGGGTTAGTGGTTAAGGTTTTAAGGGTGGGGTTTGTAGATAGGGTTAGGGATTAGGGTTAGTTGTTAGGGTTTAAGGATCTATCCTGTTATATGTACGCACGGGAAGCGCACCAGCAGGACACCCTCCTCCAGCTCTCTCTCTAGGTCAGATCCTGCATGTCACCCTCCAGCAGGACACCCTCCTCTAGCTCTCTCTCTAGCTCAGATCCTGCATGTCACCCTCCAGCAGGACACCCTCCTCCAGCTCTCTCTCTAGCTCAGATCCTGCATGTCACCCTCCAGCAGGACATCCTCCTCCAGCTCTCTCTCAAGCTCAGATCCTGCATGTCACCCTCCAGCAGGACACCCTCCTCCAGCTCTCTCTCTAGCTCAGATCCTGCATGTCACCCTCCAGCAGGACACCCTCCTCCAGCTCTCTCTCAAGCTCAGATCCTGCATGTCACCCTCCAGCAGGACACCCTCCTCCAGCTCTCTCTCTAGCTCAGATCCTGAATGTCACCCTCCAGCAGGACATTCTCCTCCAGCTCAGACCCTGCATGTCACCCTCCAGCAGGACACCCTCCTCCATCTCTCTCTCTAGCTCAGGTTCTGCATGTCACCCTCCAGCAGGAGACCCTCCTCCAGCTCTCTCTCTAGCTCAGACCCTGCATGTCACCCTCCAGCAGGACACCCTCCTCCAGCTCTCTCTCTAGGTCAGATCCTGCATGTCACCCTCCAGGACACCCTCCTCCAGCTCTTTTAGAACTGTTCACAGTTCCCTCCAACAGGCGGTGCACCCATCCCAGTCTCTCCCAGCCTGTCACACACCTCCCATCCAGCAGGCAGCGCTACCATCCCAGTTTCTCCTGCCTCTCCCAGCCTGTCACACACCTCCCCTCCAGCAAGTGGCGCTTCACCCCCAGTCTCTCCTGCCTCTCCCAGACTGTCACACACCTTCCATCCAGCAGGCAGCGCTACCATCCCAGTTTCTCCTGCCTCTCCCAGCCTGTCACACACCTCCCCTCCAGCAAGTGGCGCTTCACCCCCAGTCTCTCCTGCCTCTCCCAGACTGTCACACACCTTCCATCCAGCAGGCGGTGCTCCCATCCCAGTCTCTCCCAGCCTGTCACACACCACCCCTCCAGCAGGTGGCGTTTCCCTCCCAGTCTCTCCTGTCTGTCCCAGACTGTCACACACCTCCCCACCAGCAGGTGGCGCTGCCATCCCATTCTCACTTGTCTCTCCCAGCCTGTCACACACCTCCCCTCCAGCAGGTGGCGCTACCCTCCCAGTGTCTCCTGTCTCTCTCAGCCTGTCACACACTTCCCCTCCAGCAGGTGGCGCTACCCTCCCAGTCTCTCCTGTCTCTCCCAGCCTGTCACACACCTCCCCTCCAGCAGGTGGCGCTGCCATCCTCATCTCTCTTGTCTCTCCCAGCCTGTCATACAACTCCCCTCCAGCAGGTGGCGCTGCCATCCTCGTCGCTCCTGTCTCTCCCAGCCTGTCACACACCTCCCCTCCAGCAGGTGGTGCTGCCATGCGTGTCTCTTCTGCCTCTCTCAGCCTGTCACACACTTCCCCTCCAGCAGGTGGCGCTACCCTCCCAGTCTCTCCTGTCTCTCCCAGCCTGTCACACACCTCCCCTCCAGCAGGTGGCGCTGCCATCCTCATCTCTCTTGTCTCTCCCAGCCTGTCACACAACTCCCCTCCAGCAGGTGGCGCTGCCATCCTCGTCGCTCCTGTCTCTGCCAGCCTGTCACACACCTCCCCTCCAGCAGGTGGCGCTGCCATCCCCGTCTCTACCGTCCCAGTCTCTCCTGTCTCTCCCAGCCTGTCACACACCTCCCCTCCAGCAGGTGGCGCTTCCCTCCCAGACTCTCCTGTCTCTCCCAGCCTGTCATACACCTCCCCCCCCCAGCAGGTGGCGCTACCATCCCATTCCCTCCTGTCTCTCCCAGCCTGTAACAAACCTCCCCTCCAGCAGGTGGCGCTACCTTCCCAGTCTCTCCTGTCTCTCCCAGCCTGTCACACACCTCCCCTCCAGCAGGTGGTGCTGCCATGTGTGTCTCTTCTGCCTCTCCCAGCCTGTCACACACCTCCCCTCCAGCAGGTGGCACTACCCTCCCAGTCTCTCCTGTCTCTCCCAGCCTGTCACACACCTCCCCTCCAGCAGGTGACGCTACCCTCCCAGTCTCTCCTGTCTCTCCCAGCCTGTCATACACCTCCCCTCCAGCAGGTGGCACTACCCTCCCAGACTCTCCTGTCTCTCCCAGCCTGTCACACACCTCCCCCCCCCAGCAGGTGGCGCTACCCTCCCAGTCTCTCCTGTCTCTCCCAGCCTGTCACACACCTCCCCCCCTGCAGGTGGCGCTACCCTCCCATTCTCTCCTGTTTCTCCCAGCCTGTCACACACCTCCCCTCCAGCAGGTGGTGCTACACTCCTAGTCTCTCCTGTCTCTCCCAGCCTGTCACACACCTCCCCTCTAGCAGGTGGCGCTACACTCACAGTCTCTCCTGTCTCTCCCAGCCTGTCACACACCTCCCCTCCAGCAGGTAGCGCTACACTCCCAGTCTTTTCTGTCTCTCCCAGCCTGCAACACACCTTCCCTCCAGCAGGTAGCGCTACACTCCCAGTCTCTTCTGTCTCTCCCAGCCTGCCACACACCTCCCCTCCAGCAGGTGGCGCTACCCTCCCATTCTCTCCTGTCTTTCCCAGCCTGTCACACACCTCCCCTCCAGCAGGTGAGGCTACCCTCCCAGTCTCTCCTGTCTCTCCCAGCCTGTCACACACCTCTCCCCCCAGCAGGTGGCGCTATTCTCCCATTCCCTCCTGTCTCTCCCAGCCTGTAACAAACCTCCCCTCCAGCAGGTGGCGCTACCCTCCCAGTCTCTCCTGTCTCTCCCAGCCTGTCACACACCTCCCCTCCAGCAGGTGGTGCTGCCATCCCGTCTCTCCCAGCCTGTCACACACCTCCCCTCCAGCAGGTGGCACTACCCTCCCAGTCTCATCCTGTCTCTCCCAGCCTTTCACACATCTCCCCTCCAGCAGATGGTGCTATCTCCCAGTCTCCCCTGTCTCTCCCAGCCTGTCACACACCTCCCCTCCAGCAGGTGGCACTACCCTCCCAGTCTCTCCCTGCCTTTCACACACTTCCCCTCCAGCAGGTGGCGCTACCCTCCCATTCTCTCCCAGCCTGTCACACACCTCCCCTCCAGCAGGTGGCGCTACCCTCCCCATCTCTCCTGCCTCTCCCAGCCTGTCACACACCTCCCCTCCAGCAGGTGGTGCTGCCATCCCGTCTCTCCTGTCTCTCCCAGCCTGTCACAAACCTCCCAGCCAGCAGGTGGTGTTTCCCTCCCAGTTTCTCCTGTCTATCCCAGCCTTTCACACACCTCCCCTCCAGCAGGTGGTGCTGCCATCCCCGTCTTTCCTGCCTCTCCCAGCCTGTCACACACCTCCCCTCCAGCAGGTGGCGCTACCACACCCAGACTCTCTTGTCTCTCCCAGACTGTCACCCCCCCCCCCCCAGCAGGTGGTGCTACCCTCCCAGTCTCTCCTGTCTCTCCAAGCCTGTCACACACCTCCCCCCCAGCAGGTGGCACTACCCTCCCATTCCCTCCTGACTCTCCCAGCCTGTATCAAATCTCGCCTCCAGCAGGTGGCGCTACCCTCCCAGTCACTCCTGTCTCTTCCTGCCTGTCACACATCTCCCCTCCAGCAGGTGGCGCTACCCTTCCCGTCTCTCCTGCCTCTCCCAGCCTGTCACACACCTCCCCTCCAGCAGGTGGCGCTACCCTCCCAGTCTCTCCCAGCCTGTCACACACATCCTCTCCAGCAGGTGGTGCTGCAATCCCGTCTCTCCTGTCTCTCCCAGCCTGTCACAAACCTCCCAGCCAGCAGGTGGTGTTTCCCTCCCAGTTTCTCCTGTCTATCCCAGCCTTTCACACACCTCCCCTCCAGCAGGTGGTGCTGCCATCCCCGTCTTTCCTGCCTCTCCCAGCCTGTCACACACCTCCCCTCCAACAGGCGGCGCTACCCTCCCAGTCTCTCCTGTCTCTCCCAGCCTGTCACACACTTCCACTCCAGCAGGTGGCACTACCCTCCCAGACTCTCTTGTCTCTCCCAGCCTGTCACACACCTCCCCCCCCCAGCAGGTGGCACTACCCTCCAATTCCCTCCTGACTCTCCCAGCCTGTATCAAATCTCCCCTCCAGCAAGGTGGTGCTACCCTCCCAGTCTCTCCTGTCTCTCCCAGCCTGTCACACACCTCCCCTCCAGCAGGTGGCGCTACCCTCCCCGTCTCTCCTGCCTCTCCCAGCCTGTCACACACCTCCTCTCCAGCAGGTGGTGTTGCCATCTGTGTCTCTTCTGACTCTCCCAGCCTGTTAAACACCCCCCATCCAGCAGATGGTGGTGCCATCCCATTCTCTCCTGTCTCTCCCAGCCTGTCACACACCTCCCCTCCAGCAGGTGGCACTGCCATCCCCGTCTCTCCTGCCTCTCCCAGCCTGTCACACACCTTCCATCCAGCAGGCGGTGCTCCCATCCCAGTCTCTCCCAGCCTGTCACACACCACCCCTCCAGCAGGTGGCGTTTCCCTCCCAGTCTCTCCTGTCTGTCCCAGACTGTCACACACCTCCCCACCAGCAGGTGGCGCTGCCATCCCATTCTCACTTGTCTCTCCCAGCCTGTCACACACCTCCCCTCCAGCAGGTGGCGCTACCCCTCCCAGTGTCTCCTGTCTCTCTCAGCCTGTCACACACCTCCCCTCCAGCAGGTGGCGCTACCCTCCCAGTCTCTCCTGTCTCTCCCAGCCTGTCACACACTTCCCCTCCAGCAGGTGGCACTACCCTCCCAGTCTCATCCTGTCTCTCCCAGCCTTTCACACTCCTCCCCTCCAGCAGATGGTGCTATCTCCCAGTCTCCCCTGTCTCTCCCAGCCTGTCACACACCTCCCCTCCAACAGGTGGCACTACCCTCCCAGTCTCTCCCTGCCTGTCACACACTTCCCCTCCAGCAGGTGGCGCTACCCTCCCATTCTCTCCCAGCCTGTCACACACCTCCCCTCCAGCAGGTGGCGCTACCCTCCCCATCTCTCCTGCCTCTCCCAGCCTGTCACACACCTCCCCCCCAGCAGGATGCGCTACCCTCCCAGTCTCTCCTGTCTCTCCCAGCCTGTCACAAACCTCCCAGCCAGCAGGTGGTGTTTCCCTCCCAGTGTCTCCTGTCTATCCCAGCCTTTCACACACCTCCCCTCCAGCAGGTGGTGCTGCCATCCCCGTCTTTCCTGCCTGTCCCAGCCTGTCACACACCTCCCCTCCAGCAGGTGGCGCTACCACACCCAGACTCTCTTGTCTCTCCCAGACTGTCACCCCCCCCCCCCCCAGCAGGTGGTGCTACCCTCCCAGTCTCTCCTGTCTCTCCAAGCCTGTCACACACCTCCCCCCCAGCAGGTGGCACTACCCTCCCATTCCCTCCTGACTCTCCCAGCCTGTATCAAATCTCCCCTCCAGCAGGTGGCGCTACCCTCCCAGTCTCTCCTGTCTCTTCCTGCCTGTCACACATCTCCCCTCCAGCAGGTGGCGCTACCCTTCCCGTCTCTCCTGTTTCTCCCAGCCTGTCACACACCTCCCCTCCAGCAGGTGGCGCTACCCTCCCAGTCTCTCCCAGCCTGTCACACACCTCCTCTCCAGCAGGTGGTGCTGCAATCCCGTCTCTCCTGTCTCTCCCAGCCTGTCACAAACCTCCCAGCCAGCAGGTGGTGTTTCCCTCCCAGTTTCTCCTGTCTATCCCAGCCTTTCACACACACCTCCCCTCCAGCAGGTGGTGCTGCCATCCCCGTCTTTCCTGCCTCTCCCAGCCTGTCACACACCTCTTCTCCAACAGGCGGCGCTAACCCTCCCAGTCTCTCCTGTCTCTCCCAGCCTGTCACACACTTCCCCTCCAGCAGGTGGCATTACCCTCCCAGACTCTCGTGTCTCTCCCAGCCTGTCACACACCTCCCCCCCCAGCAGGTGGCACTACCCTCCAATTCCCTCCTGACTCTCCCAGCCTGTATCAAATCTCCCCACCAGCAAGGTGGTGCTACCCTCCCAGTCTCTCCTGTCTCTCCCAGCCTGTCACACACCTCCCCTCCAGCAGGTGGCGCTACCCTCCCTGTCTCTCCTGCCTCTCCCAGCCTGTCACACACCTCCTCTCCAGCAGGTGGTGCTGCCATCTGTGTCTCTTCTGACTCTCCCAGCCTGTTAAACACCCCCCCTCCAGCAGGTGGTGGTGCCATCCCATTCTCTCCTGTCTCTCCCAGCCTGTCACACACCTCCCCTCCAGCAGGTGGCGCTGCCATCCCCGTCTCTCCTGCCTCTCCCAGCCTGTCACACACCTCCCCTCCAGCAGGTGGCGCTACCCTCCCAGTCTCTCCTGTCTCTCCCAGCCTGTCACACACCTCCCCCCCCCCCCCCCAGCAGGTGGCGCTACCCTCCCATTCCCTCCTGTCTCTCCCAGCCTGTAACAAACCTCCCCTCCAGCAGGTGGCTCCACCCTCCCAGTCTCTCCTGTCTCTCCCAGCCTGTCACACACCTCCCAGCCAGCAGGTGGCATTTCCCTCCCAGTCTCTTCTGTCTATCCCAGCCTGTCACACACCTCCCCCAAAGCAGGTGGGGCTACCATCCCAGTCTCATCCTGTCTCTCCCAGCCTGTCACACACCTCCCCTCCAGCAGGTGGCGCTACCCTCCCAGTCTCTCCTGTCTCTCCCAGCCTGTCACACACCTCCCCCCCCCCCAAGCAGGTGGCGCTACCCTCCCATTCCCTCCTGTCTCTCCCAGCCTGTAACAAACCACCCCTCCAGCAGGTGGCTCTACCCTCCCAGTCTCTCCTGTCTCTCCCAGCCTGTCACACACCTCCCAGCCAGCAGGTGGCATTTCCATCCCAGTCTCATCCTGTCTCTCCCAGCCTGTCACACACCTCCCCTCCAGCAGGTGGCTCTACCCTCCCAGTCTCTCCTGTCTCTCCCAGCCTGTCACACACCTCCCAGCCAGCAGGTGGCATTTCCTTCCCAGTCTCTTCTGCCTCTCCCAGCCTGTCACACACACCCCATCCAGCAGGTGGCGCTGCCATCCCATTCTCTCCTGTCTCTCCCAGCCTGTCACACACCTCCCCTCCAGCAGGTGGCGCTACCCTCCCAGTCTCTCCTGTCTCTCCCAGCCTGTCACACACCTCCCCCCCCCCCCCCCCAGCAGGTGGCGCTACCCTCCCATTCCCTCCTGTCTCTCCCAGCCTGTAACAAACCTCCCCTCCAGCAGGTGGCTCTACCCTCCCAGTCTCTCCTGTCTCTCCCAGCCTGTCACACACCTCCCAGCCAGCAGGTGGCATTTCCCTCCCAGTCTCTTCTGTCTATCCCAGCCTGTCACACACCTCCCCCAAAGCAGGTGGGGCTACCATCCCAGTCTCATCCTGTCTCTCCCAGCCTGTCACACACCTCCCCTCCAGCAGGTGGTGCTGCCATCCGTGTCTCTTCTGCCTCTCCCAGCCTGTCACACACACCCCATCCAGCAGGTGGCGCTGCCATCCCAGTCTCTCTTGTCTCTCCCAGCCTGTCACACACCTCCCCTCCAGCAGGTGGCGCTGCCATCCCCGTGTCTCCTGCCTCTCCCAGCCTGTCACACACCTCCCCTCCAGCAGGTGGCGCTACCCTCCCAGACTCTCCTTTCTCTCCCAGCCTGTCATACACCTCCATCCCCAGCAGGTGGCGCTACCCTCCAAGTCTCTCCTTTCTCTCCCAGCCTGTGACACACCCCCGCCTCCCCCCCAGCAGGTGGCGCTTCCCTCCCATTCTCTCCTGTTTCTCCCAGCCTGTCACACACCTCCCCTCCAGCAGGTGGCGCTACACTCCCAGTCTCTCCTGTCTCTCCCAGCCTGTCACACACCTCCCCTCCAGCAGGTGGCGCTACGCTCCCAGTCTCTCCTGTCTCTCCCAGCCTGTCACACACCTCCCCTCCAGCAGGTGGCGCTGCCATCCCGTCTCTCCTGTCTCTCCCAGCCTGTCACACACCTCCCCTCCAGCAGTTGGAGCTGCCATCCCCGGCTCTCCTGCCTCTCCCAGCCTGTCACACACCACCCCTCCAGCGGGTGGCGCTTCCCTCCCAGTCTCCCCTGTCTCTCCCAGCCTGTCACACACCTCCCCTCCAGCAGGTGGCGCTGCCATCCCCGTCTCTCCTGCCTCTCCCAGCCTATCAAACACCTCACCTCCAGCAGATGGCGCTGCCATCCCCTTCTCTCCTGCCTCTCACAGCCTGTCACACACCTCCCCTCCAGCAGGTGGCGCTGCCATCCCCGTCTCTCCTGCCTCTCCCAGACTGTCACACACCTTCCCTCCATCAGGTGTTGCTGCCATCCCCGTCTCTCCTGCCTCTCCCAGCCTGTCACACACCTCCCCTCCAGCAGGTGGCGCTGCCATCCCTGTCTCTCCTGCCTCTCCCAGACTGTCACACACCTTCCCTCCATCAGGTGGTGCTGCCATCCCCGTCTCTCCTGCCTCTCCCAGCCTGTCACACACCTCCCCTCCAGCAGGTGGCGCTACCCTCCCAGTCTCCCCTGTCTCTAGCAGCCTGTCACACACTTCCCCTCCAGCAGGTGGCGCTACCCTCCCAGACTCTCTTGTCTCTCCCAGCCTGTCACACACCTCCCCCCCCAGCAGGTGGCACTACCCTCCAATTCCCTCCTGACTCTCCCAGCCTTATCAAATCTCCCCTCCAGCAGGTGGCGCTGCCATCCCAGTCTCTCCTGTCTCTCCCAGCCTGTCACACACCTCCCCTCCAGCAGGTGGCGCTACCCTGCCCCGTCTCTCCTGCCTCTCCCAGCCTGTCACACACCTCCTCTCCAGCAGGTGGTGCTGCCATCTGTGTCTCTTCTGACTCTCCCAGCCTGTTAAACACCCCCCATCCAGCAGGTGGTGCTGCCATCCCATTCTCTCCTGTCTCTCCCAGCCTGTCACACACCTCCCCTCCAGCAGGTGGCACTGCCATCCCCGTCTCTCCTGCCTCTCCCAGCCTGTCACACACCTCCCCCCCAGCAGGTGGCGCTACCCTCCCAGTCTCTCCTGTCTCTCCCAGCCTGTCACACACCTCCCCTCCAGCAGGTGGCACTACCCTCCCAGTCTCATCCTGTCTCTCCCAGCCTTTCACACATCTCCCCTCCAGCAGATGGTGCTATCTCCCAGTCTCCCCTGTCTCTCCCAGCCTGTCACACACCTCCCCTCCAGCAGGTGGCACTACCCTCCCAGTCTCTCCCTGCCTTTCACACACTTCCCCTCCAGCAGGTGGCGCTACCCTCCCATTCTCTCCCAGCCTGTCACACACCTCCCCTCCAGCAGGTGGCGCTACCCTCCCAGTCTCTCCTGCCTCTCCCAGCCTGTCACACACCTCCCCTCCAGCAGGTGGTGCTGCCATCCCGTCTCTCCTGTCTCTCCCAGCCTGTCACAAACCTCCCAGCCAGCAGGTGGGGTTTCCCTCCCAGTGTCTCCTGTCTCTCCCAGCCTTTCACACACCTCCCCTCCAGCAGGTGGTGCTGCCATCCCCGTCTTTCCTGCCTGTCCCAGCCTGTCACACACCTCCCCTCCAGCAGGTGGCGCTACCACACCCAGACTCTCTTGTCTCTCCCAGACTGTCACCCCCCCCCCCCAGCAGGTGGTGCTACCCTCCCAGTCTCTCCTGTCTCTCCAAGCCTGTCACACACCTCCCCCCCAGCAGGTGGCACTACCCTCCCATTCCCTCCTGTCTCTCCCAGCCTGTATCAAATCTCGCCTCCAGCAGGTGGCGCTACCCTCCCAGTCACTCCTGTCTCTTCCTGCCTGTCACACATCTCCCCTCCAGCAGGTGGCGCTACCCTTCCCGTCTCTCCTGCCTCTCCAGCCTGTCACACACCTCCCCTCCAGCAGGTGGCGCTACCCTCCCAGTCTCTCCCAGCCTGTCACACACCTCCTCTCCAGCAGGTGGTGCTGCAATCCCGTCTCTCCTGTCTCTCCCAGCCTGTCACAAACCTCCCAGCCAGCAGGTGGTGTTTCCCTCCCAGTTTCTCCTGTCTATCCCAGCCTTTCACACACCTCCCCTCCAGCAGGTGGTGCTGCCATCCCCGTCTCTCCTGCCTCTCCCAGCCTGTCACACACCTCCCCTCCAGCAGGCGGCGCTACCCTCCCAGTCTCTCCTGTCTCTCCCAGCCTGTCACACACTTCCACTCCAGCAGGTGGCACTACCCTCCCAGACTCTCTTGTCTCTCCCAGCCTGTCACACACCTCCCCCCCCCAGCAGGTGGCACTACCCTCCAATTCCCTCCTGACTCTCCAGCCTGTATCAAATCTCCCCTCCAGCAAGGTGGTGCTACCCTCCCAGTCTCTCCTGTCTCTCCCAGCCTGTCACACACCTCCCCTCCAGCAGGTGGCGCTACCCTCCCCGTCTCTCCTGCCTCTCCCAGCCTGTCACACACCTCCTCTCCAGCAGGTGGTGTTGCCATCTGTGTCTCTTCTGACTCTCCCAGCCTGTTAAACACCCCCCATCCAGCAGATGGTGGTGCCATCCCATTCTCTCCTGTCTCTCCCAGCCTGTCACACACCTCCCCTCCAGCAGGTGGCACTGCCATCCCCGTCTCTCCTGCCTCTCCCAGCCTGTCACACACCTTCCATCCAGCAGGCGGTGCTCCCATCCCAGTCTCTCCCAGCCTGTCCACACACCACCCCTCCAGCAGGTGGCGTTTCCCTCCCAGTCTCTCCTGTCTGTCCCAGACTGTCACACACCTCCCCACCAGCAGGTGGCGCTGCCATCCCATTCTCACTTGTCTCTCCCAGCCTGTCACACACCTCCCCTCCAGCAGGTGGCGCTACCCTCCCAGTGTCTCCTGTCTCTCTCAGCCTGTCACACACTTCCCCTCCAGCAGGTGGCGCTACCCTCCCAGTCTCTCCTGTCTCTCCCAGCCTGTCACACACTTCCCCTCCAGCAGGTGGCACTACCCTCCCAGTCCTCATCCTGTCTCTCCCAGCCTTTCACACACCTCCCCTCCAGCAGATGGTGCTATCTCCCAGTCTCCCCTGTCTCTCCCAGCCTGTCACACACCTCCCCTCCAACAGGTGGCACTACCCTCCCAGTCTCTCCCTGCCTGTCACACACTTCCCCTCCAGCAGGTGGCGCTACCCTCCCATTCTCTCCCAGCCTGTCACACACCTCCCCTCCAGCAGGTGGCGCTACCCTCCCCATCTCTCCTGCCTCTCCCAGCCTGTCACACACCTCCCCCCCAGCAGGATGCGCTACCCTCCCAGTCTCTCCTGTCTCTCCCAGCCTGTCACAAACCTCCCAGCCAGCAGGTGGTGTTTCCCTCCCAGTTTCTCCTGTCTATCCCAGCCTTTCACACACCTCCCCTCCAGCAGGTGGTGCTGCCATCCCCGTCTTTCCTGCCTGTCCCAGCCTGTCACACACCTCCCCTCCAGCAGGTGGCGCTACCACACCCAGACTCTCTTGTCTCTCCCAGACTGTCACCCCCCCCCCCCCCAGCAGGTGGTGCTACCCTCCCAGTCTCTTCTGCCTCTCCCAGCCTGTCACACACTCCTCCCCCCCAGCAGGTGGCACTACCCTCCCATTCCCTCCTGACTCTCCCAGCCTGTATCAAATCTCCCCTCCAGCAGGTGGCGCTACCCTCCCAGTCTCTCCTGTCTCTTCCTGCCTGTCACACATCTCCCCTCCAGCAGGTGGCGCTACCCTTCCCGTCTCTCCTGCCTCTCCCAGCCTGTCACACACCTCCCCTCCAGCAGGTGGCGCTACCCTCCCAGTCTCTCCCAGCCTGTCACACACCTCCTCTCCAGCAGGTGGTGCTGCAATCCCGTCTCTCCTGTCTCTCCCAGCCTGTCACAAACCTCCCAGCCAGCAGGTGGTGTTTCCCTCCCAGTTTCTCCTGTCTATCCCAGCCTTTCACACACCTCCCCTCCAGCAGGTGGTGCTGCCATCCCCGTCTTTCCTGCCTCTCCCAGCCTGTCACACACCTCTTCTCCAACAGGCGGCGCTACCCTCCCAGTCTCTCCTGTCTCTCCCAGCCTGTCACACACTTCCCCTCCCGCAGGTGGCATTACCCTCCCAGACTCTCTTGTCTCTCCCAGCCTGTCACACACCTCCCCCCCCAGCAGGTGGCACTACCCTCCAATTCCCTCCTGACTCTCCCAGCCTGTATCAAATCTCCCCTCCAGCAAGGTGGTGCTACCCTCCCAGTCTCTCCTGTCTCTCCCAGCCTGTCACACACCTCCCCCTCCAGCAGGTGGCGCTACCCTCCCTGTCTCTCCTGCCTCTCCCAGCCTGTCACACACCTCCTCTCCAGCAGGTGGTGCTGCCATCTGTGTCTCTTCTGGACTCTCCCAGCCTGTTAAACACCCCCCATCCAGCAGGTGGTGGTGCCATCCCATTCTCTCCTGTCTCTCCCAGCCTGTCACACACCTCCCCTCCAGCAGGTGGCACTGCCATCCCCGTCTCTCCTGCCTCTCCCAGCCTGTCACACACCTCCCCTCCAGCAGGTGGCGCTACCCTCCCAGTCTCTCCTGTCTCTCCCAGCCTGTCACACACCGTCCCCCCCCCCCCCCCCCCCCAGCAGGTGGCGCTACCCTCCCATTCCCCTCCTGTCTCTCCCAGCCTGTAACAAACCTCCCCTCCAGCAGGTGGCTCCACCCTCCCAGTCTCTCCTGTCCTCTCCCAGCCTGTCACACACCTCCCAGCCAGCAGGTGGCATTTCCCTCCCAGTCTCTTCTGTCTATCCCAGCCTGTCACACACCTCCCCCAAAGCAGGTGGGGCTACCATCCCAGTCTCATCCTGTCTCTCCCAGCCTGTCACACACCTCCCCTCCAGCAGGTGGCGCTACCCTCCCAGTCTCCCTGTCTCTCCCAGCCTGTCACACACCTCCCCCCCCCCAAGCAGGTGGCGCTACCCTCCCATTCCCTCCTGTCTCTCCCAGCCTGTAACAAACCTCCCCTCCAGCAGGTGGCTCTACCCTCCCAGTCTCTCCTGTCTCTCCCAGCCTGTCACACACCTCCCAGCCAGCAGGTGGCATTTCATCCCAGGTCTCATCCTGTCTCTCCAGCCTGTCACCAACACCTC